>OX392529.1:60487185-61087185 GCA_947623455.1 Mimachlamys varia
TATATAGAATTATACTGTAGACAACAGGTTATATAGAATTATACTGTAGACAACAAGTTATATAGAATTATACTGTAGACAACAAGTTATATAGAATTATACTGTAGACAACAAGTTATATAGAATTATACTGTAGACAACAGGTTATATAGAATTATACTGTAGACAACAAGTTATATAGAATTATACTGTAGACAACAGGTTATATAGAATTATACTGTAGACAACAAGTTATATAGAATTATACTGTAGACAACAGGTTATATAGAATTATACTGTAGACAACAAGTTATATAGAATTATACTGTAGACAACAAGTTATATAGAATTATACTGTAGACAATAAGTTATATAGAATTATACTGTAGACAACAAGTTATATAGAATTATATTGTAGACAACAAGTTATATAGAATTATACTGTAGACAACAAGTTATATAGAATTATACTGTAGACAACAAGTTATATAGAATTATACTGTAGACAACAAGTTATATAGAATTATACTGTAGACAACAAGTTATTTAGAATTATACTGTAGACAACAAGTTATGTAGAATTATACTGTAGACAACAAGTTATATAGAATTATACTGTAGACAACAAGTTATATAGAATTATACTGTAGACAACAAGTTATATAGAATTATACTGTAGACAACAAGTTATATAGAATTATACTGTAGACAACAAGTTATATAGAATTATACTGTAGACAACAAGTTATATAGAATTATACTGTAGACAACAAGTTATATAGAATTATACTGTAGACAACAAGTTAAATAGAATTATACTGTAGACAACAAGTTATATAGAATTATACTGTAGACAACAAGTTATATAGAATTATACTGTAGACAACAAGTTATATAGAATTATACTGTAGACAACAAGTTATATAGAATTATACTGTAGACAACAGGTTATATAGAATTATACTGTAGACAACAAGTTATATAGAATTATACTGTAGACAACAAGTTGTATAGAATTATACTGTAGACAACAAGTTATATAGAATTATACTGTAGACAACAAGTTGTATAGAATTATATTGTAGACAACAAGTTATATAGAATTATACTGTGGACAACAAGTTATATAGAATTATACTGTAGACAAGTTATATAGAATTATACTGTAGACAACAAGTTATATAGAATTATACTGTAGACAACAAGTTATATAGAATTATACTGTAGACAACAAGTTATATAGAATTATACTGTAGACAACAAGTTATATAGAATTATACTGTAGACAACAAGTTATATAGAATTATACTGTAGACAACAAGTTATATAGAATTATACTGTAGACAACAAGTTATATAGAATTATACTGTGGACAACAAGTTATATAGAATTATACTGTAGACAACAAGTTATATAGAATTATATTGTAGACAACAAGTTATATAGAATTATACTGTAGACAACAAGTTGTATAGAATTATACTGTAGACAACAAGTTATATAGAATTATACTGTAGACAACAAGTTATATAGAATTATACTGTAGACAACAAGTTATATAGAATTATACTGTAGACAACAAGTTATATAGAATTATACTGTAGACAACAAGTTATATAGAATTATACTGTAGACAACAAGTTATATAGAATTATACTGTAGACAACAAGTTATATAGAATTATACTGTAGACAACAAGTTATATAGAATTATATTGTAGACAACACGTTATATAGAATTATACTGTAGACAACAAGTTATATAGAATTATACTGTAGACAAGTAATGTAGAATTATACTGTAGACAACAAGTCGTATAGAATTATATTGTAGACAACAAGTTATATAGAATTATACTGTAGACAACAAGTTACGTAGAATTATATTGTAGACAACAAGTTATATAGAATTATACTGTAGACAACAAGTTGTATAGAATTATACTGTAGACAACAAGTTATATAGAATTATACTGTAGACAACAAGTTATATAGAATTATACTGTAGACAACAAGTTATATAGAATTATACTGTAGACAACAAGTTGTATAGAATTATACTGTAGACAACAGGTTATATAGAATTATAGCAAAAGAAAATGTCATTCTTTTATAAATATTCCAGAGTAAAAATTACCTGTTTCTTTAACTACTCCATGGTTGTAAGATCCAACTGCTATATATGGAACCCTAATAAAGATGTCTTTTGTGCTTCGTAGATCTGGTTAAAGAGCATAAAGGAACCCAAAAAGAATCATTTTAACCTAAAGGTCTGTTCCGCATTTATAAAAAAAAAAAGAAAAAGAAAAAAAAAACACTACTCTTTTATGCTATATTCATATAAGCTTTCTCCTCTTTGCTTTCGAAATTTGCTGAATGGGATGTTTCAAACAAACTGCATTTGACTTATATATTTGGTAGCTGTAGAATGCACAAGAAAACTGCAGCCAGCTGTATATTGCCTAATGGGTACGCAATGAAAACAGAAATAAGTAAACAAGGGAGGTAATTAGGAGATCATATATTAACATGTAAAAACAAGTTCAATTCTTCTCCAGTGTATTTTAAAGATATTTTTCATTAGGCATCCAGAAAGTTTAGAATATTGCAGCAACTGAAATTTTGACGATGTGTGGGAGTATTATGATTTTATTTCATAAGAAAATTTTAACAACCCCCCCTCCCCCCCCCCCCCCCCCCCCCCCAAAAAAAATAGGATAAAAACTTTCACTTTTTAGCTATGAAGGAAAATAATTATGTCATAGATCTATCTCATGTTGTTAAGTTCTTTACCATGTTATATGCTATTTTGTATTTTCATTATTATTATATTTTTATGGTGTTCAAATAAATATACATCATTGTCTATTAAAGACATGTTACTTATAAGTAGCTGTGTTTTGAAAAGCTCTTAAAAAAACATCATTCAGTATGTATTATGATAAATGTCAGGACCATCCATCTTGGTGAATACGCTAGTAGATGTAACTTGTCATCAGGTCCGCCATTAAACGCTCTCCTGCTTACCTCACACCGGTACATGTATATGTAGGTCTGATAAACATGGAGCGGTCACAGACTTAATTAATGAGGTCTACATATTCACATGAGCTCTCTACTCCAAGTGTATGAGAGACTGTAGTCATCGTAAGCACGTCAAATGGTTTAGGGACTCGCGTCGGTTAGAGACGTTACTTACGTGGACAGGGCCGATGTGTTCTGGTAGTAAGTGATAATGTGCGTGTGATACACTACAGGACGGAATATATTTCTACTTTCTTACTTGGAATTTTTACGAAAGAGATTAAGTGTTTCACTGATCAGGCAAGTAAATGTATTGACATAAAATGGTAGAAAGAATATGAATTTAATACGAAAAATTCAACGATTTTAGTGAAACAATGTAATTTGCATACACATTCAGTAAAACTGGTTAACTAGGTCTCTGCAATATATTTCACTATGTTTTATTTAGGTGGGCCTGTCTCATCATGCATAGACTTTCTCACAAAGTTGTGTGGGGGCTAGGTGTTACTCGAGTTAAGTTGTGTGGGGGCTAGGTGTTACTCGAGTTAAGTTGTGTGGGGGCTAGGTGTTACTCGAGTTTAGTTGTGTGGGGGCTAGGTGTTACTCGAGTTAAGTTGTGTGGGGGCTAGGTGTTACTCGAGTTAAGTTGTGTGGGGGCTAGGTGTTACTCGAGTTTAGTTGTGAGGGGGCTAGGTGTTACTCGAGTTAAGTTGTGTGGGGGCTAGGTGTTACTCT
Source organism: Mimachlamys varia (assembly GCA_947623455.1). Taxonomy (NCBI): domain Eukaryota; kingdom Metazoa; phylum Mollusca; class Bivalvia; order Pectinida; family Pectinidae; genus Mimachlamys; species Mimachlamys varia. The sequence goes on from OX392529.1 coordinate 60,490,926, forward strand.
GTCACAGAGTTTAGTTGTGTGGGGGCTAGCTAGGTGTTACTCTGTCGCAGAGTTTAGTTGTGTGGGGGCCAAGTGTTAGTTTGTCACAGAGTTTAGTTGTGTGGGGGCTAGGTGTTACTTTGTCACAGAGTTTAGTTGTGTGGGGGCTAGGTGTTACTTTGTCACAGAGTTTAGTTGTGTGGGGACCAAGTGTTACTCTGTCACAGAGTTAAGTTGTGTGGGGGCTAGGTGTTACTCTGTCACAGAGTTAAGTTTTGTGGGGGCTAGGAGTTACTCTGTCACAGAGTTAAGTTGTGTGGGGGCTAGGTGTTACTTTGTCACAGAGTTTAGTTGTGTAGGGGCTAGGTGTTACTTTGTCCCAGAGTTTAGTTGTATTCTTACTTTTTGGTGGCCATTGGTTAAAGTCAAAGGGAATGTTTTGGTACTCTTTACAATCAGCTGTGTTTTGTTTCACTTTACAGTAAGCTGTGTTTTGTTGCACTTTACAGTAAGCTGTGTTTTGGTACACTTTACAGTAAGCTGTGTTTTGGTACACTTTACAATAAGCTGTGTTTTGTTACACTTTACAATAAGCTGTGTTTTGTAGTCTTTACAATAAGCTGTGTTTTGGTACATTTTACTGTACACTGTGTTTTGGTACTCTTTACAGTAAGCTGTGTTTTGTTACACTTTACAGTAAGCTGTGTTTTGGTACACTTTACAGTAAGCTGTGTTTTGGTACACTTTACAATAAGCTGTGTTTTGTTACACTTTACAAAAAGCTGTGTTTTGGTACACTTTACAATAAGCTGTGTTTTGTTACACTTTACAGTACACTGTGTTTTGGTACTCTTTACAGTACACTGTGTTTTGTTACACTTTACAGTAAGCTGTGTTTTGTGACACTTTACAGTACACTGTGTTTTGTTACACTTTACAGTACACTGTGTTTTGTTACACTTTACACTAAGCTGTATTTTGGTACACGTTACAATAAGCTGTGTTCTGGTAGTCTTTACAATAAGCTGTGTTTTGGTACACTTTACAGTAAGCTGTATTTTGGTACACTTTACAGTAAGCTGTGTGTTGGTACATTTTACAATAAGCTGTGTTTTGTTACACTTTACAATCAGCTGTGTTTTGGTACACTTTACAGTAAGCTGTGTTTTTGTACATTTTACAATAAGCTGTGTTTTGTTACACTTTACTGTAAGCTGTGTTTTGGTACACTTTACAGTAAGCTGTGTTTTGGTACATTTTACAATAAGCTGTGTTTTGTTACACTTTACAATCAGCTCTGTTTTGGTACACTTTACAATAAGCTGTGTTTTTGTACATTTTACAATAAACTGTGTTTTGTTACACTTTACAGTAAGCTGTGTTTTGGTACACTTTACAATAAGCTGTGTTTTGTTACACTTTACAGTACACTGTGTTTTGGTACTCTTTACAGTAAGCTGTGTTTTGGTACACTTTACAGTAAGCTGTGTTTTGGTACACTTTACAATAAGCTGTGTTTTGTTACACTTTACAATAAGCTGTGTTTTGTTACACTTTACAATAAGCTGTGTTTTGTTACACTTTACAGTAAGCTGTGTTTTGGTACTTTTTACAATCAGCTGTGTTTTGGTACTCTTTACAATCAGATGTGTTTTGTTACACTTTTCAATAAGCTGTGTTTTGTAGTCTTTACAATAAGCTGTGTTTTTGTACAATTTACAATAAGCTGTGTTTTTGTACACTTTACAATAAGCTGTGTTTTGGTACACTTTACAATAAGCTGTGTTTTGTTACACTTTACAGTACACTGTGTTTTGGTACTCTTTACAGTAAGCTGTGTTTTGTTACACTTTACAGTAAGCTGTGTTTTGGTACACTTTACAGTAAGCTGTGTTTTGGTACTTTTTACAATAAGCTGTGTTCTGGTAGTCTTTACAATAAGCTGTGTTTTGGTACACTTTACAATAAGCTGTGTTCTGGTAGTCTTTACAATAAGCTGTGTTTTGGTACACTTTACAATAAGCTGTGTTTTGGTACATTTTACAATAAGCTGTGTTCTGGTACTCTTTACAATAAGCTGTGTTTTGGTACATTTAAATTCATCATTTACAATAAGCTGTGTTTTGTTACAGTTTACAATAAGCTGTGTTCTGGTACACTTTACAATAAGCTGTGTTCTGGTAGTCTTTACAATAAGCTGTGTTTTGTTACACTTTACAAAAAGCTGTGTTTTGTTACACTTTGCAGTAAGCTGTGTTTTGTTACACTTTACAGTAAGCTGTGTTTTGTGACACTTTACAGTACACTGTGTTTTGTTACACTTTACAATAAAGCTGTGTTTTGTTACACTTTACAATAAGCTGTGTTTTGGTACACTTTACAATAAGCTGTGTTCTGGTAGTCTTTACAATAAGCTGTGTTTTGGTACACTTTACAATAAGCTGTGTTCTGGTAGTCTTTACAATAAGCTGTGTTTTGGTACACTTTAAAATAAGCTGTGTTTTGGTACTCACTGTCTATATTATAAGTTGTTTTAATTCAAAATTTGAGAAGAAATATCCTTAAAGGGCCAAAAAAAAAAAAAATAGAAATGTAAGTGAAATTGCCAAAAAAATTCTCAGTGTCAATCAGTCAGAATCAATATTTACAAATACGTATGTATTATACTAATAATAGATAAGGTAAGGATTTGATTCCTAATGCTAAACTGGAGAGACTGACTGTATAAAGTTGATTGTGTGATATAATACTGCTACCTCTTTATTGTGTGACCTCTATACTTATTTATATAATAATGCAGCTACACACATATATTGGAACGGAAGCTCGGTTTTTAGTCATGAGTACTATTGAGTCAAGGTTTCAAACTCTTTGTGATACGAGAAGTATCGATCAATTTCTTAATGAAAATTCCAGTGAACAATTACTTCAATTCAATACTGGCTGTAGACCTCAGAAAAAAACAACGTTGTTGCGTGATTCTGGAGATGGGAAGTCTGAGATTGGATTTTCTCCAAAGATACTCGTGATAACGTGTGATCCTCATTTCCACCTAAACCTATAAAAGGAAAGGTATATTAGACTGATCGAATCTTGCTCAAAGTGTTCTTGATCAGAGGGGGTTGATATATCGGCAGTTGTGTCGAACCTAGGAACAGAAATGTGCTTTACATTCGAATCAGAACATCTGAGACAATTTAGACATGTAATGGTGGAGGTAAATGAATTTGTACAGCCATGTTGACATTACATTGGTGATGCAGGGCTTGTCTACCTGTATCCATGGTGATACCCACAGGCTCCTCAACACCTCGCTCTGCAATGTTCTGATTTGTGTATAAAGTTTTGGTGCCTACTGTGATCATGTATTTAGTTTATTTTGTACACAATCTTTTACAGGAACTTGTACTCCTGTCTTGACAAGACATACTGTTTATAGGGAAATTTTCGCGGCAGTTTGACTTCTTTTCATTACTTTGTCCTTCATAGTGTAATGAATCACAAGAGGGAATGTCAGTGTGTATACTCTAGATAGTAACTACGGGTGAAGGCTGAAATTAGCATGGAGCGAATGTGAATTTTACTGGTTAAGGGCGAAAATTTGATAAAGCGAAAATTTACCAGTAAGAATTATTGTGGTGTATTGGAAGTAGTCTGATACAGTCTTTACTTTTCCCTCCCTACATGTATGACATCAATTAGTAAATGATTTAATATAAACTTTATTTATTTTACAACAATTATGAAACAAGCTATAGAACTTATATTAATCACTCTTGTTGGCCCGGATGTTAGCGCGCGAGGAGTCTTATTGTGGGAGGAAACCGGAGTACCCGGAGAAAACCCACGTAAATGATTTATATATATATATTAACACTGTGTAAACAAATACATTATCACCAAAGGAGGTGTACATAGAATTTATAAGACCTACAGTTCAAGGTCAATATTAAAGGCCCAAAATACGTAACTTCATGAAATTTTTTGTGATTTTGAAAAATTCTGAAAAAAAGAATTAATCACTATGCAAAAATAAGCCTAAAATGAAGTAAACCTTAGCAGTAACTAACAAGAAACTCTTTACAGAAAAATCCAAGGAATTGAAAATAATTCAGATGGGGCCCACTTCAACAACAAGCCGCAATTCAAGTCACTTCAAATTGGAAGCGAGTTTACAAATACCGAGTTTTAACTGCTGCTGTACCGGTAACCGCGTAAGAATTCATCTTGAATATTGCTGATATCAGTTAATCGTAACTAAATCTATAAATATAGAAAGTTATAACGCTTGATTTTCGCTTCAAGTTTTGCCAAAAGTTACGTATATTGGGCCTTTAAAGTATAACAAGGTTTCAATGTAATTACAGGTCTTCTGGACCTTTTGAAAGTCTTGCTGAAGAAACAATGAGAGTCTTGTGCCAGGTCTACAAAGGTCGAGTGTGGTATAATATAAGTTGTTTTGGTGCTGGCTTACAGACTAGCACTAACAGGACACTTATCAGCGACATCCGCCCCTTAATTAAACATTTATTGTAATGTACACCATCCTAGCCTGGTACTGAAGTCCTCGTTAGTGTGTTATACATACAATACTATCAAGTTCCCATTAACTAATAGTTGTTGATTATCTAAAACCATTTTGCCAAAGTATGATGAGTCATTTCATATGTACTGGTGTGTACTTGTATATTTGATGATTTTTTTTTAAACATACAAAAATGAATTTCATAAAAAATCCATAATCAGATATGATTCTTTTTCATACACTTTACATATCTGTGACTTAAAAGAAGAAACAAAAATGTATATGATGAACCCCATGTACTGATTTGCTTCATGAACCCCATGTACTGATTTGCTTCATGAACCCCATGTACTGATTTGCTTCATGAACCCCATGTACTGATTTGCTTCATGAACCCCATGTACTGATTTGCTTCATGAACCCCATGTACTGATTTGCTTCATGAACCCCATGTACTGATTTGCTTCATGAACCCCATGTACTGATTTGCTTCATGAACCCCATGTACTGATTTGCTTCATGAACCCCATGTACTGATTTGCTTCATGAACCCCATGTACTGATTTGCTTCATGAACCCCATGTACTGATTTGCTTCATGAACCCCATGTACTGATTTGCTTCATGAACCCCATGTACTGATTTGCTTCATGAACCCCATGTACTGATTTGCTTCATGAACCCCATGTACTGATTTGCTTCATGAACCCCATGTACTGATTTGCTTCATGAACCCCATGTACTGATTTGCTTCATGAACCCCATGTACTGATTTGCTTCATGAACCCCATGTACTGATTTGCTTCATGAACCCCATGTACTGATTTGCTTCATGAACCCCATGTACTGATTTGCTTCATATTCACACCATAGCATTGCATGATCAAGTTCTGCACCTGATTTTGGAGGTCATCGGTTAAAGTCAAAGGTCACACTTATCAACTTTGTGGGGGTATATCATGTGAGCCCCTGCTCACTTTGTTGGGGTGGGGGTTTATCTATGTGAGCCCCTAGCCTGCTCACTTTGTGGGGGTGGGGGTATATCTATGTGAGCCCCTGCTCACTTTGTGGGGGTAGGGCTATATCTATGTGAGCCCCTGCTCACTTTGTGGGAGTTGGGTATTATCTATGTGAGCCCCTTCTCACTTTGTGCGGGTGGGGGTATATCTATGTGAGCCCCTAGCCTACTCACTTTGTGGGGGTGAGGTATATCTATGTGAGCCCTTGCTCACTTTGTGGGGGTGAGGTATATCTATGTGAGCCCCTGCTCACTTTGTGGGGATGAGGTATATCTATGTGAGCCCCTGCTCACTTTGTGGGGATGAGGTATATCTATGTGAGCCCTTGCTCACTTTGTGGGGGTGAGGTACATATCTATGTGAGTCCCTGCTCACTTTGTGGGGATGAGGTATATCTATGTGAGCCCCTAGCCTACTCACTTTGTGGGGGTGAGGTATATCTATGTGAGCCCCTGCTCACTTTGTGGGGGTAAGGCTATATCTATGTGAGCCCCTGCTCACTTTGTGGGGGTAGGGCTATATCTATGTGAGCCCCTGCTCACTGTGTGGGAGTGGGGGTATATCTACGTGAGCCCCTGCTCACTTTGTGTGGGTGGGGGTATATCTACGTGAGCCCCTGCTCACTTTGTGGGGGTGGGGGATATATCTATGTGAGCCCCAGCTCACTTTGTGGGGATGAGGTATATATCTATGTGAGTCCCTGCTCACTTTGTGGGGATGAGGTATATCTATGTGAGTCCCTGCTCACTTTGTGGGGATGAGGTATATATCTATGTGAGCCCCTGCTCAATTTGTTGGGGTGAGGTATATCTATGTGAGCCCCTGCTCACTTTATGGGGGTAGGGCTATATCTATGTGAGCCCCTGCTCACTTTGTGGGGGTAGGGCTATATCTATGTGAGCCCCTGCTCACTTTGTGGGGGTGGGGGTATATCTACGTGAGGCCCTGCTCACTTTGTGGGGGAGGGGGTATATCTAAGTGAGCCCCTGCTCGCTTTGTGGGGGTGTGGGATATATCTATGTGAGCCCCAGCTCACTTTGTGGGGATGAGGTATATATCTATGTGAGTCCCTGCTCACTATGTGGGGATGAGGTATATATCTATGTGAGCCCCTGCTTACTTGTGTGGGTGGGGGTATATCTATGTGAGCCCCAGCTCACTTTGTGGGGGTGAGGTATATATCTATGTGAGCCCCTGCTCACTTTGTGGGGGTGGGGGTATATCTATGTGAGCCCCAGCTCACTTTGTGGGGGTGGGGGTATATCTATGTGAGCCCCAGCTCACTTTGTGGGGGTGGGGGTGGGGGTATATCTATGTGAGCCCCTGCTCACTTTGTTGGGGTGGGGGTATATCTATGTGAGCCCCTGCTCACTTTGTGGGGGTGGGGGTATATCTATGTGAGCCCCAGCTCACTTTGTGGGGATGAGGTATATATCTATGTGAGTCCCTGCTCACTTTGTGGGGATGAGGTATATATCTATGTGAGCCCCTGCTCACTTTGTGGGGGTGGGGGTATATCTATGTGAGCCCCAGCTCACTTTGTGGGGGTGAGGTATATATCTATGTGAGCCCCTGCTCACTTTGTGGGGGTGGGGGTATATCTATGTGAGCCCTAGCTCACTTTGTGGGGGTGGGGGTATATCTATATGAGCCCCAGCTCACTTTGTGGGGGTGGGGGTGGGGGTATATCTATGTGAGCCCCTGCTCACTTTGTGGGGGAAGGGCTATATCTATGTGAGCCCCTGCTCACTTTGTCGGGGTGGGGGTATATCTATGTGAGCCCCTAGCCTGCTCACTTTGTGGGGGTGAGGTATATATCTATGTGAGTCCCTGCTCACTTTGTTGGGATGGGGTATTATCTATGTGGGCTCCTGCTCACTTTCTGGGGGTGGGGTATTATCTATGTGAGCCCCTGCTCACTGTGTGGGGGTGGGGGTATATCTATGTGAGCCCCTGCTCACTTTGTTTTTATTTGTGAACATCTTGTTACTTAGTTTGTTCTAATGATTTTGTTTTCAAAAATGGAAATGATAATTCTAAGTTTGTGTTTAACTGGCCATCAACTTGAATGATTGTGGATATAAATAAAAAGCATACAATTCATTTATTTGCATGACGTTTAAGATTGATAGTATGAGAAAGGAAAAAGATCTTGTTTTATTATGGAATGTGATCGTTAGAAACAATTGAGCCTGAAGGCAATACAGAAAGAAATTTATACAAAGTTTTTATTATTTTATTACGGGATGTTTAACTTTTAAACAATGGAGGCCGAAGGCGATTTCAAAATAAATTTATACAAAGCCATGAAATCACTTTACGATGATAAATGTTTAAGTTCTGCATTAAATTTCCTACATTCTGTTATTCTGTTCCAAGAAAATAGACAAAATCTTTGTAACTTCGTGACAATGCATTGGAGGTTATTGTCTAATACAGACATGATGTATGTTAATGTATTTTTAAATCTTTATTTTTTGTAATGGATCTCAGTAAAAAGTTGGTACCCATTTAATGATGTGATAATGAGGCCAATAAAACAACAAATAAAATAGGTTCATGCTTGGTAGAACGTTTAAAATGTCTGACTGTAAATCCAGATTTCACTGAACATTTTAAATCATTACCATGCATATGGTTTCTACAGTGTAAGAGAAGTCACACTACATATAATGGATCCTGCTCAACTTTTGTGAAATGATACATTTTCTTAGTAAATTTATGTTATCTTTGCTGTATAGAAAAAAAAACAAGTGAAACCGTCCATAACATCAGATTAGAATTTAAAATTACAATTGTACTTCAGTTTTAGATTCTTACAATGTTGCAGAGATATGAAATATTACAGTACTGGACAGAAATAAGGCCAAAATTAACAAGATATTTTTTATATGAAAAGAAAATATATTGCTTGATTCCTGATGAAATGTAACAGAGGTCAGACGGACATGAAGCTGTGTCGTGTTTTATCATTGATACCGAAACATAAGACACAGCAGGCATATTCCTGAGATATATAACCTTATTGGTCCATGGACAGGCAATTCTAAAACACTGGGTGGTCAAAATTAATATAATCTTACCTTACCTTAAGTTTGGTTTCAGACAGAAAAGTCTCAACTCGAGGGTAAGAATTTTCTTAAAGTCTAGATCAAGGCTTAATTTGCTTAGGGCACAACATTAAAGAATTTCATACAAAGAGTCAAAATTTTTCTTTTCTACTCCTTATAAGTGGATATATTTGTCTACAGGCGATATTCCACAAACACATCTATATATATACATCAGAAAACCTCTGATGTAATATATGTAACCTTTTCTTTTAACCTTTTTGAAATATTACCGACTTCTTAGTCCGTGAATTCATCTGGAAAAAGTGCACAAACATGTCTTCCGTGATGACACAATGTCTTCAATATAATCCCGGATTGATATGTTTCACCTGTGAACCACTTTTGACAATAAATGCAATGTCGAGGTTTTGGTTGATCTAGTAGCACTAAAACTAACATAAATGCAAAACCTTGGTTTTGTTGGAGGTACTGATAAAGTTATTTGTTGGAGGTACTGATAAAGTTATTTGTTGGAGGTACTGACAAAGTTATTTGTTGGAGGTACTGACAAAGTTATTTGTAGGAGGTACTGACAAAGTTATTTGTTGGAGGTACTGACAGATTTATTTGTTGAAGGTACTGACAAACTTATTTGTTGGAGGTTCTGACAAAGTTATTTGTAGGAGGTATTGACAAATTTATTTGTAGGAGGTATTGACAAATTTATTAGACCATGAAAGGTATGCTGCATCCATTCAGCGTTTGATGGTATGGCGAATTCCAGCACACCATTATCTGAAAAGCAAAACCTTGAACTCATCCACTCATGACATTTCATAACGAACTGTCCCAACCTTTGAATTGGAAAAGTTCTAATGTGTCTTCAAGACACACAGAAACAAATCTAATATCATGGAAATGTGTGCTAGTCTGGTGGCGTTCCTTTGACATTAGTCACACAGTATAATGACATTGTTGTTTCATAAAAAGGACAAGCTGTTTTTATAAGGGTAAGAAATACATGTATAAATGTCAGCTAGATTGGTGTATATTTTAGTATTCTGATGATAGGAAAAATGCCCGACATTCACAACTCACCTGTCCATCATTCATTGTCAACTGAACATTTCACCTCAACAGGATTATTTGTCGTGCATAATGTTGTACATTGTATAGAGGTAAATGGCCTTCAATGGCTACTGATCCATGATGGGGTATTGGGCTGACAACTATCCATACATGGTCCAATATCATATCATAGATCAAACAAGATCTTTGAAGGTGATCTTGAAAGCAGGCAAGATATTTTTATGCCCCTGCCATGAAATGGGGGGTGGGGCATATAGTGTTACCCATGTCCGTCCTGTCCCATCGCGTCTTTCCTGTCCGTCCCATCCCATCCTGTCCCGTCCAAGTCCCATCCCATGGTAATGTAACCAGCTGGGGGAGGGGGGCATTTATGTCTCACAGACATTTCTAGTTTATGAATGACATGAAGTTATACCTAAAACATCTACACCAGGCTTCTTATCCTGGAACTCTGGGTTGATGTTCCCTCGCCTCATTTTAAAATTTGATTTCTCAGTGTACAAGAGTACAAACATCAATACACATATTTACACAGCTACATGCAATGCTGGACAAATCTTGTGCATAATTAATAAGTCTGCACAACAATGGAATAGGCTGTGTTAGTTTCCAGAAGTTTCTGTCTTGTTCCAGTTAGAAGTTATACAAACTGGTATTTATTGTGTATCATGCCCACTGGCTACACGCTTATAAACTTAGAAAGAATTTCTTTCGGCTTACTCATTATCTCACAATCACCTTAACTTGCATTGTACATAAATGATTTTGCAATAATTTCTGATTTTAACACCATATCACTTCATTTTATGAATTTCAGACTTTATGTTTGAGATTATGTCAATTCTAGCTAGAAATTTACCATGGCAACCCTCCTTGCTCAACCAATACCTGATTCATTGTGAATAGTCTATGAAAACCTTAGAACAGCACTAAAAAGTGCCCAACATAAATTCACCTTGGTTGTTGGTGGACATTCATGTCGCTTTGACAAATCAAGTTAGGAAAGAAATAGAGTAAATATGCTGCAAACAACTTAGTTACGCGTACATTGTCCTAACTTTATTTATTTTACAACAATAATAATACAAGTTTAGTTAAACTCGCTCACTCTTGCCAGTCTTGATGTTAGCCACAACATGACTGCAGTCTTCTCTGAGTAGATTAAAAGTCTCATGAGCTTGTGAAGGATGCTGTGATGGATATCATAATGTAGAAACCATTTTATGAAATGGGGAGGACAATTTTATCACTGAGCATTCATGCTTATCATCTGTAAAATGTGTACAATACATATAAAGACTTATTAGTGAACACGGGGTTATCAAGGGGAATAATGTAGAACAAAGGTATGGGCTTATTGGTGAACACGGTTATCAAGGGAATAATGTAGGACAAAGGTATGGGCTTATTGGTGAACACAGGGTTATCAAGGGGAAAACTATAGGATAGAGGAATGGTTTTGATTAGAACATGGGGGTATCAAGAGGAAATATGTACGACACAGGTATGGGTATATATATATATAGCCATTATAAGAATATAAAAGACTTCTTAATTAGATAACCAGCATAAACAAGACCCTGTAACGTTTTTCAATTAGGTCTCTAATGAAACTGTTGTGAATTATTCAGTGTATGTAATTTGTGTGATGTACAGTTATCTGTTTTTACCTGTGCGTACCTGTTGATCGTGACATCTGTTAAGATGTACTTAATTCGATTAGATGCTTTAAAAGATTTAACTGTACAGCATCGCATGCACAGCCAGTAAAAGATCGTGTGTTTAGATTGTATTATATCAGGTTTGTCCAGGCTCTGCACTAAGCCTTGTGTACTTAATATCCATTAATGGGAAAGTAATTCTTATATATTGTATATAATTTTGACAATTTACTTATGTGTAGATATAAAATTTACATTCCTTTTATTCAAAATGAATGGTTGAAAGAAGAAATGTAAAAAAAATTGGTACATTTTCAGAAAATATTCCAAATAATAAAAGTTTTTATGCTTACAAAGCTGGAACAAGCTCAACCAAAGATATTGTAATTCAGCACTCTTCCTCGTTTTTTATAAGTAAGGGGATTATACGAATGTATAACAGGCTTCTACAGGTAGGGCAGACTCACATTGGACTGCGAAGTCGATTAGGCTTGGGACGGACAGAACGAGAATTTCAGGTAAATTATAATGTCAAGCCTTAGTTCGATCTTGTAGGTAAACTAAATACATATACCGGCGTTACACATATATATAAAATTGTATTTTCTGATAGGGTGGCAATTTTCAAACTTAAGCTTGAAGATAAACCATTGTTTACCAGATATTATGCTCCTGTAAATTAGCAGAATAAGAGTTTATATTGATGCCTGATACCTGTTTCTTCTCAAACAGGAACGGCATGTGCAGTAACCAAAACCTTCTGTCATGCCCCCATTTTAAGGCATGATATGGATATTGAATTTCAATGCTGATTTACAGACAGACAAATTTTCAAAGCATAAATACAATCTTGAAAAAATATTTATTTTCGTGCGTAAACAGGTGATATTGTTATCTTGAGGCTTCACTAGACCTGTGTCGGGCAGGTATTGCCAGATACTGGACGTAGGTCAGTTCTGCAGGCTCCAACTCCAGGTATGTTCTACCACCAAAACATGCCACATCCTTATATGACCAGACAATATTTACCCCAATAAGTGCCAATGGCACTTAAAAAAATGAGAAAAAGTGGGGGTTGGTGCTGATTTTGGGACCAATTTTTGTGTAAAATCACTGAAAAATAACTGCTTCTTATGTTTTTCTGGAGAGTATCCTGTTGAACAGGCTTATAAAGATTCTTCAGTGATTGAGAAGTGAGTCAAATGGGCATCACTAAGTATGGAGTGTGACATTTAAACGTCTTCAAAAGGGGGGAAAGGCACTTATATGGACATGGGCGGTTATTGGATGGAATATGGTCGCTGTAAGTAGGAATTAAAACACAATATATTTTTCAATTTTTAAGTGACAAATCGATTAATTGGGGGGGGGGGGGAGGGAGACTCTGAATTTATTGACAGGAAGCAAACTTTAATAGGCGGCAGATGAAACAAGGCATTTTCTGTACTGTAAGTTTTGCAGTATTATGTGTAATAGAAACATCACAGTAAAATAACTATACTTTAATTTATTTGGTGTTCAATAATATTCCCTCAGACCAGAAAACAGAAACCGTCTGCCATGTGTATACATGTACAGCGTACCTATTCACTCGTAGGTTGTATCCGGGTCGTTTAACCTGTAAACTCCATCTCTTTGATCTACGTAGGTATGAGTAGGTACAGAAAGACTCGTGTAGGCTACATTGATTATACCTTGTACAGGTCTCAGCTTCGAGGGATGAAAAAACTTGGGATTTATCTGAGTGTATCATGGAGATATATACCGCTGTACATTTGTTTACAACATCAAAGCTAAATCAAATCTAAAGAACTTATCCTGTAAATGAACAAAACAAAAAAAAACAAAAAATCAGGCATGGCTCATGTCATTAAGTTCAACTTTAACATTTGTTTCATTTGATATATATGGTTTCTTTTTGTGATCAGTTCCATTTTTTGTATAAATACAAAGTATGTGTCTACTGAGGAGAATTTGTATCGTCCTTAAGGTTACATGTTACCTTTACAAATTATACCTGTAACTTGTTTTTGAGTTATCACCCTTAAATGTTCAATAAGGAACCTTATATTTAAGCTTTAATCATTGATTAAAGCTTTTTATATATCTTCTTTCTTTGTAAATATTAACACATTTAAATGTTATTTAAGTTAGAGTTATCTTCCTTGATATTTGATTGATAAGCATTTCGAAGACAGTAATTAGGTACATTTATCTTTATACTTAAAATGTACTTTCAGTCATTTAACAGGGTCAAAATACCATTAAATATTTGTCTGTCACATTTTGCTAAAAAATAACTTTGACCTACTTTCAAGGTCACAGGGGTCAAATATGTTTAAACCTTCAAACAACTTCTTCTAAAATACTGTCAAGCAAAGAGACCTTATTATTAACAGGTAGCTTCCTTGGATCAAGCCACACAAAGTTTGCTAAAAGAAATGACCTTGACCAATATTCAAGGTCACAGGGATCAAATCTGTTTAAACATTTAAATGATCTCTTCTGAAATACACCAAAAGGCCTAGAAGCATGCTATATTTTGGCTGAAAGGTTCCTTGGATGAAGCCCGACAAAGTTTGTAAAAAGAAATAAATTACCTTGACCCATATTTAAGGTAAGCAGGGGTCAAATTTGTTGAAAACCTTTAAACAACTTCTTTTGAAATACCAAAAGGCCTAGAAACATGTTACTTGGTTGAAAGCTTAAGGTTCCTTTGATGAAGCCCAACAAAGTGTGTGAAAGATGACTTCTTCTGATTATAGCCGAACGGCCTAGAAGCATGATGCATGTTTTTGGCTGAAAGGTTCGAATTCTTTGGATGAAGCCTGAAAAAGTTTGCAAAAAGAAATGACCTTGAGCCTTATTCAAGTAAAAAATGTTCAAATCTTAACATGTTCTTCTGAATGTCTTACAGTAATAGATTTCAAGCAACTTTAGGGTTACAAGTAAGACATTGATACCAGGTGAGCGATGCAGGCCCATTGAGCCTTTTGTTAGTGCAAACTCTTTAGTAAAGGAGTTTTGTTTGTATTAATGGCTTATTTAAATACCTGGTGTCTGTTATATGTAAATGACTTTGTTGATGGTCAGGGAAGAGAATTTCATGTCACAAAAGTGTAGTTGAAATGAAATGTTTGTTATCCTGAGGTTGAGACATTAGGAATAATAATTTATATACATGTGCATCAGCCTTTGGGAGTATGTACGAGTTATTTTGTGATATTGACACCGTCATCTTTGTTAATTGAATACCAAGGTATGCCCTAATGTTACATTGATTGCTAATGATGAAGGTGATTCAGAGCTGTCGGAGTCTTACCTGTAAGTCTACCTGTGTGTGACATGTAACTAAGCTACCTACCGACACAGGTGTAGTGAGAATCCGTCAGATTTACATCTGTATGTATATTATATATATAGGTTGTTTACCTTCTGTCTTATTTATAGATAGCGGAGGAAAACACCATGAATTAATTATATCCTCCTTCTGTCTGCAGGTGTATTGTCCACTACACAAAGACTGACCAGTGAATTGACTGACCACCACTTAGGATATTGGACAGTGATGGAAAGGGACTGTACGCTACAGTAGTGGGCACAGGTGTAGCCAGCACAGGTATGTACAGGTGTAACCTTCACACATTCAGTCCTGGCTTGTACAGGTAGATATAATATAATAATATGTTGTATTTTCATTGACAACTCTGTGATAAATATGTATATCTTTACATGTAACATTAATTAGCTTCACTTGAACAAATGTATGTACTTAAAATGTATGTTGAAACAGACTGTTTCTATGAATTAAGTGATATTGTTGTATAAATATATGTCAATGTGTCAAATTAATACACCAAAATGTACCTCAGTGCTGGTGTAAGATATTTCTAAACTTTTATCAATATCTACATGTAGCGTGATACTGTTACAAATAATTATTACGACCATTCTCCTTCCTGAAAGTGGGTTTTCCTAAAACCTGAAAATGAGGATGTTTGTTACCACTTAAAAGGAACTCTAGGTAGAGAATCTTAAAAATCTATCAAATTTAGGTTCTGAGGATTCGGATTACACACAATTTTAAATTGTTTTGAAACATGTAAACATCGCAACAAAAATTGTGTATTCATGTTTTCTTCGAATTTTAAATAAATCTTTGTGCTGGACTTGAATTCCATTAGGACTCCATCCATGGAAGGCTATAGGACCTTCCAATAGGAACCCATCCATGGAAGACCATATGACCTTCCATTAGGAACCCATCCATGGAAGGCTATAGGACCTTCCATTGGGACCCCATCCATGGAAGGCTATAGGACCTTCCATTAGGAACCCATCCATGGAAGGCTGTAGGACCTTCCATTAGGTACCCATCCATGGAAGGCTATAGGACCTTCCATTAGGTACCCATCCATGGAAGGCTGTAGGACCTTCCATTAGGAACCCATCCATGGAAGACTATATGACCTTCCATTAGAACCCCATCCATGGAAGGCTATAGGACCTTCCATTAGGTACCCATCCATGGAAGGCTATATGACCTTCCATTAGAACCCCATCCATGGAAGGCTATAGGACCTTCCATTAGGTACCCATCCATTGAAGGCTATAGGACCTTCCATTAGGTACCCATCCATGGAAGGCTATAGGACCTTCCATTAGTTACCCATCCATGGAAGGCTATAGGACCTTCCATTAGGACCCCATCCATGGAAGGCTATAGGACCTTCCATTAAAATTAGGACCCCATCCATGGAAGGCTATAGGACCTTCCATTAGGACCCCATCCATGGAAGGCTATAGGACCTTCCATTAGGACCCCATCCATGGAAGGTTATAGGACCTTCCATTAGGAACCCATCCATGGAAGGTTATAGGACCTTCCATTAGATCACATCCACGGAAGGCTATGGACCTTCCATTAGATCACATCCACGGAAGACTATAGGACCTTCCATTAGATCACATCCACGGAAGGCTATAGGACCTTCCATTAGGAACCCATCCATGGAAGGCTATAGGACCTTCCATTAGGAACCCATCCATGGAAGACTATAGGACCTTCCATAGGACCCCATCCATGGAAGACTATAGGACCTTCCATTAGGAACCCATCCATGGAAGGCTATAGGACATTCCATTGGGACCCCATCCATGGAAGGCTATAGGACCTTCCATTAGGAACCCATCCATGGAAGACTATATGACCTTCCATTAGGAACCCCTCCATGGAAGGCTGTAGGACTTTTGGAACAGGCTGGATGCCCCCCCCCCCCCCTCCTTGTTACCAGTAGGTAGTCTGTACTTTAACTTCTAACACTGGTGTACTATAGAAGTACACTTTACTTTCCTTGTCCCCTAGCTAATGTGTACACTCACCCTGTTTGTATAGTATATATATAGATAGTTATTATTATTATATTAGCCAATAATTTATGGGTAAGCAGTATTACAGTACAAATGATGGCTAGACCTTATACTGACAGATAATGTCAGCACAGACAGATAGTTGGCGTTCATATTCTGATTATCATTGTTAGAGTGTAAATACTGCTAACCTGTTTACTACCCAAGGGAATTAGGCTGAAAAATGGTTATATTGACTTGTCCCACTATAGGAAAAACTCTAAAGAGTTCCACTACAGTTTAAATCTATAAAGTTATTTCCCTTTGACCTGACCTGTTTATCAGAATTATATCATTTAAGGATTAACTTGAATCTATTTTTTATGTTATGGAGGTATAACACAAAAAACCAGAGTGTACTCTAAATAAACCGTGAAGCGGTTTATGATGAGAGTACACTCCGGTTTTTTGTGTTATAACCCCATAATATAACAAAAAGATTTAAGTTAATACTTATAATTTATTCTATACCCTGCGAAAATTAACTTTATTGATGGACTCTTTTCTTTTACAAATCATTACGCTGCTGCATCAGCCAATCAAAAGCGGCGTTATAAATGGTGACGTCATTTTTTACGTTATGGGCTGATAACATATTTTTTTAAGCCAATGAAAATGCTTGTTTCAAACGAGATTAAATTAGATATACTGGACTGAAGTTGTTTTAAAAGGAAGTTAAAGATTTAGTGGTAATATGCTGATATACAGAACAGAACACTATAGATCCATGGCCTAGTGTAATGGAGGGGGGCGTGGTATGTTGATGGCACGACAAATCTCCTGTCATTTGCCTAAGAACGGTTGTTGTAGTGTAGGAGGGTTCTTGTATAGTGAAACACACAAAGAAACTTGTGAGAAATAACATTTTCCTTCCCTAACATCTCAATTTGTTTTGGGAAATAAGCCTGATTTTTAGACTTTGATGAGAAATAGAGAAGTCCAGAACTTATGATAATGAAATTATGCACAACCTTTTTGGGTGCATATCTTATTCAAGGTTTTTATCAGACCACCTGAGCTTTGCTCAAGTGATCTATTCTGATAGCTGTCTGTCTCCTCAATCATCCAAATGTGTCAGGTATTGTGTGTTAACATTTTACATATTCAACATCTTCTCAAGAATCAGTGATTGAAATCTTTTCAAGCTTGGAACACATTAAAAAATATTATATGTGTAGAGCTATGTAATCCTGGAGCCTAATCGGGTACATTTTGCGCATAATTTAGTTCCAAGCATAAGAATAAAACTTATTTATTGGTTTTTGACAGTAAAAAGACATGTAAGTAAGCCATAATCCTATAACTACATACAGAAATTCAATTTTGCAATCGAAGGGAAATAACTCCAAAACCACAACGTTCAAATAATTCATTTCCACTGTGAAGATTAATAAAATTGTAAAAAAGGTGGCCAGGAAATGAAGTATTTTCTAGTCTGTGTTAGTTGGCTAACTAAACACTTTAAAATTAGGGGAATTATGTCCATTTTAACAAGTCAGTGTAAGCTCATTCTTTGTGGTCTCATGTAAGTTATGTCATAAAATCAGAACAATCACAACATCCCTGGGAAATTTCCAGTAATCTTCGAAAAATCTATTCCCTCAAATTCATGTGCCTGGAAGACTTGCTGTGAATCATGACATAGTTCGAAATCCTCTGACATTATCAACTCTTCAATTATTAATTCTTTGGCGTGGCAATCAGCAGCCATGTTGGAACATGACGTTTACACCACGTGACCTCTATACATGCATTCGAGAGAGTAGATTTCCAAAGATTACCGAAAATTTCCACGAGATGTTGTGATCGATTGAAAATTAGAAGTGATTATTCAACTGGTGTTCAGTAATCACTATTTTCCAATAAAACTGCATGCTGCTGAAAGCTTTGGATCTAGTATTTCATGGTAATTTAACGTAAGACAGAAGTTTTAACTTTCATGATGTTTGATAATGTCTAATAGGAAAGGTGGAATATAAACGTTAAATTATAGAAATTAATTTGTGAAATATTTCAGTTGACATGAAATCTATTAAACATTTTAAATCAAAATGAAAAAACAGTATACTTCATTCTAATTATGTTTAATAAATGATTTTTTCTGTTACTAAATTCACTTTTGAAACTTTTTCATCTCTGAATTTCCCCATGTTTCAAATTACACTTTTGAGTAAGAAGCTTATCTGAAAGAGCTATTTTAGAAAATTAAAATTATTTTTACTTGCTTGAATTGCAAAAATAATTTTGTGTTATATTTGAAATGTACAAAATAATCAGCCCTTTCACCACCGCGAACCATAATGGACCGATCCAGATCAATGTAGCGAAGGGTCTACTGGAGTTATCAAGGGATGGAAGGGAGATAACAAGCTGGAGTGACAAGTCTTGGAGAGTTATCTCCCTTCCCTTTCTGATCTTATTGAAGTAATTGGCAGCAGGCAAAGACGTAATTTGCTTGCCAATTAGACTCTGCAGTGTTTCCACCTCGTGAACTGTGCATGTGCACTAGACTTATTATCTGAGGGAGTTAACATTGGACATGTAATTGATAACGGAAAACAGTTCTAGACTTTAAGTTCAGTCTTTTGAGCTTGTTTGAGGTAAAAAAAATACCCACCTCAAAGTCTTCCTCATTAAAATATACATGTTTGTATGTAACCCAGTCCTACGGTAAATATCAGTAACTTTGATCGTTCTTATTTTATTATATACTTACTATAAAATACAGGGTAATTGCATACTTGATAAATACGCATGCTTTTAGTACATATCAGCTCATCGGGCCAATATGGGCAATTCTTCGCTAAGCGGGCCGAATACACTGTATCAGCCCGCTTGCTGAGCGGGCCGAATACACTGTATCTGCCCGCGTGACGTCATATGACGTTAAAACAATCAGAAATGGATAGGAGGACAGATGTTGATTTTGAAATTGGCGAGAAAGTTATGGAGTCTATCGTATAAAGAATACTAGAGCTTGATGAATTAATAGAAGAAAAAGAGACGTAAGTGAAGACGTCGATGTAGATGAAAAGATGAATGATTCCGAATTTATTGTCAATGGTATGAATCATTATCTTAATCAACGTCCAGACTATGACAAAGCAAGGGACAAAAAAGAGATATCATCAAAAACAGATCATCATGAACCATCACGAAACTCAAAGTATATAATAAAAAGAATATGACATGGTCATTTCCATATCAGGCCTTGTATCAACCCTCGACCCAATATCAACCCTTGGGCCTTCGGCCCTCGGGCCGATATTGGGATCTCGGGTTGATACAAGGCCTGATATGGAAATGGCCATGTAATATTCTCTATGTATTTAACCCTGCAGTACTACAGTAAATATCAGTAACTTTGATAGTTCTTATTGTATGTAACCTAATGTACTACGGTAAATATCAGTAACTTTGATAGTTCTTATTGTATGTAACCCAGTCCTACGGTAAATATCAGTAACTTTGATAGTTCTTATTGTATGTAACCCAGAACTATGGTAAATATCAGTAACTTTGATAGTTCTTATTGTATGTAACCCAATACTACGTTAAATATCAGTAACTTTGATGGTTCTTATATTATGTAACCCAGAACTATGGTAAATATCAGTAAAATTTGATAGTTCTTATTGTATGTAACCCTGCAGTACTACGGTAAATTTCAGTAACTTTGATAGTTCTTATTGTATGTAACCCAGAACTATGGTAAATATCAGTAATTTTGATAGTTCTTATTGTATGTAACCCTGCAGTACTACGGTAAATATCAGTAACTTTGATAGTTCTTATTGTATGTAACCCAATACTACCGTAAATATCAGTAACTTTGATAGGTCTTATTGTATGTAACCCAGTCCTACGGTAAATATCAGTAATTTTGATAGTTCTTATTGTATGTAACCCTGCAGTACTACGGTAAATATCAGTAGCTTTGATAGCTCTTATTGTATGTAACCCTATACTACGGTAAATATCAGTAACTTTGATAGTTCTTATATTATGTAACCCAGAACTATGGTAAATATCAGTAATTTTGATAGTTCTTATTGTATGTAACCCTATACTACGGTAAATATCAGTAACTTTGATAGTTCTTATTGTATGTAACCCTGCAATACTACGGAAAATATCAGTAACTTTGATAGTTCTTATTGTATGTAACCCAGAACTATGGTAAATATCAGTGACTTGGTGGCTCATATTGATCTTTTCCCTATTGCAAAGGAAAATGTCAGTCAGCAACTTATTTGAATTTATAATGAAAGCTAACGAAAAAATTATTATCTATGCATTAATTTGTGATGATTATATGTCCTTTAAATTGTTTCATGTTTTAGGGTTATTGTCTTTGTAACATATCTACAGTAAAATGAAGATTGCCTTTTGAATAAAACAGAGACATACTAAACATGTATATGGTACTGGCTTTCTTGGCTCTTTCAAGTTTGACTTGTTTTAACTTAATTTCCTGGTCGGTACGTTTTACACCAAGAAACATATCTTGATGAATTTGAAGTACAAACACCTACCCCACCCACAGCAAGTGTTCAGTGTGCGGTAAGCATGACCTTCACATTCAGTGAAAAGGTCATATAAATGGAAACTTTTTGATAAGATGTTTTTTCAGGCATCACATTTTAAACTGTTGAAGATACACAAACATACCTTTATAATGAATTATGAAAACTACCCAGCGTCCGAGATGCATCAGATTTATAATTTAGTATCTGACTGTAACCTTGACCTGTGAAGGTGTGACCATAATTAAGTTAACATGTATGTATGTGAACCTCACCTCTGGGTCAAATGAAAATTTAGTCATTTTGTACAGTAACTAGGTGGTCACTTTCTTCAGTAATTAGATGGTCACTTTGTACTGTAACTAGGTGGTCACTTTTTACAGTAATTAGGTGGTCACTTTGTTCAGTAACTAGGTGGTCACTTTCTACAGTAATTAGTTGGTCACTTTCTACAGTAATTAGGTGGTCACTTTCTACAGTAATTAGTTGGTCACTTTCTACAGTAACTAGGTGTCACTTTGTACAGTAATTATTTGGTCACTTTCTACAGTAATTAGTTGGTCACTTTCTACAGTAATTAGTTGGTCACTTTGTACAGTAACTAGGTGTCACTTTGTACAGTAATTAGGTGGTCACTTTGTACAGTAACTAGGTGGTCACTTTCTACAGTAATTAGGTGGTCACTTTCTACAGTAATTAGGTGGTCACTTTGTACAGTAATTAGGTGGTCACTTTGTACAGTAATTAGGTGGTCACTTTGTGCAGTAACTAGGTGACAAACAAACTGAAAATGAAATACATGTACTTGCGTTTTTTCATGAAAGCAAAAATCTGGTCTCTAATTAATCTAACTTTTATAATTAAATCAAATTTTTATGTATCCTCTAAGAAATATTATGGTTAGATGAATATCAGTACAAGTATATCTTAAATCTTGAAACAAATGTCACTTTTCATGTTAAGTCAAATTTAGTGTTTTAGTGCTGTGAAAGACGTTTTTACAAAAACTAATAAATTCATATTTTTCTTTGAAATATGATATCCCTGGGCAAATTATAGAAAAATATTTACTGTGAATTAAATGCAATGATTTAATCTTTAGTAAGTGCTGTTTACAGTGCAGTCACCTGGGGCTGTGAGCCAACTACCGATAACCAAAACCACATGCGCTTATGTTTCCATAAAATTTCAAGATACATGCCTTGGAGTAAAATATAACAGTCCTGTGGGGCTCGTGTATAAAGAAGTGCAAGTCGACTGTTTTGGCGATGTGCTATCTTTCCGATCTGGTTTGCTGGTGTTTTCAGGTTATTAATCTTTGCCCAAACCTGAACAGGATACACAGGTCGTGTTTTCTGTGGTAAAATCTCGTTTGTGGTACAACACAGCAGATGCCAATTATATCCGGGTTGTGTACAATGTTTTTTCTCCTTTTTTTTCTTCAAAAATGTTTATATGAATCATTAAACAGTTTTCTCTCCAAATCATCGTCATCAAAAGCTGTGTTTGTTGTCAGGGTAACGAAATCAAAGATAACAAACATATATATGGTTGACATATATTTCATTTTTCTGAATAGTTTGAATTGAACATTAAAAACTTTTTTGTTTTAATATATTAATTGAAAATTAAGACACAATTAATGTACAGCATAGATTATTATGATGTTAAGACGATAAGAATTGTAAACAACTCCATTTATTTATACACAAATATCCTTCACTATTAAGAAGATATTGGATTCCAGAGATGATAGAATCTGTAACAATGGGATTGTGGTTGTGGACAAACTTTCTGTAGTTATTAGGCATGCTTTAGAGACTTAGACCGGTGAATGTACTCTACCCCCAAGCAACAGGTCACACAAGGGGCCCAGAAACAGGGAGATTCTCACACACAGGGGCCCTTAAACAGGGAGATTCTCACACACAGGGGCCCCGATACAGGGAGATTCTCACACACAGGGGCCCGAAACAGGGAGATTCTCACACACAGGGGGCCCGAAACAGGGTGATTCTCACACACAGGGGCCCTGAAACAGGGAGATTCTCACACACCGTGGCCCGAAACAGGGAGATTCTCACACACAGGGGCCCTGAAACAGGGAGGTTCTCACACACAGGGGACCCAAAACAGGGAGATTCTCACACACAGGGGGCCCAGAAACAGGGAGGTTCTCACACACAGGGGCCCCGAAACAGGGAGATTCTCACACACAGGGGCACCAAAACAGGGATATTCTCACACACAGGGGGCCCGAAACAGGGAGATTCTCACACACAGGGGCCCCGAAACAGGGAGATTCTCACACACAGGGGGCCCGAAACAGGGAGATTCTCACACACAGGGGGCCTGAAACAGGTAGATTCTCACACAGTCGTATCCGAATCAGAAAGTTTTTTGTTACAAACTCTAATATATGAGCTCATGAAAACATTTAAAACTAAAGGTTTTGTTGAAATGACTGTCTTCCAGAGTTTTTGGCCTCCTTTTATTGCTTGGCCATTATTAGCTACATGAAACCTGTATAATAAAATCCCAGGGGTATTCTGGCATAATCACTGATCCAGGTCGATTAAGTAAGGAAAACTATCAAGGATGACCTGAGAATTCAGAAACAAGTCAGATAAAAAAGGTTATTATCTGGACAATATGTTTTGTCACACAGGATGTCAGATTAGACACGTTAATCTGACCAATATGTGTGTCCCTCTCCAAAAAAATCAGGTTTCAGTACAGGTATCTGCGTTTATGACCAATGGCCAAGACAGGTAAACAAAAATGGCTGTTTTACGGGGAAACACTTTAACACTGTAAATCGTAAATATGTTTGGTTTGTTGATTGAAATGTTGGGACCAGGTACGTCAATTTTTATGAGCTTTTGACTATTACACGGTTTAATTTGGTGGGCTCACAAGGGTTCTATTTCACGCCAGATACAAACTTCAACCTAGTATGTAAAATGTTTATGGGGCAAGGAAAAGTGGGCTTGATTTAACACCATACTACCAGTAAAATTTGTGATAATATCTATATGAGTGTAAATTGTTAAATCAAGTTTTTTTGTAGTTAAAAACAGAATTAAAGGATATTTTCATTCAGAGAAAACTAAGTATTCTCTATCTTTCCTTTAACACTTTAACTTAGGTCATGAATTTACGATATGAAAGCAACTGTCAGACAACAGTTAGCCTAAATACTCGGTTTCTTGAAAATTGAAATATAACACAGAGTGGCTTTATTGTTTAAGGATGAAACAAAGCAGGTACAGCTTTAATTTACCTCTTTAGATAGCTAATGTGACATGTTATGTGTCTGGAGAGTCGGTATCTCAATTCTCGTTATTATTATACTCTACACAAATTTGAAATAAACAAGATATTTATAAAAGTAAAATCACCCATGGGGTAATTGTGATAACCATCCTCGGATGACGTCAGCCCCTGGGGAGCCCCATGTACCTCCCGGTACTGGGACTGATACAATCAAGGTCTTCAGTACACTTAATGTGGATATACAAAGTATGTAAACATGGCCACCAGCTCCTTAAAGCTAGGTGTAGGGTTTGATGTAGAAAACTGAAACGTTATACTATCCTCTTTAGTGGAAGAGAATGTTCAACCCATGCTGTTAAAACTGATGAAAGTTTATGATGAAAAAGCTGAATGACTCGATCTGGTAGCTTCATTTTTTTTTTAATCTGAATCTGCTCACTGAGTTGTTTATTATCCATAGGGGATTTTTCAAAGAGTCAGACCTGTGTTCGGGATAAGTATCAACAATTTGTGATGGTCAAGGACAGGGCCAAGATATCGGCATTACTGGCTGGAAATCTTACCACTCTGGTACGTGTTAGACCAGGTGGACTTTAAAGGATATTTGCCATTTGTTATCTAAGTGTGTGGTAGAACTGAATTGTCAAATCTTTAATTCTGATATAGATGTCAAATAATTTAACCAAATCTGCAGTATCTCATAAATATTCATAGATGTATTTGTTGAAGTAAATACACCTATACCTATTAGTGGTCCAGCTCGCCTACCTCAGTGTGTTGTGTAGAAAGATTCCGCCCTCAAAGGAAACGACGTACGTGACAAAAAAAAACATTTCTACTGCAACAGGGAGGAATTCGTTATTTATATTAAAATGTATATTTGGACTAATTTCAGTATGTATTAAACAACCCTGTATAAGCATTCAAATTGTTAAACTTGAGTGATGAAATTGGAAACTATCGACCTAGAGAATTGTAGTAGATATCTACATATATATATACATTGTATACGGTTACGCCTAATGCATGATCAAACTGTAGACTGTGACAGACAGGTTTGTGTACCTGTATCTTTCCACCTGTGTATTGCCATCAATAAGAGTGGGTGACGTCTGTGTCTAGAGATGGAATAACAACTGTTTTTTAACCAACAGCCTATGAATACATTACAGTTGAATCGGAGCAAACTCCACTTCAGATCGGACTATGATTGTAACGTAAATGAGAAATAATGATTTGTTTACGGCTAAAAACCAGTTGACGGATACATTTTGTTGAGTGACATAAGCAGATCAACTTTGTCTTAATAGATATGTACATTCATGATTCTGGCGTATTGAATTACCTACACAGAGTACGACCCTTCCCACACTTTCGTTCCGACAATTTGGAAAAAATTTGCATCAGAGAAATTGAGCTGTGGTGATTTGGAGTTTACTTGTACCACTTACGATACAGATGAATGTGGCTTTAATACGAACGAGAAATTTAAACCTTTAAGTTTCATGGAATATTTAAACAGTAAAGCGGATCTGCTTCTTTTTCTGTATCTATTGCCAGTATTCTGACTGGTGGTTGACTGCGGTACAAAATATACACGTTTGTGTGAGCGATAGACTCTCAGCAAGGCCTTACAAGTGTATGTGTCTGTTGTGTAAGTAGGAGTAAAACTCCATCCTTAACATCCTATATACCAGGAAAAAACATTTCTTGATTAATCAGTTTTGACTTTATAGTTTGATATTTGGTACAGAAACTGGCAGCTGACGAGGGACAGTTCCCTGTTACCTGTACTTAATCAGGTTTTACCTGTGGTAATTTACAAATGACAATTTCTGCTCACTTGGAACATCAGAAGGTGTGGACCATTGCTAGTATTTTTTTTCTTTCTGTGGAATATTTCAACTTCCAAGAACTTTTTAAAAGGGAGTACCTATTGTGAAAGTTTTTGAGTGCCAGCTGAAACTGTGACAAAGTGTGTGATATATATTGCTATGTAAGTGTCATGTTGTAAAATCACAGGGGGACAATACTTAACTTCCTACACCCAGCTTTTAATGAGCAATAATCTCATCATCTTTGATATCGTCACCTTGTTCAGGGCATTGTGACTTGGAGTTTCAGTACAAAACAAAATATCCGGCAAATTTTACGTATTTGTGAAATGGGGATATATACCATTCTTCAATAGAGATTTAGTAAAATATGCAGACGACAGTTATTCAGTAATATTGCTACATAAGAAACCATAAGAAAGCTCTGGATAAAGATGGTGTTTACGCGCCTAGAGGATGAACGGAAGATAATCGAAGATGACCCGCAGCCCTCGGGCAGTAGTAAATGGTGAGTAGGACTTATAACTCATTCCCCCCTTATATCTCAATATGAACTATCCCAACCTTTGAATTAGAAGAGTTAAATGTGTCTTTATAGGGAAATGGGCTGATTTGTTGACTAACCTAACAGTTTGAGCTAATTTTAGGAGCAGAACATTTATATTTCTATATTTCATGATATATTTTATATTCTCAGCAATGAAATGAAGGTCACCAACATTTCAGTGTGTCACTATTCAGTCATCGCTATCAGTGGTTATAATATATAGATAATGACATTTCAATGTGTCAACGGTTCAGCCATCACTATCAGTGGTTATAATGTATAGATACTGACATTTCAGTGTGTCACTATATTCAGCCATCACTATCAGTGGTTATAATGTATAGATACTGACATTTCAGTGTGTCACTATATTCAGCCATCACTATCAGTGGTTATAATATATAGATAATGACATTTCAATGTGTCAACGGTTCAGCCATCACTATCAGTGGTTATAATGTATAGATACTGACATTTCAGTGTGTCACTATATTCAGCCATCACTATCAGTGGTTATAATATATAGATAATGACATTTCAGTGTGTCACTATATTCAGTCATCATTATCAGTGGTTATAGTGTATAGATACTGACATTTCAGTGTGTCACTATATTCAGCCATCACTATCAGTGGTTATAGTGTATAGATACTGACATTTCAGTGTGTCACTATATTCAGCCATCACTATCAGTGGTTATAGTGTATAGATACTGACATTTCAGTGTGTCACTATATTCAGCCATCACTATCAGTGGTTATAATGTATAGATACTGACATTTCAGTGTGTCACTATATTCAGCCATCACTATCAGTGGTTAGAATTTAACCCTTACACTATATATTGAATGGATCCATTATGCATATTCACCAGTTGGATATGCTAAAGTCAAGGTCTAAAATCAGGTGTCTGCCCTCGTGACCATTTGGCTGTAGATGATGGCTGTAGATAATATGGCTGTAGATGATGACTGTAGATGATGGTTGTAGATGATGATGACTGTAGATGATGGCTGTAGATGATGACTAGATGATGGCTGTAGATGATATGACTGTAGATGATGGTTGTAGATGATGACTAGATGATGGCTGTAGATGATGACTGTAGATGATGGTTGTAGATGATGATGACTGTAGATGATGGCTGTAGATGATGACTAGATGATGGCTGTAGATGATATGACTGTAGACGATGGCCGTAGATGATGGCCGTAGATGATGGCTGTAGATGATGGCTGTAGATGATGGCCGTAGATGATGGCTGTAGATGATGGCTGTAGATGATGGCCGTAGACGATGGCTGTAGATGATGGCCGTAGATGATGGCCGTAGATGATGGCTGTAGATGATGACTAGATGATGGCTGTAGATGATATGACTGTAGATGATATGACTGTAGATGATGGCTGTAGATGATGACTAGATGATGGCTGTAGATGATGACTGTAGATGATGGTTGTAGATGATGATGACTGTAGATGATGGCTGTAGATGATGACTAGATGATGGCTGTAGATGATATGACTGTAGACGATGGCCGTAGATGATGGCCGTAGATGATGGCTGTAGATGATGGCCGTAGATGATGGCTGTAGATGATATGACTGTAGACGATGGCCGTAGATGATGGCTGTAGATGATAACTGTAGATGATGGCCGTAGACGATGGCCGTAGATGATGGCTGTAGATGATGGCCGTAGATGATGGCTGTGGATGATATGACTGTAGACGATGGCCGTAGATGATGGCTGTAGATGATGACTGTAGATGATGTCTGTAGATGATGGCTGTAGATGATGGCTGTAGATGATGTGGCTGTAGATGATATGACTGTAGACGATGGCCGTAGATGATGGCCGGAGATGATGGCTGTAGATGATGGCTGTAGATGATGGCTGTAGATGATATGACTGTAGACGATGGCCGTAGATGATGGCTGTAGATGATGACTGTAGATGATGTCTGTAGATGATGGCTGTAGATGATGACTGTAGATGATGGCTGTAGATGATGGCTGTAGATGATGACTGTAGATGATGACTAGATGATGACTGTAGATGATGACTAGATGATGGCTGTAGATGATGGCTGTAGATGATGACTAGATGATGGCTGTAGATGATATGACTGTTAAGATGATGACTGTAGATGATGGCCGTAGATGATGGCTGTAGATGATGACTGTAGATGATGACTAGATGATGGCTGTAGATGATGACTGTAGATGATGACTAGATGATGGCTGTAGATGATGACTGTAGATGATGACTAGATGATGGCTGTAGATGATATGACTGTTAAGATGATGGCTGTAGATGATGGCCGTAGATGATGGCTGTAGATGATGGCCGTAGATGATGGCTGTAGATGATATGGCTGTAGATGATGGTTGATGATGATGACTGTAGATGATGGCCGTAGATGATGACCGTAGATAATGACTGTAGATGATGACCGTAGATGATGACCGTAGATGATGGCTGTAGATGATGTCTGTAGATGATGACGTTAGATGATGACCGTAGATGATGGCCGTAGATGATGACTGTAGATGATGACTAGATGATGACTGTAGATGATGACTAGATGATGGCTGTAGATGATGGCTGTAGATGATGGCCGTAGATGATGACTGTAGATGATGACTGTAGATGATGGCCGTAAATGATGGTTGAAGATGATGGCCGTAAATGATGGCTGTAGATGATGCCTGTAGATGATGACTGTAGATGATGACTGTAGATGATGGCCGTAGATGATGGCCGTAGATGATGACCATAGATGATGTCTGTAGATGATGACTGTAGATGATGACTGTAGATGATGGCCGTAGATGATGACTGTAGATGATGACTGTAGATGATGACCGTAGATGATGACCGTAGATGATGACCTTAGATGATGACTGTAGATGATGACCGTAGATGATGTCTGTAGATGATGACTGTAGAGGATGACTGTAGATGATGGCCGTAGATGATGACTGTAGATGATGACTGTAGATGATGGCTGTAGATGATGACCGTAGATGATGACCATAGATGATGACCATAGATGATGACCGTAGATGATGACTGTAGATGATGGCTGTAGATGATATCTGTAGATGATGACTGTAGATGATGACTGTAGATGATGGCTGTAGATGATGACTAGATGATGACTGTAGATGTGACTAGATGATGGCTGTAGATGATGGCTGTAGATGATGTCTGTAGATGATGACTGTAGATGATGACTGTAGATGATGGCTGTAGATGATGACTAGATGATGACTGTAGATGATGACTAGATGATGGCTGTAGATGATTGCTGTAGATGATGGCCGTAGATGATGGCGTAGATGATGACTGTAGATGATGGCCGTAGATGATGGTTGAAGATGATGGCCGTAGAGGATGGCTGTAGATGATGGCTGTAGATGATGACTGTAGATGATGACTGTAGATGATGGTTGTAGATGATGACTGTAGATGATGTCTGTAGATGATGTCTGTAGATGATGACTGTAGATGATGACTTTCCAAGTAACCTTCCCTTAAGTTCATTTTAAACAATATGGACCAGATCACTAAAATTAACCACTCAGGTAGCTTAGTTGATCAAAGCATCATCATATTAAGTAAGTAAGAGGTCCAGGGTGTGAAATCTGGATCTACAAGCAACCGTTTTCTTCTCAGAAACAGTAAAACAGTCTCCAAGTGTATACAGGCATCCTTAGTAACATACAGATATTAAGGCACGCCTAGACTGTGTATCAATTTATTAATTAGGAAATTGATTACACTGTAGTTGTCTAATGATGTAGTCAAAATAACTTTTTTTTTAATGGATTTAAAAACTACGTCACTTGCGACAGAAATAAAATAAAGGAGTTGATATGCCTGTTTTTGTATGGCGAGTTTGTAGTTTGTGTTGGGGAAGTCTGGATGTGTTATGAGGACTGTCTCCTGTTGGGAATATTGATATCTGTAGCTACAAAGACAGATCAGGGAGCTTCTAAACAGAAGTACTTATATTATAGAAATTGGTTGTTTATGATCATCAATAGGGCAATAAAATGTATTCATATACACACACAGCTGAATATACATCACCCTACTAAAACGACAATAGATTGTCTCAAAACAAACGACGATATACATTGGTAATTTGTATTGAAATAAAAATGTCAATTCATGTCAAATAAATATATTTGATACTTTTTCCAGGGCTGTTGGCGATCTAATTGATTGTATTGATTTAAAATTATGTCTTATACAATCATTCACACCAAATTTGATGCAGAGAATCAACAGTTTTACTGATGTTGACGAGAAGTAATCAATGTTTGTTTATTTTTAAGACCTGTTTGGTAATGTCTGACAGAACTAATATAGTAGATACAGAGTGTGGATCGAACTTCTAAGTCAAGGAATAAACAGCTGGACCTGATAGTATTTTAATAAATTTCCAAAAAAGGGAAGTATTTTAATAAATTTCCAAAAAAGGGAAGGGGATCGTCACCTATAAGTAGAAATGTAAACTAATATAGAAATACTAGGGGGCGGGGATTGAGAATTAACGTTTTTTGTTCTGTATTTTGATGACAAGGGACAGATGTGTATGACCTACAGACAATAGACAACAGACTTTGATGTAAACCATATGATACTGACCTTAGAGGTGATAATGTCCTGTGGTATGTCAACTCACTATCTGTATGTGGACATATGTAGTCTCAGTTTTTTCAGCACCTCTGGGTATTACAGTCACTGGGCCTGATACCACTATATCTGTATTGTGGTCTGTGACTTACAGTTACTAGGCCTGATACCACTATATCTGTATTGTGGTCTGTGACTTACTGTCACTGGGCCTAATACCACTATATCTGTATTGTGGTCTGTGACTTACTGTCACTGGGCCTGATACCACTATATCTGTATTGTGGTTTGTGACTTATAGTCACTGGGCCTGATATACCACTATATCTGTATTGTGGTCTGTGACTTATAGTCACTGGGCCTGATATACCACTATATCTGTATTGTGGTCTGTGACTTACTGTCACTGGGCCTGATACCACTATATCTGTATTGTGGTTTGTGACTTACAGTCACTGGGCCTGATACCACTATATCTGTATTGTGGTTTGTGACTTACAGTCCGTGGGCCTGATACCACTATATCTGTATTGTGGTCTGTGACTTACTGTCACTGGGCCTGATACCACTATATCTGTATTGTGGTCTGTGACTTACTGTCACTGGGCCTGATACCACTATATCTGTATTGTGGTCTGTGACTTACTGTCACTGGGCCTGATACCACTATATCTGTATTTTGGTTTGTGACTTACAGTCACTGGGCCTGATATACCACTATATCTGTATTGTGGTTAATGTTACTTACAGTCACTGGGCCTGATATCACTATATCTGTATTGTGGTCTGTGACTTACTGTCACTGGGCCTAATACCACTATATCTGTATTGTGGTCTGTGAATTACTGTCACTGGGCCTGATATCACTATATCTGTATTGTGGTCTGTGACTTATAGTCACTGGGCCTGATATACCACTATATCTGTATTGTGGTTAATGTTACTTACAGTCCCTGGGCCTGATATCACTATATCTGTATTGTGGTTTGTGACTTACAGTCACTGGGCCTGATACCACTATATCTGTATTGTGGTCTGTGACTTACTGTCACTGGGCCTGATACCACTATATCTGTATTGTGGTCTGTGACTTACTGTCACTGGGCCTGATACCACTATATCTGTATTGTGGTCTGTGACTTATAGTCACTGGGCCTGATACCACTATATCTGTATTGTGGTCTGTGACTTACTGTCACTGGGCCTGATACCACTATATCTGTATTGTGGTCTGTGACTTACTGTCACTGGGCCTGATACCACTATATCTGTATTGTGGTCTGTGACTTACTGTCACTGGGCCTGATACCACTATATCTGTATTGTGGTTTAATTGACTTACTGTCCCTGGGCCTGATACCACTATATCTGTATTGTGGTCTGGGTATTACAGTCACGGGGCCTGATATACCACTATATCTGTATTGTGGTTTGTGACTTACTGTCACGTACTAGGTGAACTGAACAAAGGTCCCTTTAATCATGTACCATGTATTTTGTTATGCAAATAGATAAATGCATGTTGTTTTGTTTTAAATGTATGTCTCAGTTCAACAAAGTGCAATTGTATTAATAATTAACTGAAATATATTTCACTATGTTTAGGCATGGATAGACTTCTGGATGGCCTCGCGCTATACATGTGAAGACTCAGATAAAACATCTCTGTTCCTTAAATAAGATTTCCTCACTATAGACACACATAAACAAGGTTTAAGGGGTGATATGAGCTGTCCAATAAACAAACGTTAGAAGTAAAATGAACAAAAGATTGTGTAAAGGATGTGCACCATACTTAAAGTATGAAGCATTGTTAGCTTTGGCCCAGTGTCTTAAAAAGAAACACTGATCTTCCCTATTTATAAATAGATAAGTCACTACTAGTGTATTTTGAATTTAGAAATAAGGATGATAGCTAAAACAAATATCAGATGTTTTAAACGGTGAAATTTATAAATATCGTCGTTGTTGATGATCCTATAAAGTGCACAAACGTCACGTCTCTGTCTAACATTAAAGTTCACTAGTGAAATTGTGTGCAGAGCATTACAGATAATAAAAATACACAGTAAATTGTGACAGGGACAATGGAAGGTCATTGTTACGTCTGTGATAAGATAGATAAAATACAGAGCACCCATACAGTTCTTATGTCATCTGACCTGAGGGGGTTATCCTTTAACCACTGATGTATTCCCTAAATTTACGCCATGGTGGCTAGGTATTTCAAATACAAGGTGCTATAAATTTAACTTCATCTATAAACTTTTTCTGTCTCAGCCAATGATTCTTTCATGTGCGGCTACCTATTGGTACAGTTGGGTGGACTGAAGCCATACAGTATGTACCAATCAGAGAAGTATGGTTGTGTATGGGAATATCCCCAGTTTAGTGACATCACAAACTCATTATTTCTGAGTTGGTGGTAACATGCACCTATTGATAATATTCACTTTCAATGACATGATTTCTAGTAACAGACATCTCTGATTTAAGTGTGTGGTCGCCCGATCAGAATTTTAATATAGGTGACAGACCCGGCATTGGGCAATATTATCCAGTGGTGGTACATGTGATAAGTGTGTCCTGTTGTGTCTCAGATATTGTATATGATTGTAACAGACAGTTACTTGTACACAGAATTAATCCTCTACAGAGACAAGTGGTCCCAAAGTCAGTCCTGGGACCTGCTTTCTGTCCTACCTGCTCTTTCTCAGCAATATCTCCCTAGACATACCCCTGGCCCTAGCTGGTAGGGCCTTGTCAGTATAATGTGACTTACACCTAAAATGACCCTGGCTTTTAATAAGATGTAAAAACAATCAACCAACCAGCCAACCTGGTCCTTTCGTGTTGTCAGGCCCCTAGTCCTAACTTGTTGTCAGGCCTCTGGTCCTTCAGCCTGTTCTCAGACCCTTGGTCTTAGCTTGTTCGCAGGCCCCTGGTTCTGCAGTCTGTTGTCAGGCTCCTGGTCCGTCAACCTGTTCTCAGGCCCTTGGTCTTAACTTGTTGGCAGGCCCCTGGTCCTTGCCTGTTGTCAGGCCCCTGGTCCTTGCCTGTTGTCAGGCCCCTGGTCCTGTTGTCAGGCCCGTGGTCCTAGCCTACTGTCAGGTCCCTGGTCCTAGCTTGTTGTCATGCCCTTGGTCCTAGCCTGTTGTCAGGTCCCTGGTCCTAGCCTGTTGTCAGGCCCCTGCATGATCCTAGCCTGTTGTCAGGTCCCTGGTCTTAGCTTGTTGTCATGCCCTTGGTCCTAGCCTGTTGTCAGGCTTCTGGTCCTAGCCTGTTGTCAGGCCCCTGGTCCTAGCCTGTTGTCAGGCTTCTGGTCCTAGCCTGTTGTCAGGCCCCTTGTCCTAGCCTGTTGTCAGGCCCCTTGTCCTAGCCTGTTGTCAGGCGCCTGGTCCTAGCCTGTTGTCAGGCCCCTTGTCCTAGCCTGTTGTCAGGCCCCTTGTCCTAGCCTGTTGTCAGGCGCCTGGTCCTAGCATGTTGTACAATAGGTATGATTCTTTAGAGGGAGTTTTGGGTTTTGCAGGTAAAATATTGGTAAAGTGACTCTCGTTTTAGGAAAGCAAAATGTCACTTGCACGCACATGAGATTAAAACATAAATTGGCTATCCCTTTATTCTATAACATTATTGACGAGTCTGACGAGTCCTGTTGTGGTCAACTTATACTACAGTATATTGATATATCACATATAACCTTGGATATATAATCACAGCCAAATAACTTTATTATAGAGGTCATTACCTAGAGTATAGCAGGCATCATTACCCTGCCATAGTCTGTTCACTGGTTTTATGTCCCTAGCAACATGTATTACTCCAGCGGCTTCAAATGTCAGACGGTGTTTATTTTTTGTGGGTTTCAACATCAAGATATGTTACCATGGTGATATTAAAAATCAGGGTGCATCTTAATTTGAATTTATGTATCTTGAATTTTGTTCTAGGTTGGGGGGAGGGGGGTTACATAGTTTATTAAAACATGTCTATCCAGTTTAAACGTTACATCGTGACAGATCTGTTTGATTTGTATGCCTACGTCAGATTCTATTTGCCGTCACGTTTCGTAACAACTACCGAAGTCAAAGTTACAAAAAATTACAGAAGAAAATATCAAACATTAACTAGTTTAAAATGATGGGAAAAAGATTGTCTGACATTCTTCGTTTAACTTGATTGTGGTGTCATACTATAGGGTACTGTAGTTGTTTTCTCACTGTCAGTAACCTGATCTGAATTTCATTAGAATTTTCTTCAGAATTTTTCAAACAGCATTGATTCACAGTGCACTCAACATTTATAACTATGCTGATACTGCGTTTTTTCAGATTTTGTCCAAATCAGGATTTTTTTGTAAAAGAACAAAATTTTGAAAATGATATGAATATGATATTTTCATTCAGAAAAAGTTTGAACTTTAAAGATTTGTGTTTGTGAAATAGTTTAAGAAACTAGTTCAAAATAGAGTGGCACTAGTGTGATGTGTGTTGGCCCTAGGCTGGGTCGGTAGTAAGATCTTATCCAGTACCACCATACTACTGTATACGTACACATATGTACACAAACCTTGGCCCCTTCGTACATGTGTACCAGGCTGTGACACGTTGCAGTCTGTCAAGTTATAGTGTGAAACTTCGGAAACTCAACATCTGGGGTAGTTAGCAGAATATCAGCCTATTACTTCAAACTATTTCTGGGACATGTTTTCATGATATATCTGTCTCATCATTTGTGTTAATTGTCAAGGTATACTTGCTGTGTAAAAGGATTACTTGGTGTGACGTCGGCCTCCAGCCGGACGTACACTCAGGGTAGATCTACCTGGAGTACTGGTGTATACCAGAATGTTTATATACGGATTGTGTCTGCTCGCTGAACCCGAAACAAGCCTGGAAAGTGGAATTATTCCTATGTCACGATTTGTGTGAATTGTTCCTGTGTCACGATTTAATTTGAATTATTCGCTGAGGATGTTGTTAATTTTTTTGTGTCATCATTTGTGAATTTCATACTGGGACATTTTTTTCCTGCTGTGTTAATGTTGGAATTGATTTTGAAATTCATTTGAGGAAGTGAAATTGTTGTCCCTGCTGTGAGCTTGAAATTTATTGCCAACAGGTAAAGTTTTATAAATGAGGACAGATAGGTTTTCCGTTTAACATCAATCTTGTACCGATTCCCTGACGACAGTTATTTACAACAAGGAACAAGGTACTGTCAATAATCATTGTTATTTAAGGTCAAAGTTCAGTTTGAGGTCAATTAGCATATCAGCTACCTTACATTTAAACTCATAGTGTTTTTTATTGTCTCCAATCAAAATACTTCAGGTAAGGTCAGAAAATTACCCCCTCTAATTTGTCAAAATAAAACAACTGTAATTGAGATGTTGAGTAATAATTAGTGTAATCAATGCTTATGTAAATTAAATCTGTTAATGAGGTTAATTTCTAAGGTTAACAAGTACATACCTGAGCATGTACATGTAAAGGAATTTGTTATGTATTAGACAGGTGCTACAACTTGTAATACTGGATCCTATTGTGTAAACTTGTCAATATAACTGAGTCTTTAAACACTTCTGCCCTGAGCCCTATCTTGTCTGGAGATTAGGATTGCCTGTGTCTAATCTAGGTAGGGGAGGTTGTTTGGGCAGATTTAGGCTCAGTCCAAACAAAAACTTTTTGCTGGGTGATTTGTTTAGCAGTTAGGAATTCTTATGGGAAGTTCTTAAGGGAAATTGCTTGCTCAGGTAAAAACTAATTTGAAATTTTAAAATAGCAATAAATATTAGTGACCAGGTGTTTTACTTAGAACAGGTTTGCTTTGTGTTAGACTAGGTAATTAACAGTGATTAAACAAATTCGTATCTCAAACAGCTTTTATTGAAAACAAGAAAAAATGAAAATTCTTTATATAAAGTCATAGGTCATTCATTTTTACCTCATTTTGCAAAACTTATATCAGTTTTTTTACCTGGAAATACAGGTTTAGTTTGTGACACACCAGCTTTAATAGAACTGACTAAAAGAAATTTATATATCCCGATATGAGTATGAAAATGAAATCATTTGTATGGAGCCATATGCAGTTTAAATAAGCTCCATTTTCAAACATTGCGACAGCAGCTTTTGAAGTAATTCGTGCATGGTTTTGATCTTTTTTTTTTCAATTAAATGTTTGTGGTTTGTTGATGAATATATTTGTTTATTGTTGACAATGCACTTTAGATAACACGCAGTACTGAAAATGGCCTACTGACGTCAATGTATCCGTTTGAGCAATTAGCGTGAATTTATGTAATTGGTGGTTTTCAAAGGATATGTATTTCAATCAGTAATTGTCATCTGTCAGAATCACTTGAATGGTAATTTAGAGTTTTTGTTTTCCTAGAAATTGATCCTGTTTTCACACAAACTGAGCAATTACAGTTTTATTGTAGGTTTTTTTTTATATACCATAATATATCTAAACAAAAAAACTATGATACAACTGAGCAACAGTTTTATTGTAAGATTTTAGCATATGTACCATAATAATATTTCTTTATAAAAGCAACTTCAGATGTGCATCATTAAGCTCTAGATTTGTCCTGGGTTAAAGCTTACCTGTACTTACCTACCTGGCAGAGATACCTGTATATATATATAGATATAGTGGGTACACACCAGGCTTTACTTGTTGACTTTGTAATATGATCCGTGAATATCGCTGATCCAGAGGTCATTATATATATTGTATTTCATTATTCTGATATTATTATTTATCTGATATATATATATATATACTAATTAATACATTCGTACAAGATTAATTGTGGCAGTTTCCTACCTATTTTAGTCGTTATTGTTTGTCACTATGGTATGTACTAACGAGATTTCTATCTACCTGTACATACATAGGTGTGCAGACATGTACAGGTGTAACAAGGAATATACACCTGTATAACAAATAAGTGTCCAGGGATAGTCAGTTTGATAAAGATCGACAAATGCAGTTTTTAATGTGTTCTATATGTATAATTTATAGGAACCGTTTGTATGAAATCTACCTGGAGTTTGTGATTAGCTAACGGAGATTATCACTGACAAGTGATCAGTATGGAGATTAACTGTGACTAGTACTGTGTCTAAAACCAGGATATTCCGAGTGGTTCTCAAAAGTTTGATCAACTCGTTTGAGGTCAGTTGTGGTCAGTGTGCACTGTGTGATCTGGTGAGGTCACTTACTGATTAGAGGGGCCTATCTCTGGTGACACCGTCATCTCACTGTAATAGACTGAACCTGAAGTCTGCCCTCAACTTCCTGGATACATTTACAATGGTCGACCTGAGGATTTAACTGTTGTAGAATGTTTGGATACGTTACTTTGCCAGAGACGTATTATTAAACTTATTGGAGTGACTCCAACTACTGTTCTGACCATTGAGGGTTAGACTCTGACAGCTCTGAGCTACATGTTGTGTGGTTTAATTGACACCTGATTTAGCTGACGTCTGCCTTCTAGCTATTGTGTTTAATTGTAACATTTGCTCATATCTAGTGTTGCTTGACCCTACCTGGGCCTTTATATAAACAAGTGGTGAGCACCAAGCTAATTA
The DNA here is from genome assembly GCA_947623455.1 of Mimachlamys varia. NCBI lineage: Eukaryota > Metazoa > Mollusca > Bivalvia > Pectinida > Pectinidae > Mimachlamys > Mimachlamys varia. Next base: position 60,530,095 of record OX392529.1, read on the forward strand.
GCGATGGTTGACACCAGTACAGCCACGGTAAAGGTGGCGAGGGATTACTTTAAAAGTAGTCAGAGTACTGTCCTTATACCAAACAGGGACTTCGGCAAGAGGAAGTTCATACATGTGGGTATCAACAAGCAGCCTAGCAGTAGTCGCCTAGTCCGGTCTTCCCCGGAGCCCGCGGACGTCCCGTCCTCGCCCCTCAGTCTACTGGCCGAACCTACCAACCCCACGAGCTTCGGAGGGAACATGAGGGCTGGTGAGTAATATGTGTTTGTATGTCACAATCAACTTATAACAATGGTGTGTTGCTGTATTATAAGTCACCATAATAAGTTGTGTTATGGCATGTTTTCAAATAATAGTGTTTATAAGTTGCCTTGTCATGCTTACAAATTCTGTTTATCAATTATCTCCTGCTTTAATTGTGTTGATGAATTACATCTTCTCACCAAAATGTGTCGTATTTAATGTTATGTTTTTACCTATAATGATCGCTCGTTTTTATCACTGCCCAACAAAGTTGGCAGGGGATATACAAATGGGTTCTGTCTGTCCGGATTGCTTTCCGCACAATATCTTTTGAAGGAATGATCAAATTTTGATGTGACCTGCTTGGTAGACTTATTACCTGACCCCTCGCTCAAATTCAAGTTTGATTATCGGCTAATTCTGCACATACCTAATAAGGTTGCGATATTTGCAGGTGCGGGGGATCTTGACGACTATGTCCTTATTATATTTTATTACAAATCTATAAACCATTTATGACCTTGTGACATTTGTATCCTATCAGCTGCATAGGTCTGCTTCATTCTCCACTGCCATCATGATCAGCACACACAAATATACTCGTAACTTGTCATATCAAAGGGGAATGGAAATTGTTTTACTGGGTTTCAAAATGTCAAAAGTGTGATGTGACTGATTGAAGTTGTGGATAATAATGCGAGTAATATTTACCTACCCCAGGAATAATTATTTTCTAGCACTAATCATCCTTCAGTTTCATAATCAGTAGATTGCATATTGTCGTTTGATATTATGAGCAGTGCCAGTTTTATGACCACTTCCAGGTCCACTTCGGTAACAATCCACAATCCAATTCATGTTTATGTATTTCATATTAGATGTAAGTAGCGCCCCTATACGTCGTTTATGTATTTCGTATTAGATGTATATATAAGAAGCGCCCCTCTCCCACGTTTATGTATTTCGTATTAGATGTATATATAAGTAGCGCCTCTCTCCCACATTTATGTATTTCGTATTAGATGTAGGTAGCGCCCCTCTCCCACGTTTATGTATTTCGTATTAGATGTAAGTAGCGCCCCTCTCCCACGTTTATGTATTTCGTATTAGATGTATATATAAGAAGCGCCCCTCTCCCACGTTTATGTATTTCGTATTAGATGTATATATAAGAAGCGCCCCTCTCCCACGTTTATGTATTTCGTATTAGATGTAAGTAGCGCCCCTCTCCCACGTTTATGTATTTCGTATTAGATGTAAGTAGCGCCCCTCTCCCACGTTTATGTATTTCGTATTAGATGTAAGTAGCGCCCCTCTCCCACGTTTATGTATTTCGTATTAGATGTAAGTAGCGCCCCTCTCCCACGTTTATGTATTTCGTATTAGATGTAAGTAGCGCCCCTCTCCCACGTTTATGTATTTCGTATTAGATGTAAGTAGCGCCCGTCTCCCACGTTTATGTATTTCGTATTAGATGTAAGTAGCGCCCCTCTCCCACGTTTATGTATTTCGTATTAGATGTAAGTAGCGCCCCTCTCCCACGTTTATGTATTTCGTATTAGATGTTAGTAGCGCCCCTCTCCCACGTTTATGTATTTCGTATTAGATGTAAGTAGCGCCCCTCTCCCACGTTTATGTATTTCGTATTAGATGTAAGTAGCGCCCCTCTCCCACGTTTATGTATTTCTTATTAGATGTAAGTAGCGCCCCTCTCCCACGTTTATGTATTTCGTATTAGATGTAAGTAGCGCCCCTCTCCCACGTTTATGTATTTCGTATTAGATGTAAGTAGCGCCCCTCTCCCTATTTTATGTATTTCGTATTAGATGTAAGTAGCGCCCCTCTCCCACGTTTATGTATTACGTATTAGATGTAGGTAGCGCCCCTCTCCCACGTTTATGTATTTCGTATTAGATGTAAGTAGCGCCTCTCTCCCACGTTTATGTATTTCGTATTAGATGTAGGTAGCGCCCCTCTCCCACGTTTATGTATTTCGTATTAGATGTAGGTAGCGCCCCTCTCCCACGTTTATGTATTACGTATTAGATGTAGGTAGCGCCCCTCTCCCACGTTTATGTATTTCGTATTAGATGTAAGTAGCGCCTCTCTCCCACGTTTATGTATTTCGTATTAGATGTAGGTAGCGCCCCTCTCCCACGTTTATGTATTTCGTATTAGATGTAGGTAGCGCCCCTCTCCCACGTTTATGTATTTCGTATTAGATGTAAGTAGCGCCCCTCTCCCACGTTTATGTATTACGTATTAGATGTAAGTAGCGCCCCTCTCCCATGTTTGAGAAGAAATTCGATCTGACCAGGCCTGGTTAACTGTTTACAGTCGTTACACTGTAGAGATTTGAGACAGGTGATTATGACTGTGAAGCAGCTAGACTTTCACTTCAGGCAGCACTGGAATGTTTAAGTGATGTTTATGTTCACTTTATCCCAATAAGAGCCCCTGTTCGGACTTATTTTTCAAGCACAAGACGTTAACTATGGCAAATATGGTACAGTGTATTTAAAAATAACACCCTATGTTCAACTAACCATCCCAACATCAAATACGGTGATGATAAGAACATTTAGCCATGGCATTCACATTTTGTCCCAGGTGAGAATATGTAAGATCATTTTGTCCCAGGTTAGAATATGTAAGATCATTTTGTCTCTGGTGAGAATATGTAAGATCATTTTGTCCCAGGTTAGAATATGTAAGATCATTTTGTCCCAGGTAAGTAGATGTAAGATCATTTTGTCCCTGGTTAGAATATGTAAGATCATTTTGTCCCAGGTAAGTAGATGTAAGATCATTTTGTCCCAGGTTAGAATATGTAAGATCATTTTGTCCCAGGTAAGTAGATGTAAGATCATTTTGTCCCTGGTTAGAATATGTAAGATCATTTTGTCCCAGGTAAGTAGATGTAAGATCATTTTGTCCCAGGTGAGAACATGTAAGATAATTTTGTCCCAGGTAAGAATATGTAAGATCATTTTGTCCTAGGTGAGAACTGAGGTAAGATAATTTTGTCCCAGGTGAGAATATGTAAGATAATTTTGTCCCAGGTGAGAACAGGTAAGATCATTTTGTCCCTGGTGATAACAGGTAAGATCATTTTGTCCCTGGTGATAACAGGTAAGATCATTTTGTCCCTGGTGATAACAGGTAAGATCATTTTGTCCCTGGTGATAACAGGTAAGATCATTTTGTCCCTGGTGATAACAGGTAAGATCATTTTGCCTTGGTAGGAACAGCCCCAGCTGTGTGCTTATGCTATACTATCTATAAACACATGTTGCTTCAAGGACAAACTAGCACCACACACTTACAAACATTAATTATTGAAAGCAGATGTGTAGTTAAAATTGTGGACCTGTAACTTTTAAATATTGTCATGTTTAGTTAATGTTTCAAACATTGCCTTCATGCTGGCAATTCATATCAAAATGTAATGTAAACTAATTTCTGGATTTCTGTTACCGTATAAATCTTAAAAATCTATAGGTAGTTTCAAAAACTATATAAGTAATGTCTGTCTGATAGATTGAAGGAAACACTATGTTCTAACCACTCTTAGCAAATACTGCTTGACATATTGAGATGAAAGATTGAAACATATTCATCAAAAGTATAATTTATTTTTCAGCTAATAAACAGTGGGTACATCCCCCAGAAACTTTACTGCGGGGACATATTGTCTACAATGTTAAGGTATGTCCACCACCCCCTCCCCACTGCCACACTTAACACCCTCCCCATCCCTACCCCTAGCACCCTCCCGACCCCTACCCCTAACACCCTCCCCACCTCTAACACACCCTCCCCCCCAACCTAACACCATACACATCCAAACCCCTAACACCCTCCCCTTTAACTTTAAGGAAGGGCCATATTGTCTACAATGTTAAGTAATGAACACCATCCTCTTCCTGAACCCCCACATCTAACACCCTCCCCACCCCCACATCTAACACCCTTACACCCTACCCATCCCCTCCCCTAACACCCTTCCCAACCCCACACCTAACACCCTCCCCACCCCACACCTAACACCCTCCCCACCTCCACCCCTAACACCCTCCCCACCCCCACCCCTAACACCCTCCCCACCCCCACACCTAACACCCTCCCCACCCCCACCCTTAACATCCTCCCCACTCCCACACCTAACACCCTCCCCACCCAAAACCTAACACCCTCCCCACCCCAAACCTAACACCCTCTCCACCCCAAACCTAACACCCTCCCCAGAAACTTTACTGAGGAGACACATTGTCTACAATGTCAACATATACACCACCCCGACCCCTTCCCCTTATTTTGAAAAAATTATAGCTGTCAAGTGATATTTGAATATTTTCTTTGCGGTCTTATCATATACAATCTTTACGGAAGGAAACAGGATTCTGTTCCTTTGATAGAATGCCTTACATGGCAGAATGTGTTGGAATATTGCTTAATGTATAATCGTATTGTTGGCATGGTAACGTTCAAAGATCATTCATATTACATCGCTTTTCAATAAATACCAATAAATGTGTTTGAAACTGGAGTAAAAATCAATGGTATGCATTATGTTAGGCCCTGGTAACACGCAGTGGTATCTAAATGGTCCTGCTACATGTGTTTGTTTGCTTTGTAGTTTTTGGGCGAGAGTGAAGTGGAAAATCCCAAAGGAACAGAAGTTGTAAAAGATGCCATCAGGAAACGAAAGGTAGGGTGGCGCGACTATTACAGGAAGTAAATCAGATCCTTTTCAGAGATTGTTTATCTTTGTCTGTGATGGAATTCCAGAGTCCAGGGCATCGTAATCAGAGGTCAGAAAACTAGACACTGCTTTTAAATCCAGAAACATCCTGATTTTATTACGATTTTCATTACATTCCAAAATTTGTCAATGATATTACAAAATGTTCTTCAAAAATGATCAGATTTTCAACAGCATGTCAAATATGTTTAAAAAATATTATAGTGTTATCTTTTTCATAATTTGAATTCCTAGAGATGAAAAATTTGTATTAAGGAAGGTTCAAGTTATATTAAACTCTAAAAAACAATTATATTCAGAATTTTCATTCCAAATTAATGGTTATTCATTAAAGTACTGTTTGGTGTAAAACATGTGGTAAAATGTTAAAACTGGCAGTGGGTCAAATTGTTACTGACACACAAAACTTGCTGTGCCTGAACCATAGTGGGCCAGAAATCACAAAGACAGTGCATACCATTTCCCTGTAAGCTATTTGAAGATTTCTTGTGATAAAACTTGTGTTTCATATTAATATTGTCCCCAGGGGCTAGAAGCTCCACACCTGGTATAAATAATCCCATTTGTGACCATGAGGTGCCTTTCGTGATTTATTACTTTGACAGAAAACCTTAAAGAGTTGTCCTTGATACAAATCATGATAAGTGACTGGAGACTTTTATTTTTTATCATTTTGTCATTGTTGTTTATCTTCTGAATTTTATTTCAGTTCAATAAACACATTAAAAAAGCCGAAGGACAAAAACCACCGAAAGTTGAGCTGACGATATCAGCAGATGGAGTGACAGTGCAGGATCCCAAAACTAAGGTACAGACTGATCTACAGTAATAAACCTGTCTCAACCAGCGGCAGGTTTCTGGTCAGAATGGACAGGTTTCTGGTCAGAATAGACAGGTTTTGATTGATCTTCAGTGATAAACCTGTCTAAACCAGCAGCAGGTTTCTGGTCAGAATAGACAGGTCTTATATGATCTATAGTAATAAATCTGTCTAAACCAGTAGCAAATTTCTGGTCAGAATGGACAGAATTTATATGATATACCTTGTATGTTCAAGTTACATAGAAATATACAGGTCTGGTTTATACTGGTTTCCATATCGCCCAGTATTCAATAGAGACATGTTACATATGTACAGAAAAACTTGTTATACTGACATCACTGATCAGAGAAAGTTGAGGATGGGTTAATTGAGATGACTTTTTAAGAAAGAGAAAAAAATGGACCTTGAAATATTTCACTTGTTATCATAAATGAGTTGGTAATTAGAACAAGAACATCACATCAGTGTTTTGTCGCCACCATTGCCGCCTCTCTGAGATACTTGTACAATTTCTGATGATTTAGAAGCAATACCCTGTGCTGGGTACTGTATGTCTGTGTGTTTGTCTCCGACTGAGCTTTAGCACTGACTTTGCATTCTTTTTGACAGCAAAGTTTTAAAATCAACCAGATATATAATTGTAGGATTTTCATGGAAAAAATATGTCAGGAGCTTGATTTGTTTTTTCAAAGAAGACAAAATATACATAAAAACAAATATCTAAATGATTTGGTTTGTTATCGGTAGCAGATCTTTAACCGTAACTTTTTCATCAGCATTCCCTTTCTGTAACTGAAAACACTCGTTACGATAAGACAAAGCTTTGTTTACAGTGCAGTAAAGGACTAATTATTTTACTTTGTTACAGATGATCATGCACCAGTATGCATTACACAGGATATCATACTGTGCGGACGATAAGTCCGACAAGAGGATGTTTACGTTTATAGCCAAGGCAGGCGACTCTAATCAACATTTCTGCTATGTTTTTGATAGCGAAAAATGTGTAAGTAGAATTTAATTTCACCAGACAGAAATTAGGAGTTACAAGTAAAAACTGCTGAAAAAAGGAAGCAGGGTTCATATCTCGTCTGCGGTTGGCCAAGGTCAAAGGTCAATATGTTCCGAAGTTGAGACTCTTTCATCATGTTTAAAACTAAAAGTCTTCCAGCTATCTCGCCAGAAATCCTTTGGAACAGATTTTTGTCAGGTCATGGATTGTATCTATTTGCATTTCCTAGTTTTGAATTTTTTAAAGAAAAATGTATTTTATTTGATAATAGTGAACTATAAAATGGTTTTATTGGGAATGTGATTAGGCCACACATGTCACATTGGGACAACAGGGCTACGACATCTTAAATTGAAAACCTTTTAGTTGACAGCATATAACAGAAATTGTGGCCCCTTTTTGTGATTTCTGGGCATATTCTGATGATTCAAATGAGAAAAAGAAACTCTTTCGTATCCATGGGAGCATGATTGGGAAGTTCCACTCTCTGGATTTTCAAATTCTTACTTTAGGCTTAAATTTGGATCAATTTAGAATTCCTGAAGGTAGAATTTCCCTATCCTATACCATTAGATATGAAAAAGCCTATGATAATAGGTCATTCCTGTATATGGTTACCTCACTCAGGATGTTAGTTTTATCCAAGACCTGGGCCCGTATTCATGAAACCGTTCTCATACTTGAGCATGGATTCTGTGCTCAAGCCCAATTTCTAGATCTGATGTTAAACTAATAATGAAACAATGTTTTTCCAAAAGTTTTGAAATAATTTGATGATAGTTGAAGCCAAATTCTGTTTTCAATATTTATATTTTTACATTTGACACGATATAAGTAAATTACAAAAGAGCTGACTTGAGCGCAAAATCCATGATTGAGCATTAGTACGGTTTCATGAATATGGGCCCAGGTATTTATTAGCTCACCTGGTCCGAAGGACCGAGGTGAGCTTATGCCATACCGTGGCGTCCGTCGTCCGTCCGTCCGTCAACAATTCTTTAAACGACTTCTTCTCCATAACCACTGATAGGAAATCAACCTAATTTGGCAGGAAGCATCCTTAGGTGCCCAGAATTCAAAATTGTACTAATGGTGGGACTGACCCCCTAGGGGGCTGAGGGCGGGGCCAAAAAGGATTATTTAGCTATATTGGTTTAAGCGACTTCTTCTTCATAACAACTGATTGGAAATCAGCCTTATTTGGCAGGAACCATCCCTAGGTACTCAGGATTCAAAATTGTACTCATTGTGGGAATGACCCCCCGGGGGCTGAGGGGTGGGGCCATAAAGAATTATTTAGCTATATTGATATTAGCGACTTCTTCTCCATAACCACTGATTGGAAATCAACCTTATTTGGCAGAAAGCATCTTCAGGTGCCCAGGATTCAAAATTGTACTAATGGTGTGACTGACCCCCTAGGGGGCTGAGGGCGGGGCCAAAAAGGGTTATTAAGCTATATTGGTTTAAGCGACTTCTTCTCCTTAACCACTGATTGGAAATCAGCCTTATTTGGCAGGAAGCATCCCTAGGTACTCAGGATTCAAAATTGTACTCATTGTGGGAATGACCCCCCAGGGGGCTGAGGGATGGGGCCATAAAGAATTATTTAGCTATATTGATATTAGCGACTTCTTCTCCATAACCACTGATTGGAAATCAGCCTTATTTGGCAGGAAGCATCACTAGGTGCTCCGGATTCAAATTTGTACTCATGGTGGGAATGACCCCCCAGGGGGCTGAGGGATGGGGCCATAAAGAATTATTTAGCTATATTGATATAAGCGACGTCTTCTCCATAACCACCGATTGGAAATCAACCTTATTTGGCAGGAAGCATCCTTAGGTGCCCAGGATTCAAAATTGTACTAAAGGTAGGACTGACCCCCTAGGGGGCTGATGGCGGGGCCAAAAAGGATTATTTATCTTTATCATGGTTTAAGCGACTTCTTCTCCATAACCACTGATTGGAAATCAGCCTTATTTGGCAGGAAGCATCCCTATGTGCTCAGGATTCAAAATTGTACTAATAGTGGGACTGACCACCCCAGGGGGCTGAGGGGCGGGCCAAAAAGAGTTATTTAGCTGTATTGATATTAGCGACTTCTTCTCCATAACCACTGATTGGAAATCTACCTTATTTGGTAGAAAGCATCCCTAGGTGCTTAGGACTCAAATTTGTACTCATGGTGGGAATGACCCCCCCAGGGGGCTGAGGGATGGGGCCATAAAGAATTATTTAGCTATATTGATATAAGCGACGTCTTCTCCATAACCACCGATTGGAAATCAACCTTATTTGGCAGGAAGCATCCTTAGGTGCCTAGGATTCAAATTGTACTAAAGGTAGGACTGACCCCCTAGGGGGCTGATGGCGGGGCCAAAAAGGATTATTTATCTATATCATGGTTTAAGCGACTTCTTCTCCATAACCACTGATTGGAAATCAGCCTTATTTGGCAGGAAGCATCCCTATGTGCTCAGGATTCAAAATTGTACTAATAGTGGGACTGACCACCCCAGGGGGCTGAGGGGCGGGCCAAAAAGAGTTATTTAGCTGTATTGATATTAGCGACTTCTTCTCCATAACCACTGATTGGAAATCTACCTTATTTGGTAGAAAGCATCCCTAGGTGCTTAGGACTCAAAATTGTACTAATGGTGGGACTGAACCCCCCCCCCCCAGGGGGCTGAGGGGCGGCGAAAATATTTTACCATGATAACCTATATACCAATGTATCCAGGTGAGCGATACAGGCCCTCTGGGCCTCTTGTTTTATAAAAAAAAATATCCTTGAAAAATGAAATTGATGGAGCATTCTAATGTTCGATTTCCTTTACTTTTAAATCAACCACCAAGCTGACAGATTAAATCTATTTACTTACTTTAACATAACACGGACAGGTGTTTGTTATACAGGTGTAACATAACATGGACAGGTGTTTCTTATACAGATGTAATTAACCAACCAGGTTTCACTTTGTAACGAGTTTTACTTGTCCACAGGCCGAGGAGATCACGCTGACCATTGGGCAAGCATTTGACCTCGCCTACCGAAGGTTCCTGGAAACCTCAAGTCGAGATTTTGACTTAAAGAAACAGTATTTGATGCTACAGAAAAAGGTGAAGACTCACTAACTTTGATAGAGAAAAACTAACGTACATAAAATACGTCAATTTCCATCAAGATTCAGTTTTGGAAGTAATTAACAATAATGTAGTTGTCCATTGTAAAATTTGTATGTACACGAAAAACTTGCCTCATAAATTTGGGTGCCGTACATCTATGGACTTGAAACTAACAACACTCACTGCTAGATTAAGGATAAATCACTGTAAATGAGAAACTAACAACGCTGCTAGATTGAGGATGAATCATTCACATTACAAGAATAGAATCATGTTTTTATACCCCCCCGCAACGAAGTTAGGGGGGGGTATACTGGAATCAGCTTGTCTGTCCGTCTGTCCGTCTGTCTGTCCGTCTGTCTGTCCGTCTGTCCGTCCGTCCGTCCGTCTGTCTGTCCGTCTGTCCGTCTGTCCGTAGAAAAATGTTGTCCGGACAACTCCTCCTAAACTACTGGATCGATTTCAATAAAACTTGGCAGTATTGTTGGGGACCATGTGTAGATGTGCATGCAGGGTTTCGTTTGTCAAAATTTTGGTTGCCATGGTAACCAGGTCACTATACACAGGTTTCCATAATAAAATGTTGTCCGGACAACTCCTCCTAAACTACTCGATCGATTTCAATAAAACTTGGCAGTATTGTTGGGGACCATGTATAGATGTGCATGCAGGGTTTTGTTTGTCAAAATTTTGGTTGCCATGGTAACCAGGTCACTATACATAGGTTTCCATAATAAAATGTTGTCCGGACAACTCCTCCTAAACTACTGGATCGATTTCAATAAAACTTGGCAGTATTGTTGGGGACCATGTGTAGATGTGCATGCAGAGTTTCGTTTGTCAAAATTTTGGTTGCCATGGTAACCAGGTCACTATACACAGGTTTCCGTAATAACGTGTTGTCCGGACAACTTCCTATAAACCACTGGATGGAGTTTAATGAAACTTGGCAGTATTGTTGGGGACCATGTGTAGATGTGCATGCAGAGTTTTGTTTGTCAAAATTTTGGTTGCCATGGTAACCAGGTCACTATACACAGGTTTCCATTATAATGTGTTGTCCGGACAACTCCTCCTAAACTACTGGATCAATTTCAGTGAAACTTGGCAGTATTGTTGGGGACCATGTATAGATTTGCATACAGGGTTTTGTTTGTCAAAATTTTGGTTGCCATGGTAACCAGGTCACTATACACAGGTTTCCATAATAAAATGTTGTCCGGACAACTCCTCCTAAACTACTCGATCGATTTCAATAAAACTTGGCAGTATTGTTGGGGACCATGTGTAGATGTGCATGCAGAGTTTCGTTTGTCAAAATTTTGGTTGCCATGGTAACCAGGTCACTATACACAGGTTTCCGTAATAACGTGTTGTCCGGACAACTTCCTATAAACCACTGGATGGAGTTTAATGAAACTTGGCAGTATTGTTGGGGACCATGTGTAGATGTGCATGCAGAGTTTTGTTTGTCAAAATTTTGGTTGCCATGGTAACCAGGTCACTATACACAGGTTTCCATTATAATGTGTTGTCCGGACAACTCCTCCTAAACTACTGGATCAATTTCAGTGAAACTTGGCAGTATTGTTGGGGACCATGTATAGATTTGCATACAGGGTTTCGTTTGTCAAAATTTTGGTTGCCATGTAATGAGGTGACTATACACAGGTTTCCGTAATAACATGATGTCTGGACAACTTCTTCTAAACTACTGGGTCATTTTCAATGAAACTTCGCAGTAAGTAATGTTGAGGATTACTATACACAGGTTAAAATTTGTCCGTTCGGCTTTTAAAATTCTGCTGACTGTTGACATTATATAATGCATGTTATATACAACTTGTACTACATCATGTTTTTTTTCAAAAACATGTCAGACACCTCTAATAAGAGGTAGCGGGGGGGTATTAGTCAGCCATCGGCTTACAGTTCTAGTTAATTCAAGTTTATGTTTAAGAGTACGATTATTCTATTCTTAAATTGTGATTGAAGAACTTGGTTTGAAATTAATTCAGATGAATGACCCTCCTAATTATTAGATGCAAGTCTGTCCCTAAGAATATGTTAATATATTTTTGTAAACAAGGACACAAACTTGTTAAAAATAATAACATTTTAAGTATATAATTGATATGTGTGACATTGTTAAATTAGGTTCAGACCCTGGAGAAGGAAAACCTGACGCTGAGACTGCGAGTACAGGAACTGGAGAGGCAGCAAACAACATCAGACAACCTTAGAAACCAACAGGTAGGGTTACATACAGTCAGAAACCAACAGGTGGGGTTTAATACAGTCAGAAACCAACAGGTAGGGTTACATACAGTCAGAAACCAACAGGTGGAGTTACATACAGTCAGAAACCAACAGGTGGGGTTACATACAGTCAGAAACCAACAGGTGGGGTTTAATACAGTCAGAAACCAACAGGTGGGGTTACAACAGTCAGAAACCAACAGGTGGAGTTACATACAGTCAGAAACCAACAGGTGGGGTTTAATACAGTCAGAAACCAACAGGTGGGGTTACAACAGTCAGAAACCAACAGGTAGGGTTAAATACAGTCAGATACCAACAGGTAGGGTTAAATACAGTCAGAAAACAACAGGTAGGGTTAAATACAGTCAGAAACCAACAGGTAGGGTTACATAGTCAGAAACCAACAGGTGGGTTTAAATACAGTCAGAAACCAACAGGTGGGGTCACCTAGTCAGAAACCAACAGGTGGGGTTAAATACAGTCAGAAACCAACAATTGGGGTTAAATACAGTCAGAAACCAACAGGTAGGGTTAAATACAGTCAGAAACCAACAGGTGGGGTTACATAGTCAGAAACCAACAGGTGGGTTTAAATACAGGCAGAAACCAACAGGTGGGGTTACATACAGTCAGAAACCAACAGGTAGGGTTACATAGTCAGAAACCAACAGGTGGGTTTAAATACAGTCAGAAACCAACAGGTGGGGTCACATAGTCAGAAACCAACAGGTGGGGTTAAATACAGTCAGAAACCAACAGGTGGGGTTAAATATAGTCAGAAACCAACAGGTGGGTTTAAATACAGTCAGAAACCAACAGATGGAGTTTAATACAGTCAGAAACCAACAGGTGGGGTATATTTCTGTTAGAAACCAACAGGTTGGGTATATTTCTGTCAGAAACCAACAGGTGGGGTAACATACAGTCAGAAACCAACAGATGGGGTTTAATACAGTCAGAAACCAACAGGTCAAGTATGTTTCTGTAAGAAATTAACAGGTGGGGTTAATTCCATTCAGAGAAAAAGACTGATTAACATTTCCTGGTTTTCAGCCACTGATTACAGTATAGATGTTTGGCATGCATGAGGCTATGTATACTGTGACTATGCTTGTGATGTAAGCATAGCTCTGACTATATAAGTCTGTCTGTTACATGTTACACATGCATTTTTGACATTGAATGGTATGTGATTTATAAGTCTTTAATATTTTACTCATTTGGCTAGCTGGCATGAATAATGATTTCCATACCCCATGTAAAGTGAAACCTGTCTATTCTGTTCCCCTCCGAGTATTTACACAGCCTATCTAATTCAACATGGTACCCGGTGATTTTGTCTGAAGTATGAAATATGACTTGTGTAATTTGAAGGTTACAGAAAGGTCACGGAAAAGGAACTTGTTGCCATGGTCAACATACACCACTAAAAGTTATTTTTGTAGATTGTTTAAGTGAATGTTTATTTTGAATGTCAAGAAGCTTTATTTTATAGATTATGACAAAGACTATTTGTTTTCAAAAGATTTTTTTTAATTAAACTAACAAATTGATTGTCACTGACTATACCTTTAAGCTAGTACATGTTGTTATCATCAGCTGATTAATTTCAAACAGGATTCACCTACAAATGGACACGCCTCCCCAACGGTAAACGATCTTTCTTCAAATCAGTCTAACATATTTCTAATACCAGGTTACCCAATTAACCAATGCACCATAAAATATTTCTTAAGTTAATTATGCCAATCATACTCAAAATTACCTATTTATGTACTTGATTATCATGGAATTACATCAGTGTTTCTTAACTGTTTTTCTCATGTAGATTTTTCTTTTACAAATCTTAAAATGTGTAATAAAAGTAACGGAAATAAATACATTATATTGTTTGATAGAAATTCAAACATTCAGACTTTTTTTAAACATGATGAAGTACTGAGTTTGATGTTAAAACAATAGTTTCAGTACAAATAATTTGAAATATAATTATGTTTGTTTCATCAAATTTCATAAAATAGGACGTAGAAAATATCGAGGTAATATGTTCATAAAAACACAAATTTTTGTTTTCACCTTAACTACTAACAAGATTGATGGTGGTAGTATATAATATATGTTTTCTGTGTTATTTTGTACTCATATATTCTTTCGTTTAACATAAATCTCAATTATTCCCTTACCTTTTAAAGAAAAATATGCAAAAATAAGTTTAAATCTTGTCTATCTTTGGTCATGAAACAGCAGTGAAACTTTTTGAAAAAGTTAATTTTGATACAAATTATAGGTTTGATCAGGAGGGTTTTCATTTTCAAATACAAAATGCATCTAATAATATACTGAATCAAAACAGAAACCCAGGGTACATATAAATGTGTAACCATTGTAAATACTTTGTCCTAAAATGATGAAAAGTGATCGTAAAACAGCAAAAATTACTTGCAGTTTAATGATGTTGCTCAACATATTTTTGTATACCATTCAATACTCTTGAGACAAACATCACTTTCCGCTAATTAAAGTAAATCTAATCATTTGCTATCATGATAAGGCTGACTCAAGTACTGAGTGGTCATGCAATTGCATTGCTATCGGGAGGTCATTGTCAAGAGCAACAACAGGTTGCTAGGCAATTTGGTGTGAACATTTCAACTACAGAACGACTTGTCAGGTCCCTTACTCCTGCGTGTCATTTATCTATGCTTACATTCTTGAGAGGGATACTCTTCATGCACAAAGAATTGCTTTGTCAGAGGCGTGAAATAGTATTCGCATGAGATGGATAAATGTATTTATGGACAAGAATTAGGACCGCAACAAATGGGTGAGGGGGCATATGAGATATTGTAGAGCGAGTCAATTTCATTTTGTGATTTTGAGGGATCCTCTCAACTTTTGCTTCAGTTACATGTACTTGTGAATTACTGGTTAGAATCTAACAAAATTTTTATAATTTGTTGATAAAAGATTAATTGTAAAACTGATATAGACTTTTCTATAGAGCATTCAAATATATACAAGTTATAGACCCAGAAACTTTACCCTGTGGTTCCTTTTTGGTTCAGTATATATGTAAATAGGTTTTGAGCTTTTCAGATGTTTGATTTGAAAATTGTGTGAAAATCATTTGCCCATTACATCAGCAGATTGCAGATCAGACTGACCAAGATGTTGATAGTATGTCACACGGCTATTCTACAATACTTACATTAGCAAGCTCACCGCCAACAGACGAGAGTACCACTGACGATCAGACTAAGTCGGAGGTACAACAGAGTTATGTCCCTTGGTTTCACTCTCCTCTACTGACTCACACTAACAAACCTTTATTTGTAGCTTCTACCTCATTAACTAGCTTTATTAGAATTTTTCTATTATTTACTAATTTTGCATGTTTGCAGTATTGTGGAGCTATGGAGTTTTATTTTGCACGACTGTTATCTCGATGTTTTCCGTTTTGATTTTCAATTTTTGTACCGTTTTATGTTGACTGACAGTTTGGTATTGTAAATACATGTATTTGGTGTGTAGATTTAGCTGCCAAAACTAGCTTTGGAAAAACCAAACAGGAAAGTAATAATGGAAATAAAATATATCAATGTTCTGTAGATTTTTATTAAGATATTAGATTAAAGGTATGATAAATAATTACCTGCAAGTATGTGTTATGTTCAGGAAGAACAAAACATTATCTTTGTCAGATTGACACAGTTTAAAATCAACCCGCTTTTGAAAAAAAAATATTTCAAAAAAAAAAAATTAAGTTCCCTGTAACAAACTTACCTCAACATGTGTTTTAATTAACTGGTGAATCACAAAGTGAGACTTACCAAATGACTTTTGGTTAAAGATCTAATATTTAAACCCAAACAATTAAGTAGACATTTAAAGTTACTAGTGCACAGTATTCCACATAGACACTGAATCACTCCTGATGAGAGAGTCAAGTAAATCTTATAGTTAGCTGTTTGTCTCTTTGTCTGTATATAAATGTGTCTTTGAATTTTTCTTGATATTTAACATATGTCTATTTTCCAGTTCTTACTTTCAAAGTTTTAAATCTGCACCAGTGCCACATCCTTTAAATGATTGTACATGATCATTTGACCCCTACTGTTTCCTTAACAATTCTAGTGAAGGTGATGTTCATTAAACTAGACCAATTAATTAATATAATACATGTAATGGTAAAGGTTAGGATTTAAATGAACAACTTAGTGAAGTTGTTCACTATTTCATAATATCACAAAATATTGCAAGAAATTTTGTAGTTGTGTTTTCCTTATGAACAATTCATACGGATATTTTGACAAAATTTGATGTTTTCCATGAGTTTTTTAATTGATTTTAATGTAAACGAAATACTGAATTGTATAACCAAGACACAACATGCATGAGAGACATATGTTTACAAACATCTATGAGAAATTGACCTCATGAGCATGTGAGAAATGGCTTTGACACCAGAGTGTAGCTTGTCAAGTAGGCTGTAGCTGCATAAGCATATAACATCATCTCATTAGATCTGAAGTGCGTGATGATTTTTGTTTTATTACTTTTTAGCACTTTCATCACTGTGAACACCTTGAGCTGAAATTCCGTGGCTATTTTTATTTCATGCAACACTTCCAGAATTATACAGGGGAACACATGCTCGGTTTATAAAATTCCCCAGCAGGGGGCCCCGTATAATATCTCAATCAAACCTGTTGATTTGAAATATAATATAACAATATCATGTGGATTCTTTCAATCATAATACACATCATAACTGTTTGTAATATACAGTATAACTTGTCTAAACTGGCTCCTGTCTAATACAAATCCCTGTCTATTCTGGCCTTGCAGTTCGGTCCCAGAATTTCCCTCTGAACTCATATCAAACCTCTACAAACTGGACATCTGTGTAAACTGGCCGATATATTGGTCCCAATGACATCCGGTTTAGAAAAGTTACACTGTATTTTGTAAATTCAACATTCCTAAAAAAGAAAAAAGTATGTGTAAAATCAAACTAACCATGTTATTCTCCGTTCCTCCATCGTGTGGATTTGTTTACAAGAAACTGTGTTTGTATCAATAATCGCGGTATTTCATGCTAATTGTTTGGCGTTGGCTTTCCTAATAATCAAACTGACCACACTGGACATCAGCTACGTAGTATCTTACCTTAAGGTGGATTTTGTCAATATTCTTGGCTGCAAAAATCACTAATACCATACTTTGGGATATTTTGGATATGGTTATCGGCTGATGCATGCATTGCTATAAGACATGTTGGAAACTTGTTCATCTAGCTCTTCTTAAAACTGCATGATATCATAGTACATAGTTATGGAAATAATAAAATATATACATGAGTATTATGTTGTGAAGTTTTGGTTTATGATTTTAATTGATATCTACAGTACATGCATGAAATATATTGACAATTTGGGAAGATGAAAAAGCATGTTGATAATCCTGATATCAGAAGCGTTAATACTATTAGCCTTGACCCTTTTAAGTTTTCAATGTTGTTGATAATCTGTTTATATTTCTGTTGTTTACTTTTAGTTACAGGCTGCGAAACAGACAGGTGTCGGACGACGACTAGAAAATCTAATGTTTGAAGAAAACAATACTTACAGCCAACCAAAGACCAATGGAACAAACGGCACAGCTCCCTCTGGTGGTCAGGGAACAGGAATACGTAAGTTAAAGAGAAAGGACAGAGATGCACCGAATGGAGAACCAATGATAGATTCTCAGGACTTTTCCTACAGAGGTCTGTGACATCCTGTCGTCGGAATAATTTCATTAAGCATGCAGGCTAGCGATAGGTATTTTTGTAAATATCATCAGATTGTAAATGAAAACATGGTACAGCTAGCTATTATCAGGGCCGGCTTAGACTTGCATGATCATCAGTCTCAGGTATGCATGCTTTTGAAGTGGGACGCACATTTTGTTACGTTAGTGTCTTGCCATATACTTACATACGCACACAAAGATCACTGTTAATCTAAACCAGCAGAGCAGTCCCTTATTTCTCTCACTCCATCTTAATCATCACATACCAAAGACATTGACTGTACAGCTTGTCAAGTTTACAGATGAGAAGAATTTGAATTTAATCTTCACAGATTTTATCATCATTGATTCAACTGGGATGTTGTTGTTGCAGGAAAACAAATCATTTACTTGTTGCATGCCTTTTCATTTGTTTCACAAACTGGGGTTATGTTGTCATGACGACTAATACGAAGCTGCTGTATGAATGCAGTTGCCATGACAACCGCTGTTCTATCCATGTTGTTGTAGTGTCACCACCCCCACCTAGTTCAAGGTCAAGGACACACAGTCAGCCACAGCCTTTGCCACTGACTTCACCTACTCAACCGACCAATAGCCAAGCAGGTAGTGGTCACATGATATTTCATAGGTTAACGTTAGGTTATTTCCTGTATCAAAGTATTTTCTGATATAAATAATCTTAAAACTTTAAACGCATTTCATACAATTAAAAACTCCTGATTTTTGATAAATTTTCTTAAAACCAGCTTAAGGATTTCTTTACCACTGACTTAATGGAACCCCTGACCTTCAATCATTATTCTGGACAATGAAAGCTCAATGGGACCCCTGACCTTCAATCATTATTCTCGTCAATGGTAGCTCAATATCCAAAATGAAGGGAGGTTACTCTGTGTATGAACAATCCAAGTAGGAACTCCCTGGTGTTTTGCCTGTAGTGTAAGGTGAATCCTTAAGCTGGCATTTGACTTTTGATGTAAAACTACTCGTTTGTCAGGTTTTACTGAGTATTTAGAATAAAAAATCAAATGCCATACAATATAATTTTTGTTCTGTTAAGGTGACATTGATTGGAGAGGTTTGGCTTTGTAGACTGCAGCTCTGTAAAGCAAGTGGTCTCACAAGCTTCTGTGTTGGTGGTGGGCACAGCATACCATGCTCTAAAATATATAGTTTTCTTGTTTGTAAATCATCTATAGCATTATCATAATTAAAAACTATGCTTTTCTGGTACTTCATATTTCTATATAAAATATTGTCCACCTTTTATTCAGCAATGTAATGGTGATTCAACAATAACAGATTTTACTGCTTATTGATGAACAAAAAAAAAGTTATTTCACTGTTCAACAGTAACAGAATATTCATTATTGGCTGAACAGTAACAGAATATTCATTATTGGCCAAACAATAACAGAATATTCACTATTGGTTGAACAGTAACAGAATATTCATTATTGGCCAAACAATAACAGAATATTCACTGCTTGTCAAACAATAACAGAATATTCATTATTGGTCAAACAATAACAGAATATTCATTATTGGTCAAACAATAACAGAATATTCACTGCTGGTTAAACGATAACAGAATATTCACCATTGGTTGAACAGTAACAGAATATTCATTATTGGTCAAACAATAACAGAAAATTCACTACTGGTTGAACAGTAACAGAATATTCATTATTGGCCAAACAATAACAGAATATTCACTATTGGTTGAACAGTAACAGAATATTCATTATTGGCCAAACAATAACAGAATATTCACTATTGGTTGAACAGTAACAGAATATTCATCATTGGCCAAACAATAACAGAATATTCACTGTTGGTTGAACAGTAACAGAATATTCACTGCTGGCTAAACAATAACAGAATATTCACTGTTGGTTGAACAGTAACAGAATATTCACTGCTGGCTAAACAATAACAGAATATTCACTATTGGTTCACCAAGTACAGAATATTCACAATTGGTTGAACAGTAACAGAATATTCATTATTGGTTGGACAGTAACAGAATATTCACTGCTGGCTAAACAATAACAGAATATTCACTATTGGTTCACCAAGTATAGAATATTCACAATTGGTTGAACAGTAGCCGAATATTCACTACTTGCCAAACAATAACAAAATATTCACAATTGGTTGAACAGTAACAGAATATTCATTATTGGTTGGACAGTAACAGAATATTCACTGCTGGCTAAACAATAACAGAATATTCACTATTGGTTCACCAAGTACAGAATATTCACAATTGGTTGAACAGTAGCAGAATATTCACTACTTGCCAAACAATAACAAAATATTCATTGTTGGCCAAACAATAACAGAATATTCACTGTTGGTTCACCAAGTACAGAATATTCACTATTGGTTGAACAGTAGCAGAATATTCACTACTTGTCAAACAATAACAGAATATTCATTGTTGGTCAATGGTCAAACTAACAGAATATTCATTGTTGATTCATCAAGTTCAGAATATTCACTATTGATCAAACAATAACAGAATATTCACTGTTGGCCAAACAATAACAGAAAGTTTATTGTTGATTCAACAAGCTAAGATTATTCACTGTAGATTTTATTTATCAAGTAAAGGTAGGACAACACCAGGATATATGATATTCAGTAAGCGATTACTCACACTTTTAACGGAAATAATTATTGAATTTACTAACCTTCT
This sequence comes from Mimachlamys varia, assembly GCA_947623455.1. Classification (NCBI taxonomy): domain Eukaryota; kingdom Metazoa; phylum Mollusca; class Bivalvia; order Pectinida; family Pectinidae; genus Mimachlamys; species Mimachlamys varia. The sequence continues at coordinate 60,550,827 of OX392529.1, forward strand.
TTTAAAACCTCAACAGCAGGAAAAGATGTATTTGGTGCCACTCCCTTTGGTCCCAATCCAGTCGGAGGTCAGTCAAAGGAAGACCCGTTCGGTATGCCTAGCTTTGACCCCAACAGTTCCATGGAAATTGACCAAGCCATAAAGAGCATGGATAAGTTCTTATTAGATGTACAGGTAGGTCTTAATTACAGGTATATACAACTAGATGTCAAAACTTACAGGAACATAAGTCTAGATGTACAGGTATGTCCTAACTTACAGGTACATAAGTCTAGATGTACAGGTATGTCTTTATGTCCTAACTTACAGGTACATACAACTAGATGTACAGGTATGTCCTAACTTACAGGTACATAAGTCTAGATGTACAGGTATGTCTTTATGTCCTAACTTACAGGTACATACAACTAGATGTACAGGTATGTCCTAACTTACAGGTACATAAGACTAGAGGTACAGGTATGTCCTAACTTACAGGTACATAAGACTAGAGGTACAGGTATGTCCTAACTTACAGGTATATCCTAACTTACAGGTACATAAGACTAGAGGTACAGGTATGTCCTAACTTATAGGTACATAAGACTAGAGGTACAGGTATATCTTTATGTCCTAACTTACAGGTACATAAGTCTAGATGTACAGGTATGTCCTAACTTACAGGTACATAAGACTAGAGGTACAGGTATGTCCTAACTTACAGGTACATAAGTCTAGATGTACAGGTATGTCTTTATGTCCTAACTTACAGGTACATAAGTCTAGATGTACAGGTATGTCTTTATGTCCTACGTTACAGGTACATAAGTCTAGATGTACAGGTATGTCTATATGTCCTACTTATAGGTACATAAGTCTAGATTACAGGTATGTCCTAAGTTACAGGTACATACCACTAGATGTACAGGTATGTCCTAACTTACAGGTACATACGACTAGATGTACAGGTATGTCCTAACTTACAGGTACATACGACTAGATGTACAGGTATGTCCTAACTTACAGGTATATCCTAACTTACAGGTACATACGACTAGATGTACAGGTATGTCCTAACTTACAGGTACATAAGTCTAGAGGTACAGGTATGTCCTAACTTACAGGTACATACGACTAGATGTACAGGTATGTCCTAACTTACAGGTATGTCTTTATGTCCTAACTTACAGGTACATACGACTAGATGTACAGGTATGTCCTAACTTACAGGTACATACGACTAGATGTACAGGTATGTCCTAATCATATAAATTAACAGTACAGCATTTGATTCCAGAATATTTCTGTTAATGATTAAATTTACTAAATACATTGACCTGTTATTGGTCTATATGGTGTTTATTTGATCTATATGGTGTTCATTTGATCTACATGATGTTTATTTGATCTATATGGTGTTTACTTGATCTACATGCGATTATAAAGTGTATCCTTTTGAGTAGTTGACATTTTATATACAAAGTGTCCTATGTTTGTGTTAAACACAACAACCTCAAATGTCTAGAATGGCAAACTTTCTATATTCATTACTAATCAATCAATGTATGAAAATACTGTTATAAGTTATGATATTTATTTCTATTTAACAGGAGGGTTTTAGCCAAGGATTGTCCATGGGATCAGAGGATTTTTCTTTAGCAGATCTTGACCCACTCAGCCAGAAATAAATCGAGATGAATGACATAGAAACTGCCATATTGTGTTACTTTACCCCTGGAAATTCTATTGGATTGGACTGGTTAACAACAAAAAATCTTTGTGAGATATAATGAGGACCTCCCAGATAATGAACAGACTTGTCTTACAACCAACAGAAGGGCTCTCCTGGCCGGCACCATGTTAAAGTCGGGATTTTGGTCGAGGTAGTTTACAACCGACAGTAACAGAAATCATTCCTGATCAATATACCATATGGATAATGTCCTTCAATGGGGCTGAGATATCTGGGGAAAAAAATGACTTGTAATATTTTGTGAATCAGTTTTATCTTCCAAAATGATTGCAAGAATGTCCGGAAAATTGTTCTCCATTTTAATTCATATCAGAAGTGGAATCAACATGTGCAACCAGATATCAAAGATTTCGAAGAACTACACATGCAAGGCTGTATCAAATATCGTTTCAATATAAGATTCTGAATTCATGTTATTTATGATGAATTCAATGATAAACCTTTTATTATTCAGTACTTTATCTTCAATTTTACATCAAGGTAGAGTTTCATTTTTAACTCGTGTAAATTGTTCTTGTAATAAGCTCATATGCTCCACTTTATTAACATTGGGTTGTGCTATATTTTATCTGATTATAACATTTTTATTGATCAGTCAGTCCAATAGATATTCTGGGGAAATTACAGTCGTAAAAAATAAGATTCCAACTCTGGGACTCAACAATAAATAAATCCATGTTGCCTTTAAACCAAAGTCATAGAGAGTTAAACAGGGGAGGTAACTTTAGTGCTGTTGTGAACCATTGGCCATAGCTATAGGTTGTCATGGCTGTATATAAAAGGAAACTTTCATTGAGTCAACAACCATTATCATTGAGGTTATGAAGCGAAGGTTAGTAAAATATTTGTTACAATGTTTAAATAAAATCATTTTTACTACATATAGAACATGTATAGTGATCATGGCCTATATATTTTATGAATACATTTGCAGGCATATGTAGATCATATGTAAATTTAATGGCTTGAACATTGATATTTCAAGCATTTGTGATACATGTTTATATATATGTATTTCAAATTGTGACTTTTTATTTTATTTTAATACTATAGATGCAAGATTTCTTCCCACATATAAATGTTCGCTCCGATTGTCTGTATGAAGTTATGCAACACTTTCAGGAACTCTAGGCTTGCTCTGTTTGCTGAATGATTAATGGCTGCTTGGTAACGGAACATCTGGCCTCTCGGGATTCTATGATAGCCAGATTGCCATTAACTACATATATGTAATTCCATGCAAACTTTGATAGCCAGATTGCCATTAACTACATATATGTAATTCCACGCAAACTTTCTTTTGAATCTGGTCGAGTGGCATTTGTTTGTGAATCTGGGCAGTTAAATAATATATTGTAAATTGTTGCGACATACTCTGATATAATGAACCAGCTGGCTGGTATTTTAGTGACAGGACTTTTTCCTACACATTATATATCATGTACAAATATGTAGATCAGATAAAGTTTTAATGAAACGTTCAATCTACCATATGACCTCATTAAACTGCATTGACACTTAGGATTGTAGTCGTGGTAACCATAGTCGTTTCCCTTTTACAGATTGAAATCCTATAACCATGAGTTGCTAGGATTCATGTCAAAAAATTGAAAATCATTAGATACATGCGAGATTGTTAATGTAAATTCAAGATGGAAAAAAATATCATTTTCTTTATGGTTGATTTACATGTCAAGACTTAACATAAAGTGATTAAAATTACTTTTAACTTATTAAAAAACAATTACGATTTATGGATAGCCAGTAGGCCCAGAATGAATGAGATTTCACTTAATGACTTATTAGTTTTCTTTGTATTGCATAATACACTTAATGATATATAGAAATTGAAACACTCTGTAATTCTATTGTAATATATTTTGAAACAGACATTCACATTAAACCCGGAGTATCCCCTTGGTAAATAGATCATGTGTAATTTATTGTTTAAGTGGCAAGAAGGCTGTAAAAAGTAAAGAATGTTCCCAAATCCTGAATCTCTTTAACTTGTTTAAATTTTAATGGTTCGTATACCGATGATTATTATTTTAGACAAAGAAATTGACTATGTGGGAAAATGACTCAATAATTGATGAGGTAATTATATTACACTAGCTGTTTTTAAAATTTTATTTGAGAGTGCTCGGATGAAATATTTTAAATAAAATCAAAATAAGTAATTTTGAATTACATAATTTTTAATGTATTTTTGGTAATTGTTATATTTTTGTTTGAGATTAAACATGCAGAATATGATAAAACAGTACAAGAAGTTGTTTTGACTCGTATTTTAGATCTAATTGCCTTTTAATTGTGTAGATATGGTAGAGTGATAGAAGTACTTTTAGAGACAGCAATATATCAGTTATTTCTATTATGATGATTATACACATTGTATATATGATTTTATGTAGTCAAATCAGCCAATCTTATCATTTAAATTTATAGTGATTCAGTACTAGTCACAGACATGATTGAAAGCTACGGATGAAAAGAAATCTTTGTGTACCTCATTGTGACATTTTTATTTTGATGTGTAATAACTTTGTAGTATCATCATTAAAATCAGGGTTTGGACAACTTATATCAAGCTCTGCTGACATGCAATGAAGTATTTTGGTTGACTTGAATTTCTAGATCTACAAATACATTATTGGGATAAGTAATCTGGGTATAACATATACTTGGTTTTTTTTTCAAATAAATAACAACAACATTAATGATCTTTAAATGAAAATAGCTACATGTATTATTATCAATTCCTGTATTTTGATTAACAGGTCTTCAATGAATATAAAATTCTGCATCCAAGGACAGGAAGGAAATGAATAAAAAATATAAAAGTTAACACAAATTATAAAAGGTTGCTTATTGGATTTTCAAACTTTTGGTTCAAGACTCCATTGTACATGCTTCAGAATAGACTTTGTTTGCTGTATGTTGATTTGTAGTGTCCATGAATTAAATTCTATATGTAAAGCTCAACAATAGGTGCTTCACACTCATTTTTAGTGTATGTATACATTGTTATACACCTTAAAGTTAATTTGTTTCTATAAATGGTGAATTACAAAAAAATATTTTATGTTGTCCATTGAAAGCCTGAAAGATGATGATAATCAACTTGTTCAAGCATAAAAAAAAATTGGAATTAATGTAGAGAAACATGAACATGCAGCACTATCAGGGAATATTGGGTAAAAGTTAGTATGAAATATGCTGCACGAAATAATGAGCCTACTGTAAAACTACTTATTTTTGCATGCAATTAATTCTCACGTTTTTCATAGGTGATTAAAATTCGCGAAAAAAACACCGCGAATAGTTTCAATCGGAGGTATGCCAACTGTAGGAATAATTTACTGTACTGTACATAGGATTTACGACCAAATTTATGGCGATATAAATAGTCGTTTCATATGAAACGCGAAATTAAGTCACCGCGAAAATAAGTTGGTTTACAGTATGTCGGAGATTATAGTTATTAATGGTATTAAGTATTGTGTCAATGATATAAAGGTTAAGTTTACTTGTTTTAACATTTAAAAGGCCATCCTTATATTTAAATGTATTTGTTCTATATTGGCGACATATATGAGCAATTAATTGATGACCTTTGGTTGAAGGTCATATCTTCTAATTAATGCATTGTAAACCTCATACAATAGGTTTGAACTTTGAACGAAGAAGCTGATCGATGATGAATGCCCAAGATAGGGCCCATAACTGTGGTTCTACTAACAGTTCGAATGTGATAATATTTTTTTATGTAAATTTTGTATTTTGGTTGTTAACCTCCCGTTCACCCTAGTGAAAGCCTGTACTAGCTGATATTTCCACCCTAGTGAAAGCCTGTACTAGCTGATATTTCCACCCTAGTGAAAGCCTGTACTAGCTGATATTTCCACCCTAGTGAAAGCCTGTACTAGCTGATATTTCCACCCTAGTGAAAGCCTGTACTAGCTGATATTTCCATACGATATTAGGCATTGATATTGATTCTCCCTCCGATGTAGAAGTAGCGTGACATTTACCGATACTTGTCAAAGGTAAAATCATATTGTGTGAAAAACGTGAAACCCTAGCTAACACTTTTAAAAATTAAAACAGATTTAGTCTGCAAAACTTGTCCAACATTTGAAGAAAATTGATACATGAACTTGCAAATTGTTGTATATATATATATTTACATTTGTATTTTTACCATCAATATTTTTAAAGCAATATATTCATTTACATGTGAAATAGAAAATGTTTTTTGTTCCTGTATCAGAGAAACATGAACTTATAAATATGTATATACAGTATATATGGTAGTTAGTTGTCTGAGGAACCAGTGTTTGAGTCCACCTTTTAACTTGCATAGCTTTATCATTTATCATTATATAGAATATATTCCTTGTCCTATGCCTTTATTGATTTCATCGTGGCAATGTTTTAGAGATATGTTAACTCATTTACCCCCAAAGAACTCTTCCAATTTAAAGATTGGAATAGTTCATTATGAAATTTCAGGGGTGAATGAGTTAAAAAATGGCTATTTTTATTTCAAATATAAACATTTTTATGTAACATTAATTAATGTTTTATTATTTATAAGATGCTTAAGCTTCAACCCCATTCTCCTGACATTTAAATAATACTTGGTCACTTAATCTTAATTACATGAAAATATTTTAATTTCTGAGGTGTCTGCCCTTGTGTTTACTGGATGTATGAATTTTATCATAATACTCGAGAGCAAGTAAAAATTGTATTACTACGAGATTCTAATGAGTGTGCAAGTAATCAATTTATAGTAATTTTATTTGAAAAGTTAAGTGTATATACCAAACATCAATTTGCAAAATTGACCACATAATTTTTTTGTTAAGGATATGCCACCATTCACTTTATATCTGGGATTAGTGACAAAGTTATGTCATATAATTCAGGCACTGTATGTGTAGTTTCCAATAATATCCATTTGTAAAAATGAAATTATGATGTCAGATATTTTAAATTTATTATGCGACAGAACTCTTTAGAATGGAGATACAATGTATCCTTAAGGTAGAATTTATCTGTAGTTACTCTCGTCTTGTTCTGTCATTTGCCGTTATTGTTACATCTCGTTATCATTTTAGAAACATTTGGTTGATTGTGAAGCACATAAATATATAACTTGAACAGGTCACTTGTTTGTTGCTTGTCTGTTACATTAAAACTTTGATGGTGCATGCGCAGTGAATCCTTGATTGACCAAACACAAGCATTTCCAGAGATCTTCGGGCCTCACTGTAAATAGTTACATAAATATAATGTACAGGAGAATGAATTGCCCCTGTTATCCCGAAACTTCACAATTACAATTTTGGTTAATGACAATAAGCAATGTCACTGGAAAGCTAACTCCCAAAACAGTTACATTAGATTTGTGTTGGCACTAGCTATATAGGGGATCAGGTCTAGAAATGGACTGAACCCTCATCAAGAGAGATGTTCTATTGAAATTGACTGAAACATTATCAAAGAATGAAATCTTGAAATCAGTTGGATCCTGATCGATTTTAGATGCACTTGGTCCTTATTCCAGCCATTTCCATATACCTGTACTATGACAGTTTATTCCATTCTTTAAGATGGGACAAATCCTAGCAAAAGGTGCTTTCCGAGCAGTTTTGACACTTTTAAAAGTAAGGATTTTGAAAATAAATCAGATCTCACAAACAATACATTTTTGAAAAGATACTTTATTTCATGACTTACAATTTTTTAATTTAAAAAAAAAAAAAAAAATCTTCAACATAAGATTTCAAATGTTCAGTCTAAAATGAAGTGTTTTATTTGACGATACAGATATAATAATAAACTCACCACAGTACTGTCCTCAGTAGATCTGCTTTGGAGTTATGGCTACCGTTACAGACAGTCCAACATAGCCTGCGTAGTGTTATTGATCGACTTTAAACCAGATATTGTTTAAAACCATCCATCAACCTTGTAGCATGTAAACAATCAACCAGATATTCTTTTCAAGTTGGCCGACTATTTCAAAATTTAGTGAGAATAATGCATACGCATAATTTAAAATACACATTTAATAAATACTTGTACCAATGTTGTACATTGGAGTGAAAACATCAATAATGAAACCCCCGCCAGAATGTATAATTTGGACATTTTTTAACATTAACTTGATTTTGAATTTGCTGCAAAGAAAGATTTCCGTTTTCTGTTCTTGTTACACACAATAGAAGTTACCCTACTACCTCCTTACGGTCTCAAATACATTGCTTATCTATAATTCACATTCACAGCGTATTTATTTCCGATAACATTGCAAACTAATTCAATTTAATACAAAAATTATCAATACATAACATAATCATTCACGATTATGATAAAATATACAATAATGGGCACTTTTGATGCAAGAAAATTTCTGGATGTACATTATACATATGTATCACATCACTTTCAAGCTGATGTTAAATAGTCCCGAGCTTTATGGAAACCCCTGTCATAGTTACCGGTACCTTATATCAGACAAGCTGATGTTAAATAGTCCCGAGCTTTATGGAAACCCCTGTCATAGTTACCGGTACCTTATATCAGACAAGCTGATGTTAAATAGTCCCGAGCTTTATGGAAACCCCTGTCATAGTTACCGGTACCTTATATCAGACAAGCTGATGTTAAATAGTCCCGAGCTTTATGGAAACCCCTGTCATAGTTACCGGTACCTTATATCAGACAAGCTGATGTTAAATAGTCCCGAGCTTTATGGAAACCCCTGTCATAGTTACCGGTACCTTATATCAGACAAGCTGATGTTAAATAGTCCCGAGCTTTATGGAAACCCCTGTCATAGTTACCGGTACCTTATATCAGACAAGCTGGTGTTAAATAGTCCCGAGCTTTATGGAAACCCCTGTCATAGTTACCGGTACCTTATATCAGACAAGCTGGTGTTAAATAGTCCCGAGCTTTATGGAAACCCCTGTCATAGTTACCGGTACCTTATATCAGACAAGCTGGTGTTAAATAGTCCCGAGCTTTATGGAAACCCCTGTCATAGTTACCGGTACCTTATATCAGACAAGCTGATGTTAAATAGTCCCGAGCTTTATGGAAACCCCTGTCATAGTTACCGGTACCTTATATCAGACAAGCTGGTGTTAAATAGTCTCGAGCTTTATGGAAACCCCTGTCATAGTTACCGGTACCTTATACCAGACACAGACCAGGTGAGACACAACACCAATAGCGATGGAACCAGGTATTATACAGAGTGTACTCCAGAGAGGTCACTTAGATAAGGGCAGAGGAACTCCAGGCAACTCAAGATTAATGTAACCCATTTCCTATCACTGAATGGGGCAATATATTGATGGAAAACTTCTTTACAAATATCATTGATATTGATGCACTTTTAAAACCTCAGGATTGAGCACTGCACAGTACCTGGCATACAACAATGTACTAAATGCCCAAATGAGTAAAATCTATAGTTATCAAATAATTTTTAACAAATAAATATTTTACAGTAAATTACACTCGAGTCAAAGTTTCTTATATGAATAATTCTAACAGTCGTTTTATCATATAGAACAAATAAATTAAACCTCAAATATAACATACATGTGGTGATCCATCATTAATCATCTCTTTTAAAATCTACTGCCCGAAGTAAAACATCAATAAAAGGTAGTACTACATCAACTAAAAAGCAGACCCACTCTGACAAAGGATGGATATACAACAACAAAGCTGTATATTTAATCATTTTATGTACTCTGTAAGGAACAGAGCAGACTGTGGTGATAAAATGACAGAATTAAAGTGACTGAAACAATCCTCCATCTTTTGGTCTAAATGTGTTATTTATCTTTCAAACTCAATGTAAAGTGAGCGAAGGCTCAACTAGACATACACCAACCCTCAGTCCAACCCTTAGTCCAACCCTCAGTCCATTTTACCCATGACCTCCGACCCTTTCACCAGGGCCGAGGTTTGTAGCAAGAGATCCCAGAGGGATCTTGGCACCCACCATTGATGATTTTTTATTCATTCTTATAAAGATGAATCTTTTCCCTTCTTATTTAAACTTTCAATTATGTACTTAATCTTAGTTCTATGAATTTCTCTTGAAAATTAATAATAGTTGAAAGGTCTCTTGTCAGGACTTTTTTTTTCTGATCATTTTCAAATTCCAAATCCATCTTGTACTTCTTAAAAAATAACCATAATATGCTTTCATAGTCAACATACAAGATGGCCGTCTGGCAGACATGTTTTTGAGCAGTCCAAAACAAGACCATGTACAACTAGGGACTGAACAGAGCCTGCTTATGAAATTTGTAAAGGATCCATCCAGTACTTTTCAAGAAAAAGCGATCACAAACTATCACTGTCAAAATCCAAAAGGACCATCAGTCAGCCATATTGTTTATCAAATCCTGTAAGTAACACAGCATACAGCGGATCATGCACAACTAGGCACCAAGGGGAATCTACATATGAAATTTGAGAATGATCCATCCAGAACTTCTCAAGAAATAGTGATAACAAGAATCGTTTCAGGACGGACCACAGGCGCCAGGCAATTTGTATAGCCCACCATCTGATGCATACATCATACATCAAGATAAATATAAATTAAATGTTCAGGGGTACTGGAGATATCTTGTACACTATCAAACATGAAATGGGTCCCTAGAGTTACCTCTGACCCTTTCATAAGGTCACTAATACACTAACATACGATAGGTCCCTAGAAGTCACCTCTGACCCTTTCATAAGGTAACTAGTACACTAACATACGATAGGTCCCTAGAATTACCTCTGACCCTTAAATAAGGTCACTAGTACACTAAGATACAAATGGTCCCTAAAAGTCACCTCTGACCCTTACATAAGGTCATCAGTACACTAGCATGCAATAGGTCCATAGAAGTCACCTCTGACCATTTCATAGGGTCACTAGTACAATTAGATACAATTGGTCCCTAGAAGTCACCTCTGACCCTTTCATAAGGTCACCAGTGAACACCAGGGATTACCCTGTGGTAGAACAGTACATAAGGAGTTCCTAACAACGACCCTCCTTCTCCCTTCAGAAGGTTACAGAACTCTTGTTTGCTGTACATGCGGATAGTTTCATCATCACACTCTAGCCACTGTTCTTCGTACATCTGTTTTGGCACATTTGGATACTTGGTTCCTAGTCCTGATCGCTGGTTCTCTCCGGGAGGACTGCGGAGGAAACCACTTCTACTGGACAGTTGGTTACCTTTACAGGAACCTGTTATGGACGGCGAGTCTCCCGCACCAAGCTTAGGTTGACCACTGCCAAGGACACGGACGTATGACAAGTAATGACCAGAGGTCAATGTGACTCCAGCATGAGTGACCAGTCCATACAGCATATACCTGAAAACATAACACAATGTAAGTATGACTATTCCATAACAGTGATTTTGTTTGCCCATTTTTACAGCTGATATTAGGCTGTTTCCCCCAGTCAAAATGTATGCTATTTTCCCAAAATGAAGCAAAATTCAAGAATATTTTCCCAATTTATCTGAAAATCCTACTTTATTTTTCCCAATTCAATAAGGCACAGGCTGTTTTAAAATCTGGTAGCAAAAACACTGCATAATTAATCATGTGTTTAAAAGGACATCACTGGACAGCAGTAATAAATTACATAGAACCCTCTCTACGTATACCTTGAGAGCTAAAAACAACCCCTCCCTACGTAAACATTGAGAGCTAAAAACAACCCCTCCCTGCGTAAACATTGAGAGCTAAAAACAACCCCTCCCTACGTAAACATTGAGAGCTAAAAACAACCCCTCCCTATGTAAACATTGAGAGCTAAAAACAACCCCTCCCTACGTAAACATTGAGTGCTAAAAACAACCCCTCCCTACGTAAACATTGAGAGCTAAAAACAAACCCTCCCTACGATGATCATTCCCCCCTGGGGTTGATGATGAACATTCCCCACAGGGGTTGACAATGATCATTCCCCACAGGGGTTGACAATGATCATTCCCCACAGGGGTTGACAATGATCATTCCCCACAGGGGTTGACAATGATCATTCCCCACAGAGGTAGACGATGATCATTCCCCACAGAGGTAGACGATGATCATTCCCAACAGGGGTTGACAATGATCATTCCCCCCTGGGGTTGACAATGATCATTCCCCACAGGGGTTGACAATGATCATTCCCCACAGGGGTTGACGATGATTATTCCCAACAGGGGTTGACAATGATTATTCCCCACAGGGGTTGACGATGATCATTCCCCACATAGGCTGCCGATGATCATTCCCCATAGAGGCTGACGATGATCATTCCCCACAGGGGTAGACGATGATCATTCCCCACAGAGGCTGACGATGATCATTCCCCACAGGGGTTGACAATGATCATTCCCCACAGAGGCTGACGATGATCATTCCCCACAGAGGCTGACGATGATCATTCCCCACAGGGGTTGACGATGATCATTCCCCACAGGGGTTGATGATGATCATTCCTCACAGAGGCTGACGATGATCATTCCCCACAGAGGCTGACGATGATCATTCCCCACAGAGGGTGACGATGATCATTCCCCACAGAGGCTGACGATGATCATTCCCCACAGAGGCTGACGATGATCATTCCCCACAGGGGTTGACGATGATCATTCCCCACAGGGGTTGATGATGATCATTCCCCACAGGGGTTGACGATGATCATTCCCCACAGAGGCTGACGATGATCATTCCCCACAGAGGTTGACGATAATCATTCCCCACAGGGGTTGATGATGATCATTCCCCACAGGGGTTGACGATGATCATTCCCCACAGGGGTAGACGATGATCATTCCCCACAGGGGTTGATGATGATCATTCCCCACAGGGGTTGACGATGATCATTCCCCACAGAGGTTGACGATGATCATTCCCCACAGGGGTTGATGATGATCATTCCCCACAGAGGCTGACGATGATCATTCCCAACAGGGGCTGACAATGATCATTCCCCATAGAGGCTGACGATGATCATTCCCCACAGAGGCTGACGATGATCATTCCCCACAGGGGTAGACATTGATCATTCCCCACAGGGGTTGACGATGATCATTCCCCACAGAGGCTGACGATGATCATTCCCCACAGAGGCTGACGATGATCATTCCCCACAGGGGTTGACGATGAACATTCCCCACAGGGGTAGACAATGATCATTCTCCCTGGGGTTGACAATGATCATTCTCCCTGGGGTTGACAATGATCATTCCCAAAAGGGGTTGACAATGATCATTCCCAAAAGGGGTAGACGATGATCATTCCCCACAGGGGCTGACGATGATCATTCCCCGCAGGGGCTGACGATGATCATTCCCCACAGGGGCTGACGATGATCATTCCCCACAGAGGCTGACGATGATCATTCTCCACAGGGGTAGACAATGATCATTCCCCACAGAGGCTGACGATGATCATTCCCCACAGGGGCTGACGATGATCATTCCCCACAGGGTAGGCGATGATCATTCCCCACAGAGGTTGGCGATGATCATTCCCCACAGGGGCTGACGATGATCATTCCCCACAGAGGCTGACGATGATCATTCACCGCAGGGGCTGACAATGATCATTCTCCACAGAGGCTGACGATGATCATTCCCCACAGGGGCTGACGATGATCATTCCCCGACAGAGGTTGACAATGATCATTCCCCACAGGGGTTGACGATGATCATTCCCCACAGAGGCTGACGATGATCATTCCCCACAGGGGTTGACGATGATCATTCCCCACAGGGGCTGACGATGATCATTCCCCACAGAGGCTGACGATGATCATTCCCCGCAGGGGCTGACAATGATCATTCCCCACAGAGGCTGACGATGATCATTCCCCACAGGGGCTGACGATGATCATTCCCCAACAGAGGTTGACAATGATCATTCCCCACAGGGGTTGACAATGATCATTCCCCACAGAGGCTGACGATGATCATTCCCCACAGGGGTAGACAATGATCATTCCCAACAGGGGTTGACAATGATCATTCCCCACAGGGGTTGATGATGATCATTCCCCACAGGGGCTGACGATGATCATTCCCCACAGGGGCTGACGATGATCATTCCCCACAGAGGCTGACGATGATCATTCCCCACAGGGGCTGACGATGATCATTCCCCACAGGGGCTGACGATGATCATTCCCCACAGAGGCTGACAATGATCATTCCCCACAGGGGTAGACGATGATCATTCCTCACAGGAGTAGACAATGATCATTCCCCACAGGGGGGGACGATGATCATTCCCCACAGGGGTTGACGATGATCATTCCCCACAGAGGTAGACGATGATCATTCCCCACAGGGGTAGACAATGATCATTCCCCACAGGGGTAGACGATGATCATTCCCCACAGAGGTTGACGATGAACATTCCCAACAGGGGTTGACAATGATCATTCCCCCCTGGGGTTGACAATGATCATTCCCCACAGGGGTTGACAATGATCATTCCCCACAGGGGTTGACGATGATTATTCCCAACAGGGGTTGACAATGATTATTCCCCACAGGGGTTGACGATGATCATTCCCCACATAGGCTGCCGATGATCATTCCCCATAGAGGCTGACGATGATCATTCCCCACAGGGGTAGACGATGATCATTCCCCACAGAGGCTGACGATGATCATTCCCCACAGGGGTTGACAATGATCATTCCCCACAGAGGTTGATGATGATCATTCCCCACAGGGGTTGACGATGATCATTCCCCACAGGGGTAGACGATGATCATTCCCCACAGGGGTTGATGATGATCATTCCCCACAGGGGTTGACGATGATCATTCCCCACAGAGGTTGACGATGATCATTCCCCACAGGGGTTGATGATGATCATTCCCCACAGAGGCTGACGATGATCATTCCCAACAGGGGCTGACAATGATCATTCCCCATAGAGGCTGACGATGATCATTCCCCACAGAGGCTGACGATGATCATTCCCCACAGGGGTAGACATTGATCATTCCCCACAGGGGTTGACGATGATCATTCCCCACAGAGGCTGACGATGATCATTCCCAACAGAGGCTGACGATGATCATTCCCCACAGGGGTTGACGATGAACATTCCCCACAGGGGTAGACAATGATCATTCTCCCTGGGGTTGACAATGATCATTCTCCCTGGGGTTGACAATGATCATTCCCAAAAGGGGTAGACGATGATCATTCCCCACAGGGGCTGACGATGATCATTCCCCGCAGGGGCTGACGATGATCATTCCCCACAGGGGCTGACGATGATCATTCCCCACAGAGGCTGACGATGATCATTCTCCACAGGGGTAGACAATGATCATTCCCCACAGAGGCTGACGATGATCATTCCCCACAGGGGCTGACGATGATCATTCCCCACAGGGTAGGCGATGATCATTCCCCACAGAGGTTGGCGATGATCATTCCCCACAGGGGCTGACGATGATCATTCCCCACAGAGGCTGACGATGATCATTCACCGCAGGGGCTGACAATGATCATTCTCCACAGAGGCTGACGATGATCATTCCCCACAGGGGCTGACGATGATCATTCCCCGACAGAGGTTGACAATGATCATTCCCCACAGGGGTTGACGATGATCATTCCCCACAGAGGCTGACGATGATCATTCCCCACAGGGGTTGACGATGATCATTCCCCACAGGGGCTGACGATGATCATTCCCCACAGAGGCTGACGATGATCATTCCCCGCAGGGGCTGACAATGATCATTCCCCACAGAGGCTGACGATGATCATTCCCCACAGGGGCTGACGATGATCATTCCCCAACAGAGGTTGACAATGATCATTCCCCACAGGGGTTGACAATGATCATTCCCCACAGAGGCTGACGATGATCATTCCCCACAGGGGTAGACAATGATCATTCCCAACAGGGGTTGACAATGATCATTCCCCACAGGGGTTGATGATGATCATTCCCCACAGGGGCTGACGATGATCATTCCCCACAGGGGCTGACGATGATCATTCCCCACAGAGGCTGACGATGATCATTCCCCACAGGGGCTGACGATGATCATTCCCCACAGGGGCTGACGATGATCATTCCCCACAGAGGCTGACAATGATCATTCCCCACAGGGGTAGACGATGATCATTCCTCACAGGAGTAGACAATGATCATTCCCCACAGGGGGGGACGATGATCATTCCCCACAGGGGTTGACGATGATCATTCCCCACAGAGGTAGACGATGATCATTCCCCACAGGGGTAGACAATGATCATTCCCCACAGGGGTAGACGATGATCATTCCCCACAGAGGTTGACGATGAACATTCCCCACAGGGGTAGACAATGATCATTCTCCCTGGGGTTGACAATGATCATTCTCCCTGGGGTTGACGATGATCATTCCCCACAGGGGCTGACAATGATCATTCCCCACAGGGGCTGACGATGATCATTCCCCACAGGTGTAGACGATGATCATTCCCCACAGAGGTTGACGATGAACATTCCCCACAGGGGTAGACGATGATCATTCCCCACAGGGGCTGACGATGATCATTCCCCACAGGGGCTGACGATGATCATTCCCCACAGGGGCTGACGATGATCATTCCCCACAGAGGCTGACGATGATCATTCCCCCAGGAGTTGAAGATGGCCATTCCCCCGGGGTTGACTTATGGAATGACCACAATTTTTTTAGGGATATACAGTATATACCGAAAAAAATGTGTGCATTTATGCAAAAAAGTGCACACAGTTTTTTCGGTATATACCATATAGCCCTCAAAATAATTGTGGTCATTCCTTATTATTTCATTTCTAAAGATATATATAAGACATAAGTCTTATACAATGATTGCGTATTTATAATAACAAAAATTTAATGGTTTTGCAAAATACAAAAACAAGTGCATTAATTTCACCGCAAAACAACTTCAACTAATCAGAAGTTTGATAACAAAATACCATGCCAAAAATGGTGGTATATGACGTCATCAGTTTTTGCATTGTCTGATTTTTGAGGTTATACGATATAACCTGAAAAAGTTTAACATTGCGGAAATAGGCAAAATTAAATTATGATGAAATATACCCTGAGATAAATTGCATACAACAACAGACCAGCAGTATTTGTCAGTGTTATCAGTGCTACCTACCTATGATCCGGACGACTACACGGGCTGGGGCACTTATAGCGCAGGCACGGCAGAGACAGCGGGATGGTCACATGGTCGTTTATCTTGGACACATAGCCATACAGTCTGAAAAAGAAACAAAACAGTGTTTAGTTAAATCAATTTTACATCTCAAAATATTTGTTTGGTCTCATGAGGATTTGTATTTGAATGGATTCCAACAAAGTCATAATAGCCATGCACAATCATTGGTGATACTGTATTACAGTGATACATGTATATAAAATATGACACTGTTATCGACCGTGTCTTTGATACACATCAACACTGTCTTTTGGAGTCAAATATCATGAGTATGGCAGCATAAGGTCCTGCAATGTTCATCTTTTTTATTGTATCCCTGTACCAGGCGGACTGACAAAATATCCGGAATAATTGAATTCAAAAAATATTATTGTGAATATTGGTAATTTGATAATAAAATGTAATTTCCTTATTTTATTTGACTGCTAAATGAAGAGAATACTAAATGTCTATAGCCCTGTATTACATTGGTCAACAATAAATGCACAAACACAAATTTTTTCTCTCTTTGCTTGATAAATGATGCACATGGAATTCTCTGCAAAACAATTGATAACATAATTAAATCTTGACTAAGTGCCCCTTGTCAATTTTCAAATAAATGTTTTATATTACAAGATAGCACCTACATATAACATATATCTGATGTATATGACAATGTATCACTCATGTTAAGGCAGCAGTAAGTCTGTCATTAAGAGCAACCAAACTACCACTACCTAATACCCAAAAGTGTACAATTTCATTAGCCTTGTGCCTTTCGTTAGAGAATTTTTTTTTTCAAAAACAAGTAAATATAAATTAGCAGATTTCAAAATCAGTATATAATTGTACACCCCTGTAACCACATCTGTTGTTAGCTTATTACATATTGACACAAATTTAACTTCCATAATTACCCAGATGAAGCAGAGAAGCGCTTGAGGTGAAGAGAAAGAACGTCAGGTAGTACTTCGTAGTGAAGGGAGCGTTCAGCCTCGACGTGTCGGATACATTTGTCGCAGTAATACTTGTTCTCATCTCGCAGTCGCTCCACCTCCGAAAAAGCATCCATCATCTTCTTCAAACACGAGTTGTCTTCTTCATCTGTTCGGTATATGTAACACTTTTGAGACAGAATATTAAGGGTACCGGGTATGTCAATTTAATTCCATAATTATCAATACCTATGAGGGGCCCAGTTAATGAAATGTCAACAATTATACAGTAGACTCCACTTAATGTCACGTCGGTTAATATCACTTTTCGGTTATTATCACGTTTTCTTCATGCACCGTTTTTCCTGCTATATAACCTATGTAATGCCATTCTTTTAATATCACTTGTTTCCAGGTGGATTTCGGTTAATATCACTTTTTTTTGGCCACTGTCATACAAAAATTACAGGTAAATGTTAGAAATAATTTCATATAAATGCCCCGGGGACCCGAGTTTCACACCTGAACTCGCTATGTAAACAACATCGTGGTCAGCTGCGTCTTTTTCACACCTACCTGATCACTGCAGTACTAGTCGAACAATAGATTGACTTGGCAATTACCGGAGCAAAGATTACACCTTTGGGTGAGGGAACCCATACTTTTGTAATCTTATCTAGAAGTCTAACGCCATGTGTTCCTAACACGAGTTCTATTTTTCATTTCAGCTCGTCTAAGATTGAATTCACGTTGTCGTGGAAGAAGGCTTACAAGTGGATGGTCTTCCGTAAACATGACGAAATATTGATTGAAATAAAAATAAAAAGTGTCTTTTAAACAATAAATGTCCAATTAATTAATTTAAGCTAATGTTCACGTAAAATGCGAAGATATCGTCTTTGTTTTGATTTTTAAATAGCCGAAGTACGACGCCGACATGCCGTGATTCTAGGCCGGCTGGTGAATAGGCCTAAGTGCCGAGACTAAATATTATCGCGTGGTTGCTTTATTTGCATAGAGGTCATCCAATGAAATGTCACGTTTCAAAGGTAAAAGTTCATTTCGCGGTAGCGGTATACAACTGACAAACTCTGTGAAAACGATGTCGCACTTGCAGCGAATATGTAAAGAAATTAAACAAACAACAGATTTCACAAGCGAAAAACCAGTATACATATCAAGATAACGGTAAATATAACAGAGTGTCATGATTTTAAAACACGAATTTGATGCAGAATACCAGCCACTTGTATGCCTAACTTTACATCACTACTGCAGTAAACAATCGTAGTACGTTTCGTGTGAAGCTAGCCTACTGATAATATTACGTACGAACAATATATATATGAAAATGTGTGCATTCCAGAATAAAACCAAAGAATATACTGTCACCGGAGTAAAAAAACATTGTTAGTGATAAAATATCTTTATTGAACAATCTTCTCTGTTGAGTCACAGCACTACGACATTTAACCAAGTCCACTTCCGGTTTTGAGGACTGAAAAATGTCAGAAAATACGTTTTCTTTTAATATCATGTTCCGGTTAATATCATGTTTTCCCCGGACAAATGAGAAGTGATATTAAGCGGAGTCTACTGTACTAACATAAATCTAATCTGGAGGGGATCCAAGCTATCACATCTAATTTTCACAAGGAAAATCTGCCTGATAATAATTAAATGGGCCATGTTTACATAACAAACACAAATTAAGTTGTAACATAACGTAAAATGTATCTGGATTTCATAACATTAATTACGTACCCGAATCCATATCTTCCTCCTCCTCCTCATCATCATTAGCGCCCTTTTCCTTCTTTAAAGGAACTGAAATATCATGGAATTCCTCAATACGCTCCCTTGAGAATTCACACTCTAGACATTTAGTCCTCAACATCATTTTTCCCATGAAAAGATTTTCAACAAAATCCACTTTACTTAGAGATTTTACATACAACTTATCTACAGGGGAAACATATCTTGATCCGCCAGGTGAAAAATCTAGTTTTTGTTTTGCGTTTCCTACCATTATGGTACTTTTAGAGGAACCGGACGATTTCATTGGAGACAAAGTTTTCTCAGCATAATCTGCATTCACAGATTTTTTCGGACTGTCACAAACATGATCACATTTCTCTAGTTTCACCAAAGGTTGGCGCTTATTTTTTGGAGAATTGGTAATATTTTCGCACTTCAGTTTCTGAAATTCTGATGACAATTGAGAGCTTTCTTTTTCAGACACATCTAATTCTTGTTTAACATTTACTTTGTTGACTAGCTTTTTTGGGCTTTTTGTTCCTTCTTTCGAAGGTGATGAATCAGAAGTATTTATTGAACTTGTCACATCTGAGGCATCCACAGGCTGAGTTCTGTCACCAAATGCTGTCAGGACTTTTCTCTTTTTTGGCTTGGCCGAAGACTGCTTTGACAGGTGTATATCTGATGCGGTTTTCTCCGACACTTTATCCTGTACTGACCCGTTACAAGAGCTGTTGTTCTGGTTGTTCTTCATTGATGCTCCCCTCATCCCTAAACGTTTACAAGGCTTCTCCCCTGTTAGCATACTCAAGATACTTGGCTGTGATGAGCACTTGGTACCACAGTTTTCGGACTGAACTTTCTCACACTTCACCTCCCCATTGACAATGCAGTTTGACATCCCTTTTGTCTTACCACAGTTGTCAGACTCAACTTTCTCACACTTCACCTCCCCATTGACAATGCAGTTTGACATCCCTTTTGTCTTACATCTGCCAGAACTACTTGAGGTTGTTTCTTGTTCTGTTTTAATCTGACTTTTAACGTCGGCTGCATCCTTCTCTGTGCACTTCTTACCGACTCTCTTTCTCCTCAATATTGGGTCTCCATCGGTCTCGTCTAGCTTTTCAGACATTTTATCCCGAGTTTTCTTCACAGGAGATGGTGGTTGTGTTCGTCTAGATCTTAACCTTTTTGGCACGGCGGAAATGTTTTCCCTTAACACCTCTTGTTTACTATCAGCCACCAGGCCTGAATCCTGGTCCTTGTTTAAACCGACTTTCAATGTGAAATCAGGAATGTCAGCTTCCACAACATCCATTGTTTCCTCAGATGAAGCGGTTTTTGCAGATTCACTTTTTTCTATCTCATCCAAGAAGTCTGTTTTTGGAATTGATTTAGCAATTTCTACAGCAGGAAGCTGAACTGCTTTCTTCATAGAGGCATGATTTGGCACATCTTGACACTTTTTTTCAGGCTTGCCATTTGACAGAAACTTCTGCATGATGGGATTGAGGGGGCCCTTAGACTGAGGTAAAGCACTGGGAGGAAGGCGACTCTTGATCTTTTTTATTTCCTTAACAGCATCCTGTAAGTAACACAGCATACAGCGGAGTAGTTCCTGGGCATCATGCTGGAGATTCCCTTCAAACATCGGGTTCAGCTCTCTGAAAATATACATAATATCAAAGTACTGAAAGTACTACAACCTAAGGCAGAAACAGTTTAAATATGATATTTTGGGTGGAGTACAGAATATAAGTACAATGTTATGCAAGATCAGCAAATGTTGACTTTTCACCGACCATGCTGAAAATGTAAGAGTTGTTGATGAAGTCAGAGTATTCGGTGAAAAGTAAGCGCTCCCAAGGAAAATTTAAGAGTTTTGTAGCCGCCAGTGATAGAGCATTAAATCAAACAATTAGAAATTACTGAACT
This sequence comes from Mimachlamys varia, assembly GCA_947623455.1. Taxonomy (NCBI): domain Eukaryota; kingdom Metazoa; phylum Mollusca; class Bivalvia; order Pectinida; family Pectinidae; genus Mimachlamys; species Mimachlamys varia. Next base: position 60,572,447 of record OX392529.1, read on the forward strand.
AAAACAGTCAAAAAGAGAGTTTACACAAGGGATTTATTTGTGCAGATAGTTTTTGTCATTTTTGTATATATGAACCTACATGATACAATTGTAAGATTCACACCAATATCGTCTGCCAGAGCTCATCGTAGAAAGAAAGGAAGATCTAACGTAAGAGGAAAGACTAGTAGCAATACGCTGCTTGCAGATACCGCCTTAGTGTAATCATATTTTAATTCAACATCTCACAAATAACACCGGTTATCTATTATTCTACAAAGTTCAAACATTACCGAGTACTGTAAACCAACTTTTATTAATTATCATGGGACAGGATGGACAAGGGAAGCACTATATTTGTATGCCCTCCTCATAAAATAGGGGGGCATAAGAAATTTCATTAAAACCTCTTCAAACTTTTTTGTTTCATCATCTCGGAAAAGACTTTGAAATATAAACAAAGAAAGCTATGTACTGAAGTGAAACTTTCGAGCGATTGTAAATATGACATCCAATAATATGCAAAGGACCTGGTCACCTATCTCCTTCCATTTCGGGTAAAAATATCTAGAGGAAAGCAAATTTTAAACATATTTGTCCATTTCTCTATCAATATTACAGGACTACTTACACCCTGTATTGCTTATTAACCTATATTTATACCTAATGGCCCCTCTAGATCCACTCACCTTAGGGTGTTGAGAATTTTGTCTGGTTTCAGTGCCATAGACATCACATCTGAGCTGGCAACTTCCGAGTGTCTCGCCTCTCTCCTCTCCATAAGTCTGTACAGCTGAGGATCACAACAACAATAACATAAATAAAACCAACCGTACTGGTATATTGATAAAAGATTCCCTCACGGCTTGCGTAAAAAGTTGCCGGTACGCTCATCATAAAAAACCGTCTATGCGGCGGAGAAATTATCATAAGATGAAACGAAACTAGCATGTAGTGGTGGATTAATATAAAAATTTATCAGAAATGTCAGTGTTTAGTCTAAGAATTGCACGACAGCCTCACAACAAGGAAGTTATGTGCATTGTTTACAAATAGTTGAGAAATAACGTTGGATTTCTTCCAATTACATTCTGTAATGGGCTGCGACTCCATATATATAAACATTTTTTATATACTGACAGAAACTCAAGAAACTGTGGACGGACAGACAAAGCGATTACATATTATAAGGCAGTCATATCTCTGATACCCTAACTAAGGATCATTATGTTTTATTATAGAGCACCTATCATGGAGAGGGTCCCATACCTTGTGTAGGTGTTTCATCATATCACAGGTCTGTGATTGAGACAACTCGTACGACAGGTCTTCCTGTAAAATAAAACACATCTCTGAACATATCTGACAAATAGTTTCTATTAAAACAAAAATAAATCTCAGCCTTTATAAGCCAGTATATTATTTTCCATGTGTTTACTTATGGTAGTCAGGGCTTCAGATTTTGCTAAGGGGTACACCACCCATAGAATTTATTTTATAAATTACATAGAAGCAATAGGAAGAAAATCCAACCATGGGTAGAAGTGATTTATTTTGAGTCCTGGGATCAGGTAGATATTTCAATGGAATAGTCCTTACACTGAACTATTTACTTAAAATTTACTTATAATTTTACTAGGAAATGTTTGCAATTTTGATTTTTGTCACTCAGGCAAAATAATGTACAGAGCATACTGTCACAATGAAGGGCCAGTATAATACAGTTTTACCAGTGAGATATTGAGTCTGAGTAATTTACATGTGTACAACTTACATGTAATTCTTTCGACGCAGTGTCCTGTTTTTGTCGGAGTAATTTACGTGTGTACAACTTACATGTAATTCTTTAGACGCCGTGTCCTGTTTTCGTCGGAGTAATTTACATGTGTACAACTTAAATGTAATTCTTTAGACGCGGTGTCCTGTTTTTGTCGGAGTAATTTATATGTGTACAACTTACATGTAATTCTTTAGACGCTGTGTCCTGTTTTTGCCATTTCTCCACCAATAAGATCTCACCATGCAAGTCCTCCAGTCCATCAAGGAAGCCTGGGGTATATCTCAGTACCTGGAGTACGCTGTTCAGGAAACAAGTGTTACCTGGAAACATAGTGTTAACGTATTATATACTATCTCTATATCTCTTCTGTTCAGGAAACAGGTGTTACCTGGAAACATAGTGTTAACATCTAGAAGTGCAATCAAAGATTTCAAAAGACAAACCTTTGGGGAAAAAACAGAGAGAGACAGAGAGGGAGAGAGAGAATGAGCGATTGTTCACGACGTCATCGATTGACGACATATCCATCATCACCACTAAGTGTAAATGTATACCAGATGATATTTTTTCCTATACTTTTTCCTATTGAGATTGTGGTAGAAACTGGTCACGGAATCACTGGATATGGAATTTATTTCACTCTCATTAATTATATTTTTGAAGTTACAAAAGACACTCACTACAGTTCATGTCTTTTGTAACTATAAAAAACAATGAACTTGAGTGAAATTAATTCCATATCCAACAACCACTCGTTGTGTAATATATACTGTACTTTCTCTCTCTATTCTTTTTTCTTTTCCATAATGTCGTTCCAATTTTAATAAAACATGATACCCGATATATGTCTATATGAAAGTCAGTCTAATAAATAACAGGAACAAGCTTCAGTCATATCATTATTAATCATTGGGGTTCATGAATATGATGTTGACAAAGGTTCTTCATCAATGGCTTGATGGTAGAAAAGTGTAATATTCTGACAGTTTGAAACTAAAATTTGTCACATTTTACAAGATGTATACACATGGCACAAATAAATACATTTGAGATATAAAGTATAGCTTCCTTAAGGTTTGTCTGTTATATGCTAAATGATAAAATAATACTGAACATACAATTTAAACTTGGTTTGATTCTGTAGTCAAAACAGACATATACCTTCCATAAAACAGGAGTGATAAACCTGTTCTGTGACAATAATTTATTGATAGATGAAAATAATAATAGTCACTTCCTGAGGCTTGGTCTAGAAATTAATTTAGAAATTGATTTACGAGCAATCTATGTGCGAGTCTTGTAATCACAAATTTTAATGGTACTAACAGTAATTCTAGAAATACTTAGAAATTGAAAATTGATCACTGTACAAGTATAACTTTTAAGATTCATAGCCATTTATTAGGTCCGTTATTGATAAATTAAGCCTAGTCCAAATGAAAAATATGATCATTCTGTCTTTATATTTAAATCTAACAACATTACCTAAAGAAAACAGGAAACAGAAATGATTCTTTTCTTTCAGTTTCACTGAAGCTGTTGGTGTTTTGTTCTTCTCAAATGCTTGAAATCCTGATCATGATTTTTGTTAGAGAGAAAAAAGAACATCATTCTGAGTACAGACAGCAGTGGTGTTCCATCATTTTGGATATTCATTACATAATAACAATTTTTTTTTCTGTTTTCCTTGTATTGACTTACCTAAGTTTTCAAGGGAGCTAACTGCTGGAACAACTTTTTCTTCTTTTTCCGAGTCATAGCCTGTTTCATCATTCATAGACAGTTCTTGAACTTCTTCAGTTTCTCCGGAAATCTCCCTGAAAAACATTTTCTTTTTTTTAAGTTAAAGTCATATAATTTGGATTCTGTATAGGGATAAAGCTTAAAAAATTTCCTTTAATATTTAGATCAGAATCTAAAATGGTTTTATCTATGCATATAAACTAGTTTGTATCTTTTAAAATAATTTATCTCAGTTTTTACTAAGGCAATAAAAAGTTTCCAATTCTTCTATTTCTTTATTTCTTTTTAGCTTTAATCATTTCATTCTTTTTTCTTCTATTTTTTACTCAGAGTGAAGAATTGAAATGAGCATTAATTATAACCTTGTTTCTTTTCGACATTCATCCTTTTTATCTGGGCCAGACAATTTATCCTTTTGTGAGGTTCCTGCTTTTGGAAACCTCAGTGACAATCGGGGACGTTTCCGGAGTGGCCCTGGAGATTCAGCATCTGCAATCACCATCTTGTACAGAAAACTACGGACTGGAAGTGGAACAGGTTTCTGTAAAATCTGTCATCACATATCTGAAACATAATCAAAACTCTTTAACATAGCAGAAGTGGACTTGGGCAATCATCTGCTACCTGGCATGTACCTCATTTTATAGGTAGAGAGTACATGTCCGTTACAATTTTAAAGGGCCCTACATTGTAGGCAGGGGTCACTTTGGGGCAAGATTTGGGGGTATTTTTACCCATATTTTTCTTGAAAATCTCATTTAAAATTGTATAACTTTAATTAAGACAAATCTCACAGAAATTTAGCTAATCCTATAATATCTCTCAAATTCTCCCATAGGTTTTAAGACTTACATATTGTATCCCTGACATGGGTTTCAAACCTGGGTCTGACTGTGCATGTTCCCTCGCCTGTTTCATATCAGTCAAGACATATTTAAATCTTCATTTATTCATCTGTTAATTGATATATATATATGTGTGTAACAGGAGAGGAAAAATGCCCAGGTTTGGGTATCCCCTTGCTAAGCATACACCCAATACTTGAAACAAGGTTTGGTCACAGGCACCAAATGTAACAGGAGAGGAAAAATGCACGGGCAGACCGGGGTTCGAACCCGGGACCTTCTGAACTCTAGACGGATGCTCAACAAATTGAGCTATCTGGTCGCCAATGATCGACCCGGTCTTAAGATCCACTACATATATCGTTGAACCTCTAAGCTCGTTATCTCGAACTTGTGATTTGAAGGCCCCATTTAATTCTAATCATTTTTTCCGTCCCGACCAGATATTACAACAGCATTTAATAACTTAAATAATAATTATAATCAGCCAAATTTAGCATATTTGATGTACAATCTAAAATAAAAGGACCAATATGCAAAGACCGATATTGCTTATCTGGCCTGCTTTTTATTCACCATCGTCCTGTCTATTATTCTAATTTATTGACATGTTTCGATCTGGCATCCCAATACATATTTTCAGATCATTTCATTTCGAAATTGTAACGTAAAACAAAAAATCAGCGCATGGCATCTAGGCCAAATCTTCAATTTTGAAGGATTGTCACCATCCATACAAGAAGAAAAAGAGCCGATTTCGCGCGCAAAGTAGGCCAAATTTCGGACAACTTCGAATCATGAGAAATCGTAACGTTTTACAAGACTCGCTTTTCTTATTGGCAGAATGGTATAACATGTGTTTGATTTGAGAATTTAAGACCGTCAACATACTTATCCTATGCCTTGTACAATCGATATCCAAAAATATTTTGAGGAAGTGAACGACAATCCAAACCACCCGGGGAAATCAGCAAAGCTTGCATGTTGTTGATTAGTTTCGAAAATTCATCAAAAAAAAATGCAGAAGCGCGTTCTTTAAAATAGTTTATTGGGATTCAGTTTAACTTGCATCTAAAATTAGTTTACGATGTACTTAATATTTTTCGTATTAAATATTTCGAAATAAAAAGTACGAAACAATCCATACCAAGGGTTTTCCCGTAGTTTCTCTTTGCTGACGTTCGAGCTGCAGAAACCAGTAGGCCTAAGTCTTAGTCCTCGATTATCAGCACTGTTGACTGTTACAGGCGGAAAGTAAGTGAAAGTTTATTTCAATTACAGCATTGCAACTCGTATATTTCAAAATTTATATACAAACATTACAATTTTTCAATGAGAATAGGTATGCGGACCCAATATTTGATTATTTTTAGCCTTTACGCCGCAAAATATTATCATAACAACATTGAACATGTGATGTTGTGTAATGGAGCCGTTAGAGGCCTACAGCTGAGCCTAGAGTTGTAAAAGCCAATATTTGTGTATGTTAGATGTTTACACATGTAAAGTTTTTATCTCAGTGACCAGCTAGATTTCATTGATCTGTTGACCAAATTATTGATTGTTATTATAATCAGAGAATATATTTATTTTACAAGATTATATCAGCTTAGATATTATAAGATACATAAACTACATTTATTGATTTTAAAACTTGTACACTGTACAGTAACATTAAGTATGGTTCATGTACATGTAATATAGAACACTGACTTATGCACTTGTATTCCGTTTATCGGAATGTTCCAGTCGTCTCTATATATATATCTGTTGAAGCCGGGCCGGGAATCAAACCTGGAACTCCCGCTTGGTAGGGGAGTGCTCTAACCATGGAGCCACAAGTCTGGATTTTAGGCTCGAGGGCCCAACAATGCCTAATTCTGTAAAAGATCATGTGCATTGATTTGGTTGCTGGAGAGCCAAAGGTTGTGGGTTCGAGCCCCAGTGCCGGCACTATCTTTATCACTTTTCCTCGTCCAGTTATAAACTGGTGCCGATGACTCTCCCAGTTTCAAGGAGGAGAAGCCTTGGCAGGGAGACAAAGAACCTGGGTTGGAGATTTAGATCTGTTACTGTAAATTCTCTTATAAAAATGCAATACAGAATGTCATCGTTTCAATTGTTCTTGTAGATAAAATCAAAAGATATCAGAATAGAAGAACAAATTACAAATTTCTAGTTGAAAAATTTTCAATTTTTGGGTCCAAAATCAGGAGTGTTCCTCCAAAATAGTTTGTGTTGGAAAGTATAATATATTGCATATAGAAAAAACAGTCGCAAGAAACCAATAAAGAATAATATGTCAATGTGTCAAAAGCTTTGATTAGTTTTTGTCTTTCATAAAGACAGCTCAGCCAAAATTTTCAGTTCTTAGTGTAAACAAGTTAAATCTTAGATAGATAATGTTCCTTTTTACTGGTGGTGCACTGAGTCGGTGCACTCTGAGCGTGCATAGGGGCCTTGGGGTCAAATATATATGTGTACAATATGTACCCACATGTACTCAAGATGTTTATATTATAATAAAGTATGTCATTTAATGTCACATAATCTGCACTGGTAAATGTATAGCGGTAATAGATTTGTGTAAGTTGTGTATACTGGTGTGTTTAACTTCCATTATCACATAATTTGTAAGTTAAAGTCACTCTAATAATTTGAACTTGTACTTATTTTGATGACAACAAGTCTCATGTAATTTGTAAAACAAGTTCCATGATATCATCCTTGGCAACCCTCCCTATTTAGGTGGAAAACTCCAAATTTTGGAACACAAAATTGTGCATTTTCAACCAGTGAATTTGCTTTACTATTCTTTTTTTTTAAGATCTGATGATTTCATGTGAAATATCAGCTCAAAAGAAGCCATTGTTGTTTCACCTTTGGGTATATTTACATAAATGTCATTTATGTTTTCAATTCTGAGCATGCGCAATATCCCAATGGAAATTTCAAAAAGTTGGCAAGTAATATCATTTATTTTTGTTTAAATTGACCGAAGGTTTACCATGATAATGTTTTAAGGTACATTATGTACCACTATTTATTTGGACAAAATTTGTGCAAAAATGTTTTTGACAGCATGCCTAACTCATTAACTCATACACTGTTGATGCCGAAAGTTTTCTAAACTTTTTCCTGAAATAGTTAATACCTACCTTACTATTCTCAAAGCAAAAAGCAGAAACACCTGAGGGCACTGTGAAAGATTTGTTTTGCTATACTGGTCTTTAATCCTCAATAAATTTGTTATTACAGTGGAACCCACTTATTGTGATATTGGTTATTATGATATTTACCCCATGTACCAATTTTTTCGTTTTTTAACTAAGCAATTAAAAATTGTTTATGATGATATGGTGTCAGCTAAAACCTCGCTTATTATTATATATTTTTTCTGTCGTGACTGGGTTTAATTAGGTAATACTTCATGTAATTGGTCTGTGTGAGACAACTCGTGAGTTTTCGAGGTGGAGGAAAGCCAGAGTACCCAGAGAAAAAACCACTGACCTATGGTCAGTACCTGGCAACTGCCCCACATGGGATTCGAACTCGCAACCCAAAGGTGGAGGGCTAGCGGTAGAATCTCGGGACACCTTAACCGCTTGGCCACCGCGGCCCCCAAGAGCAAATTGATCTTTTTTGTTTAGCTGTTCTCTTATATTTATTGATAAACCAAAAGTGGTAATTTCACTCAACCCACTGTACATTTTTACAAACAATAACAGATATGTATGTATGTTGGGATGTAAACGGGACTTATATTGTCTGAATTACAGGTATAATATATAAGATAGTACACAGTGTATGTATATATTTTTGCAGGTTTAGAAAATCTTACTGATCCTATAGCTACATTCATCAAAATGAATGACGATGATTCAACCCAAGGATTCAATATGGGCGACAACTTCGCCTTCAGTGAGAAGACAATTCGGATGGGTAAGTAGAACTCACATCTTAAGTTTTAAATTTTTTCGAATGGCTTCTCTTTGACACTGTATATTTCATGGTAATAGAATATGATATTCAATTTCATAATAATTATTTTGTGTATCCAAAAAAAAATGCATTTAACAAGGCTAAAAATGTGTTTCCACATTTTACTTGTCCATGTGAACATTTTCCCTAAATAGTAAATATCTAATCCCCTAACCTAGTATAACTACTATTGTCAAGAAACACCAAATCTTAGAATCAATAGTTCAGCTGGAGATTCTGGTAGTGGACTACCCTTATTGTCCAGCCCCAGTCTAACACTGTGTTTCATTTTTCATGTGAATGTACTGGGAATACTTGTGACATAATTGTATTGCTATTTCTAAGTCTTTTTTTTTTTTTTTTTTTGTACACTGTATTTTCAAAGTAGGTTCGAATAAGTTACTATTAAATCATTTGAAGATTTGCCCAAATTATACGACCCATATGTGTTACCAGGTTTCATCCGGAAGGTGTATGGGATTCTCCTGTGTCAGATCCTGGTCACGGTCCTCTTTATCTGCCTGTTCCTGTATGCGTAAGTTGATCCTCCAATCATCTGAGAGACTCTGGTAGCTCGGTTGGTGGCCAGGGTTCTGAGGTCCCTAGTTTAAATCCTTATATTATCTCGCCTCTGAATATTATGTATGTTTCTTTTTCAGTAATGAAAAGTCAGTGTCCCACCCTGAGAACTTATTTTCAAAATTTCTTTCCGTATGTGCTATGATTAAATTAAATATTCAGGTTACCTATACAGGTCCTCTGTTCCTGTTTAAATGTTGAAATTAAATTGCTGCATCTGCTGATGTCTGTGGATGATGTTTGGGGTTTGTAGAACCTTTAGGTTAGTAATTCTTTAGCACAGTAGCTAGATTTGTCCTGTTTAGCTCTTTTAAAGTGTACATCATTTTCTGTATTAGTTATTCTAGTGACCACATACAATATACATGTGTAGATATGTAGACACTTTGATTGATTTGTTGATGGTTTGTAGAGCACCTGTTCAGCAATTTGCGGCTGCAAACCCCTGGTTGTGGTATGTTGCTATGTAAGTATGATGAATTATTCACAATTCGATTTAATATGAAATTGAAAATCTATGTCATCAATTTTTATCAAAGATGTGAATTGCAGAATGGTATAGACATTTGTTCATTTTTGGATTCAAATACACAGATATAGGCCTATCTCAATACCTATAGACCTATCCCAAAAGTGTTGTTATCTCCCTTATTTGCCATATCATGGCTAAATTGGGAAGTGTTTTTGAAACTTTGTGCCATGTAACTATGATGTTATAAATGGGAATTACATCATCTGATTGTCACATGGTGCCAAATCATCACAAAAACACTTCCCTGAAGTCACTCTTATATCCACCATTGTTGCTTTTCAAGGGGAATAACAACACTTTTAGGAAAGGTCTATCACAGGGACATGCTCAAACATAAGATTTATCTTTTATGAAAGTGTCCTTTTTTATGAGTGGAAGAAATAAATGTGGTCTGAAGTTTAATGGAATAATCTACTGTAACAGCAAATCTAACAACTAATTGTCAATTGACAGAGCTTTAACGTTTGTGCTGATCATCGCCTTGGCTTGCTGTCCAGACGTCAGACGTTCGTATCCTGTCAACATGATCTTACTTGGAGTTTTTGTAAGTCAGACAGATATATCTGAATTATCCCGATATTGTAATTCAGTGACTTGGGAAAAAATCTATATTTTCTTCAATAAATCATGAAAATAATCCATATAAGATTTCAATGTCCTCAAATCAAGGGCTTATATGATGTTATAGTAAATCTTTATAAACCAAATGTGAAGTGATGATGAGTTTGGAAGATTTTTGTTGTGTTGGCTGCATTCATGCTTGATTTGATGAAGTTTCTGGTGGTTTGATTTGACAGACAATTTGTGAAGGGTTCCTGCTGGGCGGTGTTGCAGGGTAAGTAGTGTCTACCTGTCTCAGTAGGACATTTTATTTATAATGAAAAATATTATCTTGATAGTAAAATTTCAATGGTTTGAAGTATTATTACAATCTGTTTTGAAATAAAAGGGGTACATTGTACATTGAAAGACAACATTAATAACACTGGGGAAGGTGTATATAACTAGTGCCACCAGTGCTTGACAATTCTAATAACCGCAGATTATATGTTTCAAATATTCACAATGGATGCAAATTGTTAAATGATTATAGGTTGTGGATATTTCATTTTCACTGGATTTATGAAACACAAAGAGTGAAGGTGTGCCCTGTTGATGAAGAAAGTGTTTAAGGCTATAAATGATGTGGGAAATGCTTCAATATATACCTGTCTTATCTTGTTTCTGTCTTCAGAACGTACAACGAAAAGTCGGTGCTGATGGCTGTAGGAGTGACAGCAGTAAGTACGATTGTTTGATAACTTTCTGTATATGCTCAGTTCTTTCTGTACTGGGAAATGAGTAGACTGGAACAAGCAGCATAAAGTATCTTGCTCAAAGATAAAAACAAAATGCTGCACTGTGAATCAGACTGGCTGGTTACAAGCCTGGCGTCCTTCCATGACTCGAAAATAAGCTAACCAAAGTGCCTTGCTATACCTGGTATGGAGGAAGTAAACTGCTTAGAAATGGGAATTGATACAATAACAGGTTTTATCAGAGATGCTTAGCGGACAGTCTTAATAGTGGTACAGACGTAACGCCCGATAGGACTCCAGGTAAACTCAGAGTACACTCCAAGTTCATCTGGGCCCATATTCATGAAACCGTTCTCATGCTCAAGCCTTATTTCTTGTTCTGGCTACAATTTGTTTAAAAAATCTAACTTTGTCAAAGTTTTTGAAAACAATTTCAAGAGACAAGAAGCCAAAAACTGTTTTCAACATTTACATTGACTTTTTGACTCTTCCACATGATTAAGGAGAGTTTCAAGGTAGCTTGCTTGAGCATGAGAACGGTTTCATGAATACAGGCCCAGGATTCCAAATGGAGAGCATTTCAGTCCAAACCGAGTTAAGTGTTGACTACTTTGGGAATAAAATGTGTACAAGATATCTCATCAACCCTTGGAGGACAGATTTGGTTCATATTCAAACAATAGCATTACACAGGGAAGGTCTACACTCGATTAGGTTGTGATGGTCGTCGGCCATGGTTAAAAGTCAAAGGTCACCATCGACAACTTTTGGAATAAAAAGCTTGCATACAAGATATCTCATGAACCCCTGAACAGATTTGGTTCATATTCACACCATATCATCACACAATGAAGTGCTACACCCGATAAGATTTTGGTGGTCAAGTAAGAGTGACTGTGTGATCATGTAAGGCTAGTTACCGGTACTTTGGGAAGGTGCATTGATACACGGAGAAGAACCTACGGATTCCCAGGCCAAGTCTTGGGACGAGAGTTCTTGCAGGGGGGAATAATTTAATGTCTGGCTAGGTATATGAGGGGGAAATACTGCCTAACTGGCAAGCTAGCTTTTCAAGTCATGCGGTACAACCCACAGACCCCATCACGCCAGCTAAGCAACGTTGATCGTGGTCAGTAGTTGGATGGGTGACCGCCTGCACGTTACATTTGGTGGCAGCGAAGTGACTGTGTGATCATGTAAGGCCAGTTCCTGGTGGTTTGGGAAGGTGCATTGATACACAGAGAACCTAGGGATTTCCAGGCCAAGTCTTGGGACGAGACTTCTCGGATGGGGGAATAATACTTTTCCAGTCATGTTGTATAACCCGGGGACCCGTTCACGCTAGTTAAGCAACGGTGAGCGTGGTCAGTAGTTTGATGGGTGACCTGCCTGGACGTTACAAAGGTTAAGGGTCAAAGGTCACACCTGACCACAATGTGATTGTGGGGATATATCTTTGTGAGTCCCTGCTCACTTTTCTTTTTTCTCAGAAGTTTGGGTAAAATATGGCTAAAGGGTTTTACATCATTGATGCTTTGTGATTCCTGTCAATTTTATTAATTGTTTTATTTTGTAGGTCATGACTTTTAATTAATTGTTTGTTATTTTGTAGGTTGTGACCTTTGCTCTGACTGTCTTTGCTTTCCAAACCAAGGTGAGAGAGCTGAATTATCTGGCTGTACCATCACTGTCCACAAAACCAGATAGAAACTGTCACACAGCACAAAGAAGTATTGTATATAAATCATGGTTCATACAGAAGATTAAAAGTGCTTGAATTGGAGTCAGTGCTGGAATTTCCTCACAAATGCATGAAAAGTGTTTGAATTCATACTTACTAGATGTAAACATGCAATATTTTTCAGATTTATATAAAAATAAAATAAATAACCTATCATGAAAAAAATTTAAAAGATTAAAGTTGTCGATTATACCCCTTTTCCTTGCAAGTTTGGACAAAAAAATGCACTTTGAAATTTGAGAAAAAGTGCTTGGATTTTGGTATGAAAAATCTGTATGAACCTTGTAAATGCAATTATGTATGCAAAATTGGATTCAGAACAATTTTAATAACTTATAAAGCTGCCCCAGTTTGGAGAACTACTCCTTACCCTGACAAATTACAGATGATGTGTATAAGGTAGCATATAGCCTTAAGTGAATGTTTCTATTTCCAGATTGATTTTACAATGATGGGAGGCCTCCTGTTTGTATTTCTGATCGTCCTGATCTGTTTTGGATTCCTTTGCGCCATAATTCAGAACGAGGTAAGTATTGTATGCCTTGATAGAGGATCTTACATATCATACCTGTTAGGTACTCAGTCGTCCACTTCGTCAGAAAACCATGTGACACTGCTCTAACGTTTGTTGGCCTCGGGCTAGAATGGACGGAGAATCTCGTTCTCCCGATAGAAGTCTTATTGGAGATTTCAACCAATCAGAATGATTGTTTCTCATGGCACTCAGTTAGGCTTAGGTTTCTGTAGGCATGACGTCAATGTCCGGTAGGACTTTTGTGCCTCATGTTATTCAGGTTACCCAAACATAACCCCAGGTGATGCTGCCACCATGCATGTTGGTTTGTATTGTACAGCTAATGAGCTACAAACAGAATGAACCAACCAGATGAAAGAAGCAATATGATTGGCTACTATTAGTTCAAAAACAAGATTCTCCGTCTGTCCCACGGGACACAAACGTATGAGCCGTGTCACATAGGTTTCCGACATTGAGGTGTCTGTGGACCCATCAACTAACTGGCCTGTCGCTCGCGATCACAGATGCTGGATTATCACAGTAGTGTTGCTGGCTGTATTAAGGTCCATCAGCTGGCCTTACTAATGATAGACGGCTTAGATATCACAGGGTTACGCTCACGTTTTGGTCTCTTCTCCCCTGGAATATGTCATAACAAAATTGAAGGCAAATGACTAACTATTTCATAAGTTTCTGGTTAAAAAACATGACCAGTCACTGCGTATGACATGAGTTTTAAACAGTACAATGTATCGACACCTGACTTTAAAGTTGGTCAAGTTGGCAGGAACACAACCAACAGATTCTTTTGGTGTACATCAAACGATCAAACTTGAATATAGACTTTTGTGATATACTGTTCAGTTGCTGTTTGACTGTGGTTTATTTTCCAGTACGCCAGGCTGGCCTACTCCTGTCTCGGAGCTCTTCTCTTCAGCGCTGTAAGTATCTGTTAACAGATTCTAGATCGTTTCCAATTAAGCTCATCTGGCCCGAAGGGCACCTGCTGATGAATTGTCAATCAAGTTCTCTGACACTATCTTTTTTGTTTCTTGAACATTTTATTTTTGGTTTAAACATTTTCATATACATTGTGTAAAACTGAGATTATATTGCTGAGTATACAGTCAACCAATCCTCAATCCAAAATATTTCTGCATTAAATACATATACCAGTTATCATTCTTCCTTCACACAGTAGCACAAAGAAATACTCTGAAAATCATTACAGACTTCACAGTAAATATCTTGCATTCAGTTCTTTTCTTACAAACATTCACACCCTAATACAACAAACTTTTCTAGAATTAACACCCCGATACTTGTCACACTCGGACCCTTTGATTGGCTACACATCACACACAATATTATACAACAGACTATGAGCTGTCTGTAACACTTGAAGCAGAAAACATCGGCCAGTTCTTTAACTTTATCCTTTCATCACTCCTCGGACTCCATTAATTCCTCTTTGTGATGTTGAACTGTGTCAGTAAATTATTAGTCCCCTACCAAAGAAGCCAGCGGATTTCGGTCATCAACTAACAGAAGACTAATGTAAATTCTTCGGATTTGGATGGAATGTGCTCAGCATCTACAACATACAAATATTAAAGCGAGTTCTACACTGACCTTCTTAATTAGCATTCTGCTGTCGGATAGGTAAATTTAATTTATGTACTATAACTGTACTAAACAGATAACAAATATTTTTTGTAATGATGAGATATTAGACTGAAGTCATGTCATTAGTTATTGTATTTTCATTAAATTATATCCTATTAACAGAATGTTGCCTGTAATTACCTGATGTTAGTTTATCTATTGTTTAACAGATGTTTGTTTACCTGATGTTTACCTTATGTTTGTTTACCTGATATTTACGTGTTGTTTACCTGATGTTAACATGATGTTTACCTGTTGTTTACCTGATGTTAACATGATGTTTACCTGATGTTTACCTGTTGTTTACCTGTTGTTTACCTGATATTTACAAGTTGTTTACCTGATGTTTACCTGAAGTTTACCTGTTGTTTCCATGATGTTTGTTTACCTGTTGTTTACCTGATGTTTGTTTACCTGTTGTTTGTTTACCTGATATTTACCTGCTGTTTACCTGACATTTACTTGTTGTTTACCTTATGTTTTCTTGTTGTTTACCTTATGTTAACCTGTTGTTTACCTGATGTTAACCTGTTGTTTGTTTACCTGATGTTTACCTGTTATTTACCTGTTGTTTTTTTACTGTTGACAGTACATCGTGTTTGACACCCAGATGATGATTGGTGGTAAACACAAGTATTCACTTTCCCCGGAGGAGTACGTCTTCGCTGCCCTCAATCTCTACCTGGACATTGTCAACCTCTTCCTCTTCATCCTCAGCATATTTGGCTCCAGAAACTAGACAACCAACCTGAATAACAAAATTCAAATGCACACCAGGTCTACTTCACACAGATTTATATACCGTAATTTCCTGCGTATTACCCGCTGTGAGGTATAGCTTACGGGAAGTAAATTAAGGCATTTTTTTAGGCTTTTGTAAAATAAATTCCAGATAACCGGATTGGCAGATTATTTGCAGGTTACAGGTCGAATGTATACCTAGTGAGTACGAGGGTACTTTGTATGTGACTTTGTGATTTATTGTTTTGAATGATGGAAATAAGAGACATATGATGGAAATATTGTGTATATTTTGTAAGTATGTATGTTAATGTGTATAATTCAAGCTATATATAAACTTATCAATGAGATATTTTGTTTACCAATAGCGTAGATCAACATGTTGATAAAAGTAAAATAATTTGGTTAAAAAATCCAGATAGTCCGCACTGGCAGATAGCCCACACTAGGCATCTTCTGATGTAAAAAAAATTGTAGAGTCCGCGGGCAATACACAGGAAATTACGGTAGTAGACTAAGCCAGACAGTGTATAAAATCCAAACGTTAAGTGCAGGGTGGTTTTGTCAAAATCTCCCTTTAATAATTTGAATTTCAGAGGGTTTGAAATCACTTTGTGTATACAAGCCAAAATCACCCCATACTTGTGCTGATGTAAATAAGATTGGGATTAAACTTATGAAAGTAAAGTTTTTACAATGATTTCTATAGACAAGTCTAGATCTCTAGACCAGTATTATTTTGGCTTGTTTTTCTTAAAAGCAGCGTCGTCTTGGTATAAAATTAGTGGTGAATTCATTCTGGTTGTCACTTGAAACAAGTGCATTTTTTCCTGGGAACAGAGGCAATCCATCAGTTTTACATCAGGAATATATGACAGGGTGTTATTCACCCAAGTTTTTGTTTACAGGTTTGAATATTTGAAATCTCACAAGGCAGTAGTCAGTGTCCGGTGTTTTTGACAAATCATTTCTCTTCTCTTGATATCGTAACATAGATAGTTCTCTCCTCGGACATCTGATGACATCTGCTTCCTCGACAAATCAAAACCCCCTCTGGTGTTATGTAAATATCTGTACAGTGTATATATATATAAGTTATGGTCACCTGTTTGTTTATATCTACACATCAGTAACAGTGCTAGTCAAACTGTTTATTCTCTATACACTGTAGTCTGTAAAACAGTCAAATCACATGTACGCACTACTCGTGTACAGTCATATCACGTATGCACTACTCATGTACGGTCAAATCACATGTAAGCACTAGTCGTGTACGGTCAAATCACATGTACGCACTACTCGTGTACGGTTATATCACATGTACGCACTACTCGTGTACAGTCATATCACGTACACACTACTCGTGTATGGTCATATCACTTATACACACTAGTGGTGTACGGTCATATCACGTACGCACTACTCATACGCACTAATCGTGTGTACAATGTAGACTAGTTGTTTTATCACATGATCAGATGAGAAGAGGATAAAGGTGTCTATTTGATCATCCTTAGAATATTATAACATTGAGCACAGGTTTGTGTTTCTGTGACCAGATTCTACATGTATAACATATAAATTGTATCTTACATCTGTTTAATAAAAGAAATAATTATATGTTTATGATTTTTAAAGTTACTGATTTCTTTGGCCCTGATTATGTGTCGTTGATTCTGTTTGTTATTATGTTTTTGTGTTTTTATACATTTTAAGTTTGAGGGGTACATTGGAATCACCCTGTCTGTCCATTTGTCCGTGTACATTGGAATCACCCTGTCTGTCCATTTGTCCGTGTACATTGGAATCACCCTGTCTGTCCATTTGTCCGTGTACATTGGAATCACCCTGTCTGTCCATTTGTCCGTGTACATTGGAATCACCCTGTCTGTCCATTTGTCCGTGTACATTGGAATCACCCTGTCTGTCCATTTGTCCGTGTACATTGGAATCACCCTGTCTGTCCATTTGTCCGTGAACCTCATAAGTGCTACTCTTTCCAAACCATTTGTTGGATCATAATGTTGATGTCCATGAAAAAAGAAATTTATGATTCAATTTCTGTTTTAGAAACCTCCGAACTGCAACTCTTTTTAAACCATTTGTAGCAAGTCAATCATATTGTTTAAAAAGACATGAAGAAAGGAGGTTTCTGAAACAGAAATTTAATGTCAAGGGCCAAAACTCGAGGAAACTATCTGCAGACCATTAACTCTGATATGTTATTATGACTGGCATGACACCCATTTTACTCACAATGGTCAGCTGGACAGTAGAGCCCTGTACATCCAGACACTTCAGTTAAAGCTATCCCTGTTGTGATACAGCAGTATCATTTTAGGGTCATTAGTCACAGTTTGATAAGCAAGGTTCTACTGTACTAGTACTACAGCATTTCCTGCTGATTCACCATCAGATGAGGGATTATAATCTATCACGCGGAACATTTTTTTCTGTATTTTGTTTGAATTTTTTAAACCTTTTTCATGTTCATAAATGTCATTTCTTCTCTTTAATAAATTATGCTTTTCACTTTTATAAATATGCCTAAAAATGTCACTTTGTTGTAAATTTCACATCATGAGGTCATGGTCTTCATCTGACTTTCGTGAATGAAATATTGTCATGGGTATATTCGTGTAAGCAGTTGAACCTGAAAGAAAACACCAGGCACATATCTGTTTGATATATATGTACTGAAGGAGCTTAATTAAAGTCAATAAATGAAATGGATATCTGAACCGAGACTGACCTCTAGAAAATCTGGCACGTGTAGTTTCAGGGGTCGAGACTTACTTGGCCTTAATCTTGGAGTACATTCGTGTATGTTACTGAAACAGTTGAAATGTTGAACCTGAAAGAAAACACCAGGTACAGATTTGGACCGAGGCTGACCTCTGGAAAATCTGGAACATGTAGTTTGAGGGGTCCAGACTTACCTGACCAAACTAAATTGCTGACTATTGCTAGTTTGAGTTATTTCTTTCTGAACCAATGTCAGTCCAGACAGTATAATGGTCCGATTGATTGTACCCCTGTATCATTTCAAGGTTGTTAAATTGTTCTTTTTAATTTTTGTAAGATTTATTATCATCATTATTTTTACAGCTGAATTTGCATATCATTGAGTTTGATGTTAACTGCCAAGGTTGATCTAATCATTGGAAGTAGATTGATCTGTTAATTTATATCTATAACCTGCTGCACATATGTATAAGAAAATGGTGATTCAGGTTAAATTAAAGACAAGAGTAATCATATTGTACCAAAATGACTTGATTCAGCTACGCTTTGTTTTAGACTTGGTCATAGATGTGTGAGAGTCTGTGAGCCCCCTCATCTCGATTTAGAACTGGCCATGGTGGTACAGGTATTTACAGTGCCTGACAACTAATTCATGAAGGCCTCAACCAAGTGGTGAAGGGCTGGAAGTAACAGAATGTCAGACACCTTAACCACTTGACCATCATGGCCTCATGGTAGAGGGCTAGTGGTAGCAGAATGTCAGACACCTTAATCATTTGGCCACTGTGGCCCTGTGGTAGAGGACAAGTGGTAGCTGAATATCAGATACCCTAACCACTCAGCCTCTGTGGCCCCATTCTTCCATTATATAAGCTGTACATTTACTTTGTTTTGACTTTGTCTTTAACATTGAGATTTTAACAGACTGATATAGTCCTAACACAATGTTTTAAGTAGCAAAAGTTAGTGTGTGATGTATGGAAATGTTGTTGGCACTTCTACATTACGTAGACTGTTCATGTCACTTGTTACTTGTATTTGTTGGTCGTACGTTATCATTCCATCTTGTATTACTCTGTATTTATGGTTGGTTCATAGCATTGAATAAATGTTCAAAATCTTTTTCTGAAAATTGTTGAGTTTTCATTACGTTCAGTTTCGTGTTTAATCCGTGTGAATTTTTAAACAATCAGCAACTCAGCTTACAGGAATTAAGGGGAGATAACTGTATAACAGGAGAGGACCAGGGTTCGAACCCAGGAACCTTCCGAGCTCTAGACGGACACTCTACCAATTGAGCTATCCGGACACTGATGATTAACCCAGTCTAGATCCCCTACAAATGTATGCTGGGAAAAAACACAATGTAGTGTGACAGGGATCCTTAAACATGACAATATCTACAGTTGTATCAAAGGGAGGTAACTGTATACAGGAAAACAATGTAGTGTGACAGGGATCCTTAAACATGACATTATCTATAGTTGTATCAAGGGGAGGTAACTGTATACAGGAAAACACAATGTAGTGTGACAGGGATCCTTAAACATGACAATATCTACAGTTGTATCAAGGGGAGGTAACTGTATACAGGAAAACAATGTAGTGTGACACGGATCCTTAAACATGACATTATCTACAGTTGTATCAAGGGGAGGTAACTGTATACAGGAAAACACAATGTAGTGTGACAGGGATCCTTAAACATGACAATATCTAAAGTTGTATCTAACTTAAGTTAAGGGGAGGTAATTTTATACAGGAAAACACAATATAGTGTGACAGAGATTCTTAAACATGACAATATCAATTTGTATCAAGGGGAGGTAACTGTATACAGGAAAACACAATGTAGTGTGACAGGGATCCTTAAACATGACAATATCTACAGTTGTATCAAGGGGAGGTAACTGTATACAGGAAAACAATGTAGTGTGACAGGGATCCTTAAACATGACATTATCTACAGTTGTATCAAGGGGAGGTAACTGTATACAGGAAAACACAATGTAGTGTGACAGGGATCCTTAAACATGACAATATCTACAGTTGTATCAAGGGGAGGTAACTGTATACAGGAAAACAATGTAGTGTGACAGGGATCCTTAAACATGACATTATCTACAGTTGTATCAAGGGGAGGTAACTGTATACAGGAAAACACAATGTAGTGTGACAGGGATCCTGAAACATGAAAAGATCTAAAGTTGTATCTAACTTAAGTTAAGGGGAGGTAATTTTTTACAGGAAAACACAATATAGTGTGACAGAGATTCTTAAACATGACAATATCAATTTGTATCAAGGGGAGGTAACTGTATACAGGCAAACACAATGTAGTGTTACAGGGATTCTTAAACATGACAATATCAACAGTTGTGTCAAGGGGAGGTAACTGTATACAGGAAAACAAAATGTGTGACCGGGATCCATATACATGACAATATTTACATTTATATCCAAACAGAAGTTAAGGGGAGGTAACTGTATACAGATAAAAGGACCATGCAGTGGGACAGAGATCCTTAAAGATGTTTTAGATGACGATATCTTAATCTGCATGAAGGCATTTTACTGTATTCAGGGAAAACATCATGCAATGTAACATGGATCCTTCATCTTTTGAAACACAACTGGCATAATGGTAACAATTATACTTACAACTTATCACAGTACTGATTACATAAACATTGTAATATATTTAATTCAAATTACATTGACTGGGTGTCAAGGTCATACATTTTGATAACTTTGATAACCATCATTTACTTACTGGCGGCTACTAAAAAATCCTAGCTTTGTGGGAAAAAATTAGAATTATGAAGTCACAGTCAACAAAACCATAATCCAACTCAAAATCGATTAAACTAAGGATTAAATATGAACAAAGGAAAACTTTACACAACCATTTAATATAAGTGCAAGAAAGTAAGACCATTTTTTAGAAACATAACATTCATAAAAATAAATCAATATCTTATTACAATTTGTGATAGATACTAGACAATCCTTAACAAAGTAAACCTTCCATGATAAACAATAAATAATTAATTTCATTATTTCTTTCATTCTAAAGACATACTTTGCTACTGTCGTCTAGATTGAAACTTATTGAAACTTCCTATTGATATTTATCTTATTAGAAGCCACATCTAAAGAAAATTTGAACTCAAAAGTTGTCATTTATTTTTATTCCATGTATAGGAATGATCTCAAAAATCTCTTTGGTCCGTCTGTAAAGTACGGTGCTCGGAGCGGACATCATAAAGAAAAATATATTGCGTGGGACCGTAGTAAAACGGCATGTAACCATGAAAACAAACAAACAAATCTCTCCTAAACCTCCGGTCTGTTTGAATATGACAAGCATTTCAACAAGTAATTTAATTTGTTAAAACCACGGAATTAGATTAGACTATCCGAGTCCGTGGTTAAAGCATTCTACTCAATCCTCGTAGGCGCCCAGTAAACAAATAACGTGCATACGGAATCTCGGATGAAATTATAGAATGGATCTCAGTTTTTTTTTTATTGGAAAGAAGCAACGCGTATCTATACAAGATGAGCATTCAGATTCAGAATGGACCGATGTAACGTCAGGAAGACCCCAGGGATCTGTGCTTGGCCCTTTACTGTTCGTGATATTTATCAACGATCTTCCAGAAAGGGTAATCTCCGATATATGTACAGTTACGTATATGTATGTTTGTCGATGACACCAAGATATTTAAAGTTATTACAAAACAGGAGGATGAACGTAAATTTCAGCGGGATCTGGACATGATGAGCACTTGGAGCAATACATGGCTTTTAAAAATGCATCCGCAAAAATGCAAGCATATGCAAATCGGACTCACACAACAAAATATCGAAAGAACAACTGTATCATACAAATTGGTAGGAAACAACCTGATACAAACAGACAAGGAAAAAGAATATTGACGTAACGGTAGATACAGAGCTAACCTGTGAAAACCATATTAGCGAGAAAGTTAATAAGGCTAATCAATTTTTTGGACTTTTAGGAAGAACATTCAGTTTCATGGATAGAACTTTCCTATTGTTATACAAAAGTTTGGTACGATCACAGCTGGAGTACGCTAGTTTGGTTCGGGCTAACCAAATGTTTACCAAGGAATGAGAGACCTATCATAAACAGAAAGGCTGAAGAAATTGAAACTTCCAACAATATGGTACAGACGGGTTGGTGCAGATATGATCGAAGTCTACAAAATGTTAAGCGGCATTTATGACAAAGAATCCTGCAGCTTCATAAAACTATGGAATCCGAAAGACATGGCAAAATGGCACAGCGGCCGAGGAAACTCAAATATCTGATTTCCGCAACAATCAAGGACAGCGCTGAGAAGCAACATCTGTAACTGCTCAGAATATAAACACTTTCGAAAATAGATTAGATCTAGATGAAATATGGAAATCCCAGGACATTTTAAATAATTATAAGGCAACCTTCACTAGAAATGAACTTTAAAAACAAATTGTAGGATACTAAGAGAGTCTAGTGAAGAGGAACTTATTCTTTACCTGTACTGGAAAATAACTACAACTAATTACATTTTTATTTGAATTCATTTTAGTGGTCCCTAGCTGTACGTTAAGCTGCCGAAGTTATCTCCCTTCAATCACTCCTCGCTGCTGAACATCTCCTTTCATTTTGCTTTTAGAAAAAAAACGAGTATATTTTATTGTTCCGTGAGATGCTTGCTTTCTCTACATAAGACATATTATGCAACGATTACATTATTTGAATTGGAAACTTATTTTTAAATTTCATCTGGAGAAATAACGACATATCTAATAAAAATTCCGCCATCGACTAGTTTTATCTTTCATTCCCAAGACAAAAAAGCAATATTATTTTGACTTCCCATCAGAGACGTATATGGCTTTATACGTCTCTGTTCCCATGTAGCCAAATTCAAGTAAATGTTAAAATACAGCGATCGTTCCAAAGACAAGAATTGTGACTTACTTTAACATAGAAATATTTTATTTATCAGTTTCGCGGTGGGATGGGGGTGGTACGGGAAAGGAGAGGGAAACTGGGTTGTAGAAGGATTTATCTAGAGAAGACATCTGAACAGATAATCAAAAAAAAAATGCAAATAACAAGACGGAATGATATCAAAATGTTCAAAACGAAATCAATGTCATAAATAGTCCGAAGGCAAATTAATGAAATACAAGTTCATAATCACATTATAATAACGTACACACATAGATGCTATATGTAAATATATATATAGTCTTCAGTCTGAAGAGCTCCCACCGATCGAGTGAAAGCGCTAAGTAATGTGTCCGTGTCGTTTTTTATTTTTACATATATAAATATATAATGATCAAAACCTAGCTCTTGCTTGATTTCTTTTTCAGACTAAAATTAAAAGTGCGCGGATCCAGGGGTGTGACTGGGCGCACGTGTCACCCCCTGTCCCTGACCAGGATTTTATTTAGTAGTGAAATATAATTAGACCACATTGATCTTGTGACACCCCCAGCACATAACTGTACATGTATGTGCACACTGAAGCCACTTGTGCACATTTTTACTGGGACTTATCAATCTCTTCAGTGGTAATTGTTCATTCTATTTAGTACACTGTCCAAGCCACACACCCTCAACTCCAAAAGGATTATAAATTCTGTGTTGACTATATAATTGACACTTATTGATATCTCCACCCCAGCATCAATTAACATGGTCAGTGAACCATGATAATGTTTGCAAGAATGACCACAGTATACAGTATACAAGCCTCATGTCTACCTGTGGAAGGACATTTGACATCGTTTAATGCTGAGTAATAATAAAGATAAGCTTATTAAAGTACCACATACATGTACAATACATAATAAATAATTATAAAATACAGTAACAGTGTATATTCAAACATAAAAAAACATGCTTTAGTGTCTAGTCATATTTGACACGAGACACTATAAAATTTTTCCTTGAGTAATTAGATTACATTTGATAAATATGTTTGTCCTTTTTTTATACATAAAAAACAATGCTTTATAAACTTCTTTTTATAAACTTTCTACTTTCATAAGAGATGTCAATTTATTTTTAGTATTTATTTAGTTAAACGATAAACGTTTGGAATTAAGCTTTCGTTTCATTAAGATTAAATGTCAGAATAAGTATAAGGTCAGAAAAAAAACACATTCTATCAAAATTTGAGTTTCATTATGCATTTCTTCTCTGTAAAGCAGGGACGTATATGTGAGATGTATCTCACATGTATACGTCCCTGCGTAAAGGCATTATTTCCCGTTCCTGTTTCTACACAGAATTTGCTATCAAAGTCCGTGGTTTCTATAGTTGTGAGAATAGTCATTATGAGAAAGTCACGTCAGAAAACGGTCATTAGCACATTAAAACATGTATGTAAATAAACATTTTATCCAATTACATTATACATGTATGTTTTTGTAGTGTTCATCACTAGTGCAACTTTATAATAGTAATGCCAAAATGGACTGCATATTGTGTAGAGACGTTTATAACACTGTGTAATATATTGTATTTGAATTTTCATATTAAAATTAAAAACTATGAGCTACTCAATTAAAAGGTGACAATATCTTGCCCACTGCCTGAAATAAATCATGCCGGTGAACAACACATTTTCACTCAAGAATTTAACAAAAATGAACGATCAAATAAGAGATCATTGAAAAAGTGAAGAAACAAAACATGATGTGTTTAAGACCGCATTTGCCGCAAAATAGACTTAAAATCTGAAATGGTGACACCCCCTTGAAAAATTTCTGGATCCTCCTATAGATGCGAAAATGGTGAAAAAACCCCATTAAAAATAAGGAAAATGGTATTTGCAACTCAAATTGCTTTCCTGAGTTAAAATAATTCTTCAAAAAGAAAATACTATATTTTGACATTTCTTATCTTTCCCGATCATAGGACAAAACGAGCACACCAACATATCATTATCTTTGTATTTCATACCAGATGAAAAACAGATAATATACTAGTAAAATAAATTATTCACGTATAAAAGGAGGTCTATGAGCCTACATATGGTTCTGTAACTATTTAAGGGTGTACATTTCCCTGTTTAACTTTTTACATTCTTTGGGAAGGCAGTTCGATATTGGCCTAAAGGAATGTATTTTATTGAGTAATTTAATGAAAGCTAAACAGGAAAATGCTGTTCATATGTTTTACTTGAACGCTATAAACATATTGATTCAGAAGCTAGTCAACTTCGTGAAGCGGCAGCATCTCCGCTCTCGTTCTGTTATCGTCCAGTCGCGAGACTTGACGAGGCTTGACATCATGAATTTGAAATTCATCATGGCGGACAGTAGGCGAGTTATTGGGTAGGTCTGCTAATATAAACATCGATTATATATGTTTTGAAGCACTATATGCTCCACTTATGGCACGACTAAACCGATGAAATAACGAAAACTACGGGTTTGTTATCCGATCGTTTGTTGCATATACACTGAGTGCATATGGCTGATTTGAAACACCGGTCGACCTCCTTACATGTCAAATCAAGCAGCCATTTTTTGGTGTCCTGATTATGACTCGGGATATAAATAACTGTTTAATGTAAATATGCACGTTAGTGAGTTTATGAAAGAATATTCGTTATTCCGATTAGTGTGCGAGTTCAATCTATCATCACAATAACAAGTCTTGATGCCGACCAAGTCAATGTCACAAAATGTAAACAAAGGATAAATGTGATCGGCACGGCATCTGTCAAGTTTTGACACACATACAGTAAACACGATCTAGATGATTTGTTGTTATTCTTGATCCCGTGTGTGACATGGGTGTGTGCGCGAGATACAGAAAAAACTCTCATGTGTCCCAACTTTTGTTGTATACGTAGATATTCAATTTATTTGTTATACATACCATGTAGTCGGCGATCTTGAGAGGACCCTTTAGATTAATCCCTAGTGGGATTCCTCCTCGAAACTCTTTATAGTCGAAGTTTGATAAAGATGTCGATAAGAGACATCTATCAAATTCATGATAATATAGAGTCGGATAAAGCCGATTACCCGTTCTGGTACACTACAATTAACAAACTTGTCTCTCGTCGACATCTATCATTTTTGGTAACCGTTCCAGCACTAGTTAATTGTAAATCATTGTTTAGAAAAGATAGCTGGTAAGATATTAAAGGCTTTTGTTTTGCACATTTCTAGATAATATTACTATACTGTAAATCAACATGTTATATATGTTTAGTTTTGTGTGTAATCTAAAACTTAGAAACCAAATAAAGTGTTGAATAATGATAAGATTTATACAGGCGGGTATACAGAAACAGTGTGACTTGCTGCTGTAATGCATGCCATTCGATATATTAGCATACACATATTCATATGTTAAGATGATGTCTTGTTCTGTGGATACTCCACAGTTGCATTGAACATGATTTCATGTTTACACATACACAATGTGCATGAATATGTAGCTACTACATGTAGACAATATTCAACACAATACTCTTTTTGTCTAAGTTTACAAGTTATTTCTGATAAATTGCTGGTCAGAATGTATTGTTTTGATCTCTTGGTGTACATGTTAATAAAGTGTAACAGCTAGGAAAGGGAAAATGTACAGACAGACTGAGGTTTGAATTCTTGGCCACCTGAACTCTAGACAGACTGCAGTCTACCATTTGAACTACCTGGTTGTCACTAGACAGACTGCAGTCTACCATTTGAGCTACCTGGTTGTCACTAGACAGACCGAAGTCTACCATTTGAACTAGCTGGTTGTCACTAGACAGACCGAAGTCTACCATTTGAACTACCTGGTTGTCACTAGACAGACCAAAGTCTACCATTTGAAGTACCTGGTTGTCACTAGACAGACCGAAGTCTACCATTTGAAGTACCTGGTTGTCACTAGACAGACCGAAGTCTACAATTTGAACTACCTGGTTGTCACTAGACAGGCTGCGGTCTACTATTTGAACTACCTGGTTGTCACTAGACAGACTGCAGTCTACCATTTGAGCTAGCTGGTTGTCACTAGATAGACTGAAGTCTACCATTTGAAGTACCTGGTTGTCACTAGACAGACCGAAGTCTACAATTTGAACTACCTGGTTGTCACTAGACAGACTGCAGTCTACCATTTGAGCTAGCTGGTTGTCACTAGATAGACTGCAGTCTACTATTTGAACTACCTGGTTGTCACTAGACACTCTATGGTATTATTTCAGATGTTTTCATTGAAGAGTTTATAATTCAATTTAAAATTTCTAAATGTGTACATGTTTTTTTTTCCAGATGATAATCATACAGGTTTTTACCAGTTGAGTTAGAGGAAGGGTTCCAGTTATCTACTGGAGAGGTCAAGCTAAAAAACCAGGCAGAGATTTATCAAATATCTTATTTTAAGCTGTGGTTGCCATGGCAACACTTGATGATTTCTTGCCTAATGTGACAACACAGGATACCAGAAAACGAATACAGGCTCATGGAGATCTCATTCCATTTCTGAGTGACCCTCACAGTTCTTTGACATGTGGAGATATTGATGAGTTGATTAACGGCCTAGTAGGATGGGTGAACAGCAGCAACTACAAGGTATGTCACCCGCCCACAAGCTATAGATACTACAAGGTATGGTACCCAGCCGACAAGCTATAGATACTACAAGGTATGGTACCCAGCCCACAAGCTATATATACTATAAGGTATGGTACCCAGCCCACAAGCTATAGATACTACAAGGTATGGTACCCAGCCCACAAGCTATAGATACTACAAGGTATGGTACCCAGCCCACAAGCTATAGATACTGCAAGGTATGGTACCCAGCCCACAAGGTATAGATACTGCAAGGTATGGTACCCAGCCCACAAGGTATAGATACTGCAAGGTATGGTACCCAGCCCACAAGGTATAGATACTGCAAGGTATGGTACCCAGCCCACAAGGTATAGATACTGCAAGGTATGGTACCCAGCCCACAAGCTATAGATACTACAAGGTATGGCACCCAGTTATATATATATATATATTTCCCAAGGGTTAATCATGAAATCCTTTTGGAATTTGACTTATTCAAGTTAACAACTTTTCACATCTGTCATCATAAGATCATGTTTGTTTATTAATTATGATAAAGAAAAGAAATCTGATCATGAATTCAAACACATTAAACAAGAAATCAACATTATGTAAACATACACAAGAAATCAACATGATACAATTATACATTTGCAATAAAAATATTGGTCAGAATTCCTGGTTATCAATTACCCGGTATTGTTGCTGATGTATATGTAATGATAAATAATGAAAATCAATTCTTGCAAGAATTTGAGGAAAGTTCCCCAGATTCCAGGGTAACATATGCTCATGCAGTACTGGGAGACGCATTGATTGGTCAGCTTTGAATCATGTGATGTAGTGTTGTTGTAAAACACAGTTGAATTTTTCATTGGCATGTATATGTCATGTGTCTGAACAAACCTGGGACAGTGTGTGTGTCAGACCAAGACAAGGTTTAATTATGGATACTGGTATTCCTATAAACATTTTTGTTTTGAGTATTTGAATTCTATTAGTGATTATGACTTTACTCATGTAGTATGTGAATGTATAGTGAAAGAATTCCCTCTGATGTCAGAGTTTGAACAATATGTTACGTACACGACGTAGGGGTAGCTTTGTATAGTAGCTCGTGATCAGTGTGTTGTGTACACGACGTAGGGGTAGCTTTGTACAGTAGCTCGTGATCAGTGTGTTGTGTACACGACGTAGGGGTAGCTTTGTATAGTAGCTTGTGATCAGTGTGTTGTGTACACGACGTAGGGGTAGCTTTGTACAGTAGCTTGTGATCAGTGTGTTGTGTACACGACGTAGGGGTAGCTTTGTACAGTAGCTTGTGATCAGTGTGTTGTGTACACGACGTAGGGGTAGCTTTGTACAGTAGCTCTTGATCAGTGTGTTGTGTACACGACGTAGGGGTAGCTTTGTACAGTAGCTCGTGATAAGTGTGTTGTATATATTGATTCTGTTTCAATTTATGTAAAAATGTTCTGTTTCTATATACGATCGGCAACAGCTGACATACTGTAAAGTTATGTACAAATCATTATAAAAATTGGTACATGATGCTGACAATGTAGATTAGAGCTTGTGTTCTCCGCGGAGGAATGTCACTTCTGTGTACTGATCCTCAAATGACTTTGGTATACGTGTATAATTTTGATGATGTGAAATTTAACATTGCATGAATTGAGTTTATTTGGTAGGAATATTAATATTAAGAGAAACAGGGTAGGGATGCACAATATCACATCTATTTAAAAGTTTGCATGTCTTTGAAAGAAAGTTAAAGTTAGAACCAGAAAAATGAAAGGTTTTGATTATGTATAGTATCATAACCATGTAAATATAGTGCTGCACCAAACAAAAAAATGCAAAATACATTATCAATATCAAACCATAGATTTTTATTTCTCTCCTCTGATATTTCATTGTGTATATAAACTCTTAAAACATGTTATCTATGGGGTTTTTGCAATGATATGGATCCAGTCTACGGTAATCCTGTTCTCTAGAATGAAGAGAGAGGAAGATTTTGGTATTGGAGCGTAAAAAATGAATTCTTATATACCTGCCAAGTTACATCCCAGAAGGGGCTTCAGTATAGGTCTGGCTATTGATTATATCCTATTCTTGCATAGAAGTGTTCAATCTTTGATTATGTTTGGAAACCATCACATTTTATCTTGACTATACCCTGTAATGTTACACTTCCATGTGCATCGGAGAGGTCATTGATCTGTCTGATGATTGGAGTGGTCATTGATCTGTCTGGTGATCGGAGAGGTCACTGATCTGTCTGGTGATCAGAGAGGTCATTGATCTGTCTGGTGATCAGAGAGGTCATTGATCTGTCAGGTGATTGGAGAGGTCATTGATCTGTCTGGTGATCAGAGAGGTCATTGATCTGTCTGGTGATCAGAGAGGTCATTGATCTGTCTGGTGATCAGAGAGGTCATTGATCTGTCTGGTGATCAGAGAGGTCATTGATCTGTCTGGTGATCAGAGAGGTCATTGATCTGTCTGGTGATCAGAGAGGTCATTGATCTGTCAGGTGATCGGAGAGGTCACTGATCTGTCTGGTGATCAGAGAGGTCATTGATCTGTCTGTTGATCGGAGAGGTCATTGATCTGTCTGGTGATCAGAGAGGTCATTGATCTGTCAGGTGATCGGAGAGGTCACTGATCTGTCTGGTGATCAGAGAGGTCATTGATCTATCTGGTGATCAGAGAGGTCATTGATCTGTCTGGTGATCGGAGAGGTCATTGATCTGTCAGGTGATCGGAGAGGTCATTGATCTGTCAGGTGATCGGAGATGTCATTGATCTGTTAGGTGATCAGAGAGGTCATTGATCTATCTGGTGATCAGAGAGGTCATTGATCTGTCTGGTGATCAGAGAGGTCATTGGTCTGTCTAGTGATTGGAGAGGTCATTGATCTGTCTGGTGATCGGAGAGGTCACTGATCTGTCTGGTGATCGGAGAGGTCACTGATCTGTCTGGTGATCAGAGAGGTCATTGGTCTGTCTGGTGATCGGAGAGGTCATTGATCTGTCTGGTGAACGGAGAGGTCATTGGTCTGTCTGTTGATCGGAGAGGTCATTGATCTGTCTGGTGATCAGAGAGGTCATTGATCTGTCAGGTGATCAGAGAGGTCATTGATCTGTCTGATGATCAGAGAGGTCATTGATCTGTCTGGTGATCGGAGAGGTCACTGATCTGTCAGGTGATCAGAGAGGTCATTGATCTGTCTGGTGATCAGAGAGGTCATTGATCTGCCTGGTGAACGGAGAGGTCATTGGTCTGTCTGGTGATCAGAGAGGTCATTGATCTGTCTGGTGATCAGAGAGGTCATTGATCTGTCAGGTGATCAGAGAGGTCATTGATCTGTCTGATGATCGGAGAGGTCATTGATCTGTCTGGTGATCGGAGAGGTCACTGATCTGTCAGGTGATCAGAGAGGTCATTGATCTGTCTGGTGATCAGAGAGGTCAAGGCAGATGTTAATTCACATACAGGTTAAGGGAACTCATAATTATGATCATGAGTGGATGAGTAACTAGTATGGTTCTAGTTGTTTGCAAAAATCATATTAACCATAAGGCATTTATATAAAAAATTTCATTGTCACTGGCATTCCAAACTCTATAAAAAAAGTGACGAAAAGTCTGTAGAGTTATAACTAGGATTGAAGTTTTTACATCAGAGAATGAGATTGTGGGAGTACTGTATGTGCTTTAGAATTTCAAGCTGTGCACATGTACAGTAGAATAATTCAGAAATTCCATTACGATGTTAAATTCCATATCAGTAAATTGAATTCGGTGGTATGTATATAAGACCTGAGTAAATATACAGGTGATTGTTGTGTGTATTGTGACTGAAGTAATGGACCTGTAGATGAGCGGTGCAGGCATTGTCTGGTATTGATCATGGGACAATACTAACACCTCCTTTGTGTATGTAGTACAATTGTACATCTGTCCACAGCCCAGGCAGTGCACATCGCTCAACACTGCCTATAATATTGACGGTGCACGAAATACAGATATTCTCAGGTTTTGCACTAACCATCAATTTAAAATTATGCAATACCTCATTATATTCCTCCATTATTTAAGTCCGGCAAAGAACTTCTGCTTTGCAAAAGCTGAATTCTTGAAACAGAAGAAGATAATATGAGCTGCTGTAATCAAAAGAGTCCTATTTTATGCTGTTTAGATTAAGGCAATTTTCTCTTGAGAACGATATGATAAAGTAAAAATACATTTAAGTTGGGTCCGGAAAATGCTGAAAAATTTGCAAAAAATGTAGTACAGTATTATCTAGTGATTTGTTTTTGTCGATATTTCTCAACTTTTCTGTAAGGCAGGTTGTAGTCATTACAAAATAACTGCCAGAAGTGTGGCATCCGAGCTACAAGGCACTGACTACCAGGTCTTAGGCATGTGTCGGGGTACATAGGACTTTCATTATATTACTACTGGATCGAGTACAGGGATACAATCCAACATGATGACGACTGACTAACAAGAAATTGCAACCTTAAAAGCTGGAAGTGTGTACTCAGATTAAATAAAAACACCAATAATAAATTATAAAATTTCAACAGAAATGAGATTGTTTATCATTCTATGAGAAAATATACATTTGTACATGCATGTATACTGAAAAAGTACATAGTTGACTATCCTTCTAACAAGGAGATGTGACTTCATGTTCATGTCACGACCGACTCTCATCCTGTCTGGTCCGACAGGTAAATGTAGTGACAATATAGGTGTGAGAATACTCGGGTATAGGTCTATCTGTAATTGAGATACAATGTATATAAGTATTTTTAAGTGTAATTGAGATACAATGGATATAAGTATATATATTTAAGTGTAATTGAGATACATTGTATATAAGTATATTTAAGTGTAATTGAGATACAATGTATATAAGTATATTTAAGTGTAATTGAGATACAATGTATATAAGTATATTTAGTGTAATTGAGATACAATGTATATAAGTATATTTAAGTGTAATTGAGATACAATGTATATAAGTATATTTAGTGTAATTGAGATACAATGTATGTAAGTATATTTAAGTGTAATTGAGATACAATGTATATAAGTATATTTAAGTGTAATTGAGATACAATGTATATAAGTATATTTAAGTGTAATTGAGATACAATGTATATAAGTATATTTAAGTGTAATCGAGACGTCAGGCTGAGGTGTTCAGGTACATGTCTCACGTTACCTATTTTGGGTGGCATTTAATTGACATCCTGTTCCTACCCTCTCTGTACTATAAAACATTTGTCTTCCTGCCAATTAACAACTGTTGAAACTGTCCTGGGTTTGTACGATCTATACAATTTTAACATGGTCATCTATCAATCTATCCAATTGTCAGGAAATGTCGGAGCTTAACTTTTTATTAGATTTAAAATTCAACCAAATGCTTGGTAGACACTAAGACAGTGTCATGTATCATTTTCTTTGTGTTGTATTTTGTCCTGGATTTTTGATTGAGAAGTAATACTTTATGGTTAGCCATAGTACTGTACTATTATGTAAATTCCAAAGTAAACATGTTGATTCATTAACTGCTTTGAATCTGAAACAAAAAATGGAAGGTACCGCATTTGAGGCGACAAATACTGATTTCCTTGTGATACCTGGTCCTGCAGTGTGTATCGTTAAGATCATAACTAAACTAAAAATATAGAAGTCAAGTTAGTATTATATGCTTTACATTGAATTCATTTGTGTAGGAAAACAACATATTGACTTTCACCAAATAATATTTCTTCAGTGTACAATTGTTGTGTAAACCATGGTCTATTTGTTTACTTCTACATGTGTACATGTCGTGTGGAATTTCAATGTTAACAAGGTGTGACTCACTATAAACCACACATAGGTAACTACTTCCTAAGACCCTATTTTTGTGAATTGACAGATTGAATGTCTAACCCTCCCTCCAACATGAGCCATTGACCTTGTCCTTCCCAGCTCTGTGGGTGATAAAGGTGTAAACTCTTTGTTAGTCATTTAAATGGGAGCTATCTACATGCATATCTGACTATTCAGGAAAGGTAGTACTCATTGATTTGTAGAAATGCCTGGCCGTCAAATAAAAATAGGCCATCTTAAATACTTGACCC
This sequence comes from Mimachlamys varia, assembly GCA_947623455.1. Lineage (NCBI taxonomy): Eukaryota > Metazoa > Mollusca > Bivalvia > Pectinida > Pectinidae > Mimachlamys > Mimachlamys varia. The sequence continues at coordinate 60,606,335 of OX392529.1, forward strand.
TAATATTAGCGTAGCACCTTTTGTCAGCCATCGCACATGAGTGACTCGAGAAGCTTGTTTAGCTTGGCGAGACTTTGTGGGTAATCTTTTTAACCTCTGGGCCTGGTTTAAATTCAACAGTGTGTTACAGGGTAGTCTGATAGGTTAGATAATTGATCAAAGATATTTGTAATACTATCAGAAAAGAAATTGACTTTCGTGACATGCACCCCCGAGGTATGACACAGATACCGGTGAAATAAAGGGTAGAATTGTATGGTAGATTTGTATTACTCATGTAAAATACCTGATCTCGACTTTAAGTCCCTAGGTGCATGTGTATAAGAGTTTAAATCTAGACTAAATAGGATTGCTTATAGATTTTCTGAACTCTTATATTACATTGTAATAACATATACCCTTAGTTTTCTAACAGTTATCTCTATGTCCAGGATAAAACTACCGCTTAGTCAACATTACAAGCAATGTTATATGCAGATATATATCCTTGTAAATATAGTATTTCCCTGTAAACAATAACTACTTGTCAATTGTAAACTTTTTATGAGAAAGAGAATCTTGTACTGGCTGTGTTACAATGGGAGGTCCGGATCCTGTTTTTGTATGAATGGTAATACGTTATACCTGATATGTGATTTAACGTGATATTGCATGTCAGAAGAAATAACAAGGGGACACAATATAATATATATAATAGCCTGTTAGAAGACATGTTACCCCGGGTCAGTGTGCTGTTAAACCATTTATACATGTATAGCAGGAAACTTAACTTAACTGACAACTACAAAAATATCTTGTGTTTCTGATACAAGGACACAATAAAACTGATATATTCTTATCAGTTTATGTTTGCATGCACCTTAAAGGCCCAATATACGTAGCTTCAGGAAATTTTTCGTAATTCTGAAAAATTTTGAAAAAAAATCCAGTTGATAACCAGGCAAAAATAAGCCTGAAACGAAGTAAACCTGTGCGGTAACTAACAAGAAACTCTTGACAGAAAAATCCAAAGAATTGAAAATAACTCAGGTGGGGCCCACTTCAACAATAAACCGAAGGTAGAAGGCGGTTCGAAATGGACGCATGTTTACAAATACCGAGTTTCAACTGCTGCTGTACCGGTAACCGCGTAAGAATTTATCTTGAATATTGCTGATACCACTTAATCTTAAAATCTATAAATATAAAAAGGTATAAGGCTTGATTTCCGGTTCAAGTTTTGCCGAAAGTTACGTATATTGGGCCTTTAATATTGTAAACAAAGATAAACTGATATGTTTATTGAAATTTTGTCAAGAAAATTAACATATGTAATGTACATTTTGACAGGAAATTCATAGGAAAATACTTCTTAGACCCTATACTATGCTATACATGTACATGTTTCACAAGTCTCAAGTTTCATCATTTGACCTTTGTGTGATTTGTGACAACCTTATATATATAGAGTATATGATGTACTGGCTTTCAGTTTGTACTTTTGTACAATGATGTCATTTGTCGTTAAATGTTTTGTTCGGGATCAGAAACAGAATGTACATGACTTTGATATGAATGTTATGACTTTAACTTTAAAATGATAATTTATAACTACCCAGCTAGTGATGGTTGACGGAAGTTATACAGCTGTTATTTAAATACATCAACTAAAGTTGTTTGGAATCCTGTGTGTATGTGTTTGGTAAATGTAGGAACATCGCTGTTTGATATCAGGGTCAGCCTGCTGTAGTAATGGCTGATTAAGGCTGATTTTACTGAATACAAACCTCCTTGACCCCAATGACAGGTTCAGTTACAGCAGTGCTATAATTGTTATTCTCTACACGCCTGGAACTCTGGTTCAAATGGTCACTGCATTAATAATGAGTTTTGTCCGCAGTATATGATAGCCCCCATGTCTCTGATGTTTAAAGAAATGACAGGCAGATAACTTTATATGGATTAATCATATCAGTGTTAATTCGAGAGCTCAATCTGTAATAACCTCATGAACTCAAATAACAGTACAGTGCATTCCTCTTTATATCATGTTGCATTTGTCGGACAAAAACATGATATTAACAGGAATGTGGCATTAAAAGAAATACAGTATGTTTTCCCACTAAATCTTTTGCATTTAATTTCAATCTTTCTTAAACTAAAAGTAAACTGTTCAATGTACATATGAAGATGTTTTAATCCAGTATTTTATTAAAAAATAATTATTTTTGTTATTTCTTATTTTGTGACTCTCCATCACTGGGCCACAAGGGTGCACATGAGGCCAATATACATACAGGTAGGGTATACATACGTAGTCGCCAGGTACTGTCTACAGGTCAGTGTCTTCTGGAGGCTCTAGTCCAGATCTTTCAGCCATTACAGGGCATCCTAAAGATATGGTTATGATTATTGAAAATTGAAAATAGAGATGTGGAACATATGGTTCCTGATCTGAGCTAGAGCGTTGGTGTACTGGTAAATTAAGGCACTATCTAGTTATTGATCCTGGTAGAGGAGTCTCCAAAGGGTTATGTCAGGATAACTGTTTAGTACTCATATTCATAGCTCTCCATATATGGTTCCATTGACAAGGGTTCAAATGGGAAAAATGCTAACTAAGCCAGGTTTAAAGAGCTGAAGTTGTTTACATTTATATCTATTTGGGAATCTGTAAACTTCGTAGAATTTTTTGACTGAACATCATTTTTTTTTTTTGAATTTTGAAGAGTACAATGTCACTGAATATGTTTTCAAATATGGAGTAATCCCAAAGAAAACGTGTGCCTATATATAAGGAAATCTGGAGACATACCATTGGGCCCTAGCTGGAGTACAGGACACAGTGATGTGGACACCTCCTGGCTGTCTATATATTGCTGTATAGTAAACAAACTGTCAATAACATCAGACTCATTATTCATGCTGGCTGAGTGAGTCAGCGCTGCAGTGGTGGGATGTAGAGTAACATAGTGGGATCTACAGTAACAGATTAATGGTCCTGGAGTAAGACACCCTGGAGTGAATAGTAACACTGAAACTGAGGTTTATAGTAACATTGGTACACAAGTAGTAACATTATCATTGGAGTGAATAGTAACACTGAAACTGAGGTTTATAGTAACATTGGTACACAAGTAGTAACACTATCACTGGAGTGAATAGTAACACTGGTACACAAGTAGTAACACTATCACTGGAGTGAATAGTAACACTGGTACACAAGTAGTAACACTATCACTGGAGTGAATAGTAACACTGGTACACAAGTAGTAACACTATCACTGGAGTGAATAGTAACACTGGTACACAAGTCGTAACATTATCATTGCAGTGAATAGTAACACTGAAACTGAAGTTAATAGTAACACTGGTACACAAGTAGTAACACTATCACTGGAGTGAATAGTAACAATGGTACACAAGTCGTAACATTATCATTGCAGTGAATAGTAACACTGAAACTGAAGTTAATAGTAACACTGGTACACAAGTAGTAACACTATCACTGGAGTGAATAGTAACACTGGTACACAAGTCGTAACATTATCATTTCAGTGAATAGTAACACTGATACTGGGGTAAATTATAATAACACAGTTGGTACCTGAGTAAATAGTAGCACTACTAGGTATACTGGAATCTATAGATGAACAAGTATTGCACTAGTGACATAACCAGTGTAGTGACACTGGCCAGTCTAAATGGAAGGGTACAGGGAGATTCCAGCTGATCTGTAGATCCAGACCAATTCTGTAGTGTTATAGTCTTGACTCGGGATGTATAGGTCTGGGGAGGGTGATGGTAGGAAGGGCAGGTTTAATCGGGTAGTTTACAGGTGCTTCATGTTTACATTACATAGATAAATACTTGAGGAGATTTAATATCTACAGCTATGTTGGTAAACAGCACAGGTATACACCATTGTCCCTCTCCGATAATCCTAAGCCCCTTGGTCACTGCTGGGCAGGTGTGGAGTAGGCAAAATTGGTAGTTTATTACGTTGTAGGGTAAACATATAGCCGACCAAAAGGCCTACATAAATATACATATAGTCGGGTGTTTATGGTACAAGATGGCTTATACTTGACAGACACACAGGTACAAAAGTATACACAGTATATAAAGCTGATATAACATATGTGCTAGTACCCTGGCAGAACTCCGACCTCTGTAGGTTGTGACCATTTGTTCTTGCACTGTCAGAAGGTTGCATAAAAATTATATTCTGTGTATACGTTTGAAGGTCATTTTGAAAGTGGATTTTAATCCTGAAATCCTACTCAAGGAATGTTAACATTTACTGTTCTTTTTCAGGGAGATTAATGGTCATGTAATATAGTATCAATTGTTTAAGTCATGCTTACGCTAAAGCTGCAACTTTGTAGAAATGCTGACATGTGATATACATATGTACTATCTGTATCTCTTTACCAAGGTTACCTTTAAACAATATCTTTAGAATTTGTTTTGATAAACATCAGGTCCAGCACAATTAAGTTTTACCCCAGGTGTAAGGTGTTATACTGGAAATTTGATCAATAAACAGCACTCATGATAATTAATTGTTGTTAAAATCACTTTCCTAACTATTTAATGGCTGCATCATTCATAATGTTGTCAAATCTCTTAATTGTATCAGAAATAATTCATTGATAGGAAAATATTTTTAAAGTTTAAATAGTTATTTTTGTGAGAACCATGTATTATGGGCGGTTCACATGCTTGGTGTCTGTTAGTCACACATATAGCTACATGTAAACAGTATATCTAGTTGCCTGATTCACAGACTTTTTTTCTGTGTATGTACTCTATAAAGCTACATGACACCATATGTAATGACCAATTACAGATACATGTACCTTCTTGACACTTTCGATTTTCCCTAAAAAAAGTGCGCACTATACGCGAGAAATTACGGTAAGTGTCTACTGTGATGCGTACTGCCCGCATACTGCCCGTAGTCGTAGTGAATGGCCTCCACACTTGAGGTTTGTAAGATGTTAGCTAGCTCGTTAACAGTTATTCTTAGTAATGGAGATTGATACTATACCTGTACAGTATTATTTATCTGTATTGTTGATGGACTAGTCTACCATGGTCAATATATTGTCAGCTTATAAGGTAGATGTATATATTTAAAGACGGCTGTTCCATTTTAATTGTTACCTCTCTTATGCATAATTTGTCCCGTGCTCCCCACCACCACTTCCTTTTTACATCTCCCTTGATACATTTGTACCTCATCCTTTTTACATCTCCCTTGATACATTTGTACCTCATCCTTTTTACATCTCCCTTGATACATTTATACCTCATCCTTTTTACATCTCCCTTGATACATTTATACCTCATCCTTTTTGCATTTCCCTTGATACATTTGTACCTCATCCTTTTTGCATCTCCCTTGATACATTTATACCTCATCCTTTTTACATCTCCCTTGATACATTTATACCTCATCCTTTTTGCATTTCCGTTGATACATTTGTACCTCATCCTTTTTGCATCTCCCTTGATATATATACCTCATCCTTTTTACATCTCCCTTGATACATTTGTACCTCATCCTTTTTACATCTCCCTTGATACATTTATACCTCATCCTTTTTACATCTCCCTTGATATATATACCTCATCCTTTTTACATCTCCCTTGATACATTTGTACCTCATCCTTTTTACATCTCCCTTGATACATTTATACCTCATCCTTTTTACATCTCCCTTGATATACATACCTCATCCTTTTTACATCTCCCTTGATACATTTGTACCTCATCCTTTTTACATCTCCCTTGATACATTTGTACCTCATCCTTTTTACATCTCCCTTGATACATTTGTACCTCATCCTTTTTACATCTCCCTTGATACATTTGTACCTCATCCTTTTTACATCTCCCTTGATACGTTTGTACCTCATCCTTTTTACATCTCCCTTGATACATTTATACCTCATCCTTTTTACATCTCCCTTGATACGTTTATACCTCATCCTTTTTACATCTCCCTTGATATATATACCTCATCCTTTTTACATCTCCCTTGATACATTTATACCTCATCCTTTTTACATCTCCCTTGATACGTTTGTACCTCATCCTTTTTACATCTCCCTTGATACATTTATACCTCATCCTTTTTACATCTCCCTTGATATATATACCTCATCCTTTTTACATCTCCCTTGATACATTTATACCTCATCCTTTTTACATCTCCCTTGATACGTTTGTACCTCATCCTTTTTACATCTCCCTTGATACATTTATACCTCATCCTTTTTACATCTCCCTTGATATATATACCTCATCCTTTTTACATCTCCCTTGATACATTTATACCTCATCCTTTTTACATCTCCCTTGATACGTTTGTACCTCATCCTTTTTACATCTCCCTTGATACATTTATACCTCATCCTTTTTACATCTCCCTTGATACGTTTGTACCTCATCCTTTTTACATCTCCCTTGATACATTTGTACCTCATCCTTTTTACATCTCCCTTGATACATTTGTACCTCATCCTTTTTACATCTCCCTTGATACATTTGTACCTCATCCTTTTTACATCTCCCTTGATACATTTGTACCTCATCCTTTTTACATCTCCCTTGATACGTTTGTACCTCATCCTTTTTACATCTCCCTTGATACGTTTGTACCTCATCCTTTTTACATCTCCCTTGATACGTTTGTACCTCATCCTTTTTACATCTCCCTTGATACATTTGTACCTCATCCTTTTTACATCTCCCTTGATACATTTGTACCTCATCCTTTTTACATCTCCCTTGATACATTTGTACCTCATCCTTTTTACATCTCCCTTGATACATTTATACCTCATCCTTTTTACATCTCCCTTGATACGTTTGTACCTCATCCTTTTTACATCTCCCTTGATACATTTGTACCTCATCCTTTTTACATCTCCCTTGATACATTTGTACCTCATCCTTTTTACATCTCCCTTGATACATTTGTACCTCATCCTTTTTACATCTCCCTTGATACATTTGTACCTCATCCTTTTTACATCTCCCTTGATACGTTTGTACCTCATCCTTTTTACATCTCCCTTGATACGTTTGTACCTCATCCTTTTTACATCTCCCTTGATACGTTTGTACCTCATCCTTTTTACATCTCCCTTGATACATTTGTACCTCATCCTTTTTACATCTCCCTTGATACATTTGTACCTCATCCTTTTTACATCTCCCTTGATACATTTGTACCTCATCCTTTTTACATCTCCCTTGATATATATACCTCATCCTTTTTACATCTCCCTTGATACATTTGTACCACATCCTTTTTACATCTCCCTTGATACATTTGTACCTCATCCTTTTTACATCTCCCTTGATACATTTGTACCTCATCCTTTTTGCATCTCCCTTGATACATTTGTACCTCATCCTTTTTACATCTTCCTTCATACATTTGTACCTCATCCTTTTTACATCTCCCTTGATACATTTGTACCTCATCCTTTTTACATCTCCCTTGATACATTTGTACCTCATCCTTTTTACATCTCCCTTGATACATTTATACCTCATCCTTTAAACCTTTACAATGCCAACATTTTGCTGGAAAACAGCAATGCTGACAGTGTATATTGAAATTTTTCTCTGCATAATGGTCCTTGATACTGTTTGTGATATACAATTTACTGAGTTATGATCTGATAACCTAATTAAGTACTACTCAAAACCAAGATGTGAATCCTTTAATCATTTTGAGCAAACAGATGGTGACAGGCACAACACAAAGTCTATATCGTTTAGTACAACCCTACTGTCCTTAAAGCTTGGGGTGATCATTTCAGAGGATCATGATTTCTAATTCTAAATAATTCCAAAAATGTCAGTATCCAAATGTTGTTCAAATAAGGTGTTTTTATAAAAATGATGACGTTCTGTCTGTGATCAACAACCCCCGCTAGCTATATAGATGATATTTATTTTGAAATTGCTATATCTTCAGGACGATATTATAAAAAGTTTGTAATTCTATCTCCAGTATAACCTTCAAGTTGTCATGTTGAAGTATGGATCTTATTAGCACTGCATGTGACATGCAGCAGCAAAATTGATTTTTCTGAACACCACAATCATGGAAGTTTGGTTATAAATTCAGTGTATTGTGCCATCAGTTAGATATAGTTAATGTTTTGTTTCTTGTCTGTTAAAGCTACAACACAGAGTGGCAGGTGAAAAACTTAAAACCTGAGTTTTGTAGTCACATCAATCATTTGTTAACAGGGAAGGGTGGGATATACATTGATAAATCTCCTGCTATTTATACAATAGGTGGAGGTTCAAGTTTACATTTACAATGTGTTTTGAATACTCTTTGTATGTACAATGTAGTTCAAACTTTAGATATCAGGTGTTTACAAAGTTACAGTGTGTGGTGGAATTCTGATGTCCTTCATTGGTCTAAAAACAAAAAATCAGAATTAGAATTGTTTGGGAATGGCCAGAGTTTCATGTACACAGATCTAGTATTGTATTGGGTACTTAGAATGTACCTTTATGGTCAAGAGTAGAAGAAATAAATATTTTTGTGTTTCGGAATACACAGTTTCAGAAACACAAATAAACAGAGCAGTTTCACCGCTGGTCTGACTTTTCTTGCCTTCAGCAATTTTCACTTAGAGTATCATTGATTGTTGCTTTTGGAATCTGTTGTTGATATTTTTATGGTGTTCAACTGCGAAATCTTTGGATAATCAATCTACCCCCAGAAAAAGCTTTTAACATGTGACTCATGATAGTGAGTTACTGCAGGTATTCTAATGATTTCAGTTATTGTACAGACAGACACGATGATCATACTATACAGTATAGTAGGTACTACTGTCGTACATACATGTACATGGTTTATAAATTCTGTATATTTAATGACTAACTGCTACGTTAATGTCTTGCCTTTGATATAAAAAATCTATCTTTTGAAAAGTTAATCCTAATTTAGTGAAATACATGTTGAATATCCATGTATTAATCACATGTTTTAACAGCACTGACTTGTACATGTTAAGCAGTATTCAGGCCTGTGTCATGAAACTGCTCGGACTCTTGTACCATTGATAAATTGAAAATATTTCACATTTCTTCAATGACTTGAAAGAGTTTTGTGACTAAACTTTGTGAATTTTACTTTTAACTATTGTCAAGAGAGAAGCTGGTTAAACTCAGAAAAACAAAGAAAAACCTATGCCTCAGAAAGAACAAGAGAATAACGGATTTCATGAAAGAACAAGAACTACAAAAATTAATTAAGTTATAACAAAACAAAGGTGGACATGGAATAGTTAGACAATAAACACCACTCAGAGCCGGGGGCTGTCAGACCAACACGGGTGGCAGCTCCCCACCACTCAGAGCCGGGGCTGTCAGACAGCTCCCCACCACTCAGAGCCACGGGGCTGTCAGACAGCTCCCCACCACTCAGAACCACGGGGCTGTCAGACAGCTCCCCACCACTCAGAGCCACGGGGCTGTCAGACAGCTCCCCACCACTCAGAACCACAGGGCTGTCAGACAGCTCCCCTCCACTCAGAGCCACAGAACTGTCAGACAGCTCCCCTCCACTCAGAGCCACGGGGCTGTCAGACAGCTCCCCTCCACTCAGAACGACGGGGCTGTCAGACAGCTCCCCTCCACTCAGAGCCAGGGGGCTGTCAGACATCTCCCCTCCACTATCAGTACACTGAAGACTCGGCCTTCTCTGCAATATTCATGTTTTGTGGCACCATTAGACAATAAACACCAGGGCGCTACAGGAGAAATGTTCTGACAGTCTACTGACATCTACTGGTGATAAAGAAGTTTCACAATCCTGGGATCACACAATCTATAGATCTGTTACATGGTAGCTGGGAATGTGTGGGAGTTGATCGTGAGAAGGTGGGGGTGGGGGTACAGGGAATGAGTGGGAGTTGATCAGGAGAAGGTTGGGGTGGGGGTAGAGGGAATGTGTGGGAGTTGATCGTGAGAAGGTAGGGGTGGTGGTACAGGGAATGTGTGGGAGTTGATCGTGAGAAGGTGGGGGTGGGGGTACAGGGAATGTGTGGGAGTTGGTCATGAGAAGGTGGGGGTGGGGGTACAGGGAATGTGTGGGAGTTGATCAGGAGAAGGTGGGGGTGGGGGTACAGGGAATGTGTGGGAGTTGATCAGGAGAAGGTGGGGGTAGGGGTACAGGGAATGTGTGGGAGTTGATCATAAGAAGGTAGGGATGGGGGTACAGAGGATGTGTAGGAGTTGATCATGAGAAGGTGGGGGTGGGGGTAGAGGGAATGTGTGGGAGTTGATCGTGAGAAGGTGGGGGTGGGGGTACAGGGGATGTGTGGGAGTTGATCGTGAGAAGGTGGGGGTGGGGGTAGAGGGAATGTGTGGGAGTTGATCAGGAGAAGGTGGGGGTGGGGGTACAGGGGATGTGTGGGAGTTGATCGTGAGAAGGTGGGGTTGGGGGTACAGGGAATGTGTGGGAGTTGATCGTGAGAAGGTGGGGGTGGGGGTACAGGGGATGTGTGGGAGTTGATCATGAGAAGGTGGGGATGGGGGTAGAGGGAATGTGTGGGAGTGGATCGTGAGAAGGTGGGGGTGGGGGTACAGAGGATGTGTAGGAGTTGATCATGAGAAGGTGGGGGTGGGGGTAGAGGGAATGTGTGGGAGTTGATCGTGAGAAGGTGGGGGTGGGGGTAGAGGGAATGTGTGGGCTTTGATCGTGAGAAGGTGGGGGTGGGGGTACAGGGGATGTGTGGGAGTTGATCGTGAGAATGTGGGGATGGGGGTACAGGGAATAAGTGGGAGTTGATCGTGAGAAGGTGGGGGTGGGGGTACAGGGAATGTGTGGGAGTTGATCAGGAGAAGGTGGGGGTGGGGTACAGGGAATGTGAGGGAGTTGATCGTGAGAAGGTGGGGTTGGGGGTAGAGGGAATGTGTGGAAGTTGATTGTGAGGAGGTTGGGGTGGTGGTACAGGGGATAAGTGGGAGTTGATCGTGAGAAGGTGGGGGTGGGGGTACAGGGAATGTGTTGGAGTTGATCGTGAGAAGGTGGGGGTGGGGGTAGAGGGGATGTGTGGGAGTTGATTGTGAGAAGGTGGGGGTGGGGGTACAGGGAATGTGTGGGAGTTGATCGTGAGAAGGTGGGGGTGGTGGTACAGGGAATGTGTGGGAGTTGGTCATGATAGGTGGGGGTGGGGGTACAGGGAATGTGTGGGAGTTGATCGTGAGAAGGTGGGGGTGGGGGTACAGGGAATGTGTGGGAGTTGGTCATGAGAAGGTGGGGGTGGGGGTACAGGGAATGTGTGGGAGTTGATCGTGAGAAGGTGGGGGTGGGGGTACAGGGAATGTGTGGGAGTTGATCGTGAGAAGGTGGGGGTACAGGGAATGTGTGGGAGTTGATCGTGAGAAGGTGGGGGTGGGGGTACAGGGAATGTGTGGGAGTTGATCAGGAGAAGGTGGGGGTGGTGGTACAGGGAATGTGTGGGAGTTGATCGTGAGAAGGTGGGGGTACAGGGAATGTGTGGGAGTTGATTGTGAGAAGGTGGGGGTGGGGTACAGGGAATGTGTGGGAGTTGATCAGGAGAAGGTGGGGGTGGTGGTACAGGGAATGTGTGGGAGTTGGTCATGAGAAGGTGGGGGTGGGAGTACAGGGGATGTGTGGGAGTTGATTGTGAGAAGGTGGGGGTGGGGTACAGGGAATGTGTGGGAGTTGATCATGAGAAGGTGGGGATGGTGGTACAGGGAATGTGTAGGAGTTGATCATGAGAAGGTGGGGATGGGGGTACAGGGAATGTGTGGGAGTTGATTGTGAGAAGGTGGGGGTGGGGTACAGGGAATGTGTGGGAGTTGATCATGAGAAGGTGGGGATGGTGGTACAGGGAATGTGTGGGAGTTGATCATGAGAAGGTGGGGATGGGGGTACAGGGAATGTGTGGGAGTTGATCGTGAGAAGGTGGGGGTGGGGGTACAGGGAATGTGTGGGAGTTGATCATGAGAAGGTGGGGGTGGTGGTACAGGGAATGTGTGGGAGTTGATCGTGAGAAGGTGGGGGTGGGGGTACAGGGGATGTGTGGGAGTTGATTGTGAGAAGGTGGGGGTGGTGGTACAGGGAATGTGTGGGAGTTGATCGTGAGAAGGTGGGGGTGGGGGTACAGGGAATGTGTGGGAGTTGATTGTGAGAAGGTGGGGGTGGTGGTACAGGGAATGTGTGGGAGTTGATTGTGAGAAGGTAGGGGTGGTGGTACAGGGAATGTGTGGGAGTTGATCGTGAGAAGGTGGGGGTGGGGGTACAGGGAATGTGTGGGAGTTGATTGTGAGAAGGTGGGGGTGGGGGTACAGGGAATGTGTGGGAGTTGATCGTGAGAAGGTGGGGGTGGTGGTACAGGGAATGTGTGGGAGTTGATCGTGAGAAGGTTGGGGTGTTGGTACAGGAATGTGTGGGAGTTGATCGTGAGAAGGTTGGGGTGGTGGTACAGGGAATGTGTGGGAGTTGGTCATGAGAAGGTGGGGGTGGGGGTACAGGGAATGTGTGGGAGTTGATCATGAGAAGGTGGGGGTGGGGGTACAGGGGATGTGTAGGAGTTGATCGTGAGAAGGTGGGGGTGGGGGTACAGGGAATGTGTTGGAGTTGATCGTGAGAAGGTGGGGGTGGGGGTAGAGGGGATGTGTGGGAGTTGTTTGTGAGAAGGTGGGGGTGGGGGTACAGGGAATGTGTGGGAGTTGATCGTGAGAAGGTGGGGGTGGGGTACAGGGAATGAGTGGGAGTTGATCATGAGAAGGTAGGGGTGGGGGTACAGAGGATGTGTGGGAGTTGATCGTGAGAAGGTTGGGGTGGGGGTACAGGGAATGTGTGGGAGTTGGTCATGAGAAGGTAGGGGTGGGGGTACAGGGAATGTGTGGGAGTTGATCGTGAGAAGGTGGGGGTGGGGGTACAGGGGATGTGTGGGAGTTGATCAGGAGAAGGTGGGGGTGGGGGTACAGGGGATGTGTGGGAGTTGATCAGGAGAAGGTGGGGGTGGGGGTACAGGGAATGTGTGGGAGTTGGTCATGAGAAGGTGGGGGTGGGGGTACAGGGAATGTGTGGGAGTTGATCATGAGAAGGTAGGGGTGGTGGTACAGGGAATGTGTGGGAGTTGATCATGAGAAGGTGGGGGTGGTGGTACAGGGAATGTGTGGGAGTTGATCATGAGAAGGTGGGGGTAGGGGTACAGGGGATGTGTGGGAGTTGATCGTGAGAAGGTGGGGGTGAGGGTACAGGGAATGTGTGGGAGTTGATCAGGAGAAGGTGGGGGTGGTGGTACAGGGGATGTGTGGGAGTTGATCGTGAGAAGGTAGGGGTGGTGGTACAGGGAATGTGTGGGAGTTGATCGTGAGAAGGTGGGGGTGGTGGTACAGGGGATGTGTGGGAGTTGATCGTGAGAAGGTAGGGGTGGTGGTACAGGGAATGTGTGGGAGTTGATCAGGAGAAGGTGGGGGTGGGGGTACAGAGGATGTGTGGGAGTTGATTGTGAGAAGGTGGGGGTGGGGGTACAGGGAATGTGTGGGAGTTGATCGTGAGAAGGTAGGGGTGGGGGTACAGGGAATGTGTGGGAGTTGATCGTGAGAAGGTAGGGGTGGGGGTACAGAGGATGTGTGGGAGTTGATTGTGAGAAGGTGGGGGTGGTGGTACAGGGGATGTGTGGGAGTTGATCGTGAGAAGGTAGGGGTGGTGGTACAGGGAATGTGTGGGAGTTGATCGTGAGAAGGTGGGGGTGGGGGTACAGAGGATGTGTGGGAGTTGATTGTGAGAAGGTGGGGGTGGGGGTACAGGGAATGTGTGGGAGTTGGTCATGAGAAGTTGGGGGTAGGGGTACAGGGGATGTGTGGGAGTTGGTCATGAGAAGTTGGAGGTAGGGGTACAGGGGATGTGTGGGAGTTGATCATGAGAAGTTGGGGGTAGGGGTACAGGGGATGTGTGGGAGTTGGTCATGAGAAGTTGGGGGTAGGGGTACAGGGAATGTGTGGGAGTTGGTCATGAGAAGGTGGGGGTAGGGGTACAGGGAATGTGTGGGAGTTGATCATGAGAAGGTGGGGGAGGGGGTACAGGGGATGTGTGGGAGTTGATCGTGAGAAGGTTGGGGTGGGGGTACAATTATAAGTGTTAAAACCATGTAATGTGGTTCTAGGTGAACTTATGTTTACATTTTATGTGATGTTTAATATTGATTCAAACTTCAATTTCTGCAAAGTTTGATATTGTCGAAAAATTCAGTTATATATTGTTTACAAGTTGACATCAGTTATATATTTTCCATCTTGTATTTATGAGTTATAATAAAGTTTTGAATTTAAAAGAGTATTTTATTGAAATTCAAAATGATCCTCTGAGGATGAAACAGGAATAAAAGGATATTCATTCGTAAATTTCTAGATGTTTCTCAAATAGTGTCTTCTGAAGGCCTTCATCAAAGAGGCTTGTAATATTGTAATAAGCTAATTTACAGACTAATAACGAGATGTTGATCAACTGTTCCTAGAGAGACAATAAACATGTAGTATAAAGCATGAGTGCTGACATGCCTTGTAAAATATTACTGACTGTATTCTAGTAATTTGTTATTGTGACCACGGAGTTACATACTCATATTAGGATCTAGAGGACATCTGTTAATGCATTGTTTTCATCAGAAGATGTGTCGGCCACTAATATAATCCCGCATGGAATGTGCCGTCTTTGTCAGTGGGTATGGTCAGCAGACTTGTGGCGCGGACTAGTCCTGCCCTGCAAGTTTTACGTTTGATATTGAAGGGATATGAATTAATCTCTGTGGAATAAATAGCTGTAAAATCAATAGAGACAACTGTAACATTGACCTTGACATTGTAGGACTGGGTGGAGCTTAGATCAGACAGTAATTATATAATGAGGCTTCTGTCAGCATTTCTGTGTTGAGAATGAGCTAAGTTTGTCACAATGTGTGATCATTTAGACCGGTAGTGAACTCTGTTACAGTGCCCTTAAATGATTACCTACATTGTAGATCTATTGAGCTCATCCTTTGTCACAGTGTATGATCACCGAGATCTGTGGATGAGACCATCTCCTTTGTCACAGTGTATGATCACTTAGTTCTGTGGAGTGAGCTCACTCTTTGACACAGTGTATGATCACTTAGGTCTGTGGAGTGAGCTCACTCTTTGTCACATTGTATGATCACTTAGTTCTGATGAGTGAGCTCACTCTTTGACACAGTGTATGATCACTTAGTTCTGAGGAGTGAGCTCATTCTTTGTCACAGTGTATGATCACTTAGTTCTGAGGAGTGAGCTCACTCTTTGACACAGTGTATGATCACTCAGTTCTGTGGAGTGAGCTCACTCTTTGTCACAGTGTATGATCACTTAGTTCTGTGGAGTGAGCTCACTCTTTGTCACAGTGTATGATCACTCAGTTCTGTGGAGTGAGCTCACTCTTTGACACAGTGTATGATCACTTAGTTCTGTGGAGTGAGCTCACTCTTTGTCACAGTGTATGATCACTCAGTTCTGAGGAGTGAGCTCACTCTTTGACACAGTGTATGATCACTCAGTTCTGAGGAGTGAGCTCACTCTTTGACACAGTGTATGATCACTCAGTTCTGAGGAGTGAGCTCACTCTTTGACACAGTGTATGATCACTCAGTTCTGTGGAGTGAGCTCACTCTTTGTCACAGTGTATGATCACTCAGTTCTGTGGAGTGAGCTCACTCATTGACACAGTGTATGATCACTTAGTTCTGAGGAGTGAGCTCACTCTTTGTCACAGTGTATGATCACTCAGTTCTGTGGAGTGACCTCACTCTTTGACACAGTGTATGATCACTTAGTTCTGTGGAGTGAGCTCACTCTTTGACACATTGTATGATCCCTTAGTTCTGAGGAGTGAGCTCACTCTTTGGCACAGTGTATGATCACTTAGTTCTGTGGAGTGAGCTCACTCTTTGTCACAGTGTATGATCACTTAGTTCTGAGGAGTGAGCTCACTCTTTGACAGTGTATGATCACTTAGTTCTGTGGAGTGAGCTCACTCTTTGTCACATTGTATGATCACTTAGTTCTGAGGAGTGAGCTCACTCTTTGTCACAGTGTATGATCACTTAGTTCTGAGGAGTGAGCTCACTCTTTGTCACAGTGTATGATCACTTAGTTCTGAGGAGTGAGCTCACTCTTTGTCACAGTGTATGATCACTTAGTTCTGTGGAGTGAGCTCACTCTTTGTCACAGTGTATGATCACTTAGTTCTGAGGAGTGAGCTCACTCTTTGTCACAGTGTATGATCACTTAGTTCTGAGGAGTGAGCTCACTCTTTGACACAGTGTATGATCACTCAGTTCTGTGGAGTGAGCTCACTCTTTGACACAGTGTATGATCTCTTAGTTCTGAGGAGTGAGCTCACTCTTTGACACAGTGTATGATCACTCGGTTCTGTGGAGTGAGCTCACTCTTTGACACAGTGTATGATCTCTTAGTTCTTAGGAGTGAGCTCACTCTTTGACACAGTGTATGATCTCTTAGTTCTGAGGAGTGAGCTCACTCTTTGACACAGTGTATGATCACTCGGTTCTGTGGAGTGACCTCACTCTTTGTCACAGTGTATGATCACTCAGTTCTGTGGAGGCAGCTCACTCTTTGACACAGTGTATGATCACTCAGTTCTGAGGAGTGAGCTCACTCTTTGACACAGTGTATGATCACTTAGTTCTGTGGAGTGAGCTCACTCTTTGACACAGTGTATGATCACTCAGTTCTGTGGAGTGAGCTCACTCTTTGACACAGTGTATGATCACTCAGTTCTGAGGAGTGAGCTCACTCTTTGACACAGTGTATGATCACTCAGTTCTGTGGAGTGAGCTCACTCTTTGACACAGTGTATGATCACTCAGTTCTGAGGAGTGAGCTCACTCTTTGACACAGTGTATGATCACTCAGTTCTGAGGAGTGAGCTCACTCTTTGACACAGTGTATGATTTAAGTTATTGTAATACTAAAGTTTGTGATATAAAACAACAGATGTTGGAGTAACAGGCTATCCCCAGTCATCTCTATACATACATAGATCAATTGTGTTCAATGGTTGTGCATTACATTTCAGAATCAAACCACAGCATGAATTAATTGAAATCTGAATAAAAACTTCTTCATCAGTTGCCAAGTTGCATGAGATCAGAGTATTGCTATAGGAACAAATAATTAACTCAATTGATTCTACGAGCTGTAGCAATGTTATAATTAGATGAGTGAGTGATATCAAGTGTTCTGGGCTGTTGTATAGGGCTAGACGGGGCTGTGGGATGGGGGGCTACACTGGGCTGTGAGATGGGGCTACACTTGTCTGTGGGATGGGGCTACACTGGTCTGTGGGATGGGGGGCTATACTGGGCTGTGAGATGGGGCTACACTTGTCTGTGGGATGGGGCTACACTGGTCTGTGGGATGGGGGGCTATACTGGGCTGTGAGATGGGGCTACACTGGGCTGTGAGATGGGGCTACACTTGTCTGTGGGATGGGGCTACACTGGTCTGTGGGATGGGGGGCTATACTGGGCTGTGAGATGGGGCTACACTGGGCTGTGAGATGGGGCTACACTGGGCTGTGGGATGGGGCTACACTGGGCTGTAGGATGGGGCTACACTGGGCTGTGGTATAGGGCTACACTGGGCTGTGAGATGGGGCTACACTGGGCTGTGAGATGGGGCTACACTGGGCTGTAGGATGGGGCTACACTGGGCTGTGGGATGGGGCTACACTGGGCTGTGGGATGGGGCTACACTGGGCTGTAGGATGGGGCTACACTGGGCTGTGGGATGGGGCTACACTGGACTGTAGGATGGGGCTACACTGGGCTGTGGTATAGGGCTACACCGGGCTGTGAGATGGGGCTACACTGGGCTGTAGGATGGGGCTACACTGGGCTGTGGGATGGGGCTACACTGGACTGTAGGATGGGGCTACACTGGGCTGTGGTATAGGGCTACACCGGGCTGTGAGATGGGGCTACACTGGGCTGTGAGATTGGGCTACACTGGGCTGTGAGATGGGGCTATACTGGACTGTAGGATGGGGCAACACTGGGCTGTAGGATGGGGCTACACTGGGCTGTGGGATGGGGCTACACTGGACTGTAGGATGGGGCTACACTGGGCTGTGGTATAGGGCTACACCGGGCTGTGAGATGGGGCTACACTGGGCTGTGAGATTGGGCTACACTGGGCTGTGAGATGGGGCAATACTGGACTGTAGGATGGGGCTACACTGGGCTGTGGTATAGGGCTACACTGGGCTGTGGGATGGGGCTACACTGGGCTGTGAGATGGGGCTACACGGGGCTGTGAGATGGGGCTACACTGGGCTGTGAGATGGGGCTACACTGGGCTGTGAGATGGGGCTACACTGGGCTGTGAGATGGGGCTACACTGAGCTGTGGGATGGGGCTACACTGGGCTGTGAGATGGGGCTACACTGGGCTGTGGGATGGGGCTACACTGGGCTGTGAGATGGGGCTACACTGGGCTGTGAGATGGGGCTACACTGGGCTGTGGGATGGGGCTACACTGGGCTGTGGTATAGGGCTACACTGGGCTGTGAGATGGAGCTACACTGGGCTGTGAGATGGGGCTACACTGGGCTGTGAGATAGGGCCACACCGGGCTGTGAGATGGGGCTACACTGGGCTGTGAGATGGGGCTACACCGGGCTGTGAGATGGGGCTACACTGGGCTGTGAGATGGGGCTACACTGGGCTGTGGGATGGGGCTACACTGGGCTTTGGGATGGGGCCACACTGGGCTGTGGGATGGGGCTACACTGGGCTGTGGGAGGGGGCTACACTGGGCTGTGAGATGGGGCTACACTGGGCTGTGAGATGGGGCTACACTGGGCTGTGGGATGGGGCTACACTGGGCTGTGAGATGGGGCTACACTGGGCTGTGGGATGGGGCTACACTGGGCTGTGAGATGGGGCTACACTGGGCTGTGAGATGGGGCTACACTGGGCTGTGAGATGGGGCTACACTGGGCTGTGAGATGGGGCCACACCGGGCTTTGGTACCTAACTGTATGGAGAACAAGGAGGTATGGGGCTATTCAGTCAGAATCAGATTTGAGCTAGATTCATTAGTGTATTGGTAGAGCTTACAGAGTTACACCACAACAGTAGGCATCCTCATTGAGAGTACTGTTTCCCATAGCTTGGACTGTGGGATTTATTGTTCACGGATTAATTAGCGTAATTAGGGAAAGTGGTGAGGCTATAATACCATAGAAACATTGTACATGTAAATCAAAGGAAGCCTTTGTTCCTTGTGTATGTGTATAGTGTATACCAGAGTAGTGTAATGTAAAACAACTTTTATTATCAGGAATACTGCTACTAATTCAACATTTTATGAGAAAACAGGAAGTCCATATACAGATCAGAGTTGTTGTAGTTATATTATAATTAGTATGAGACTACATTACCCAGTGTCTATAGATTTATTGATAATATATAGTCTCATACTAATTATAATACATGTATATAGTTACAGTAGATATACAGAATCATTGAGTTTGGTGGTAATATTACTCCTGTCGTGGAGTTGGTCTTTGGGCAATCTACCACGTTTGGAATTGATGGTGATCTGGTCGCTATATTTCTATGGGCTGCCAATAGCATGTGATGACATCAGTGAAGATGTGAGATTTCTCGGTAGGGTACTATCCTCACATTCCTCCATTGATCCACCATCTCTGTCAAATCTGTGACTGCAATATCAGAACTGAGGCATCCCAAGTAGGCATCCAAGTTTGATGTATATTCAACAGATACTTAAATAGATATATGCATGTGTGTGTATGGATTGCTAGAACTCCAGATTTATTGCCCTGTTGGACAGCTATGACCACATCACCTAATGTATTATACTTGTACCAGCTGCTATCAAAGCCAGATTCTAGATATTGATGTCATAACATACTCTTTGTTATTATTTCACGTGAACCTTGCCATTTAACATATTGATCCTGTAGTCATATCATAGGTGTTACAAAACATAAATATATGAATTTAAAATCAGTTTACTGCTGTAGCAAACATTACACTAACATATATGTGAGTATGACATCATTGAAATAAATGTTGATACACAGGTATGTAAATTTTGCTTATTTGAAAATTATCAGTAAATAAACAAGAGATATCTATATTATCACCTTGTGGTATTTGTATACAGGTGTGGACATACCATCATCTGTCATATATAGATAGTGTAATAAGTTGTCAAGGGCAGATAACTCTATAAAAATAAGTATACCGTGTCATGTATATCGTGGAATAAGTTGTCAAGGGCAGATAACTCTATAAAAATAACAATCCTACTCCTGATTTGGACAAATGTGTGGAAAATAAGTATACCGTCATCTGTCATGTAGATCGTGTAGTAAGTTGTCAAGGGTAGCTAACCCTATAAAAATAAGTATACCGTCATCTGTCATGTAGATCGTGTAGTAAGTTGTCAAGGGTAGCTAACCCTATAAAAATAAGTATACCGTCATCTGTCATGTAGATCGTGTAGTAAGTTGTCAAGGGTAGCTAACCCTATAAAAATAAGTATACCGTCATCTGTCATGTAGATCGTGTAGTAAGTTGTCAAGGGTAGCTAACCCTATAAAAATAAGTATACCGTCATCTGTCATGTAGATCGTGTAGTAAGTTGTCAAGGGCAGATAACTCTATAAAAATAAGCATGCCTACTCCTTATTTGGACAAAAGTGTGGAAAATATGCATTCCATCGTCATGAAATATTTGTCAAGGGTAGATAACTCCATAAAGTTATGGTAAGTATTACATCATGAAAATTGGTTTTACCTAAAAAAACCTCAATTTCATTTCAGTAATAATTACCATAACTTTAGTATGCAATATATAGTACCTACACCCATAAAAGGAAAAAAAAGAAAAATAAAATAAAAAAGAAAAATAAAAATAATAAAAGAAAAGAAAAAGGATTCCTACCACAGAATTTGGTCTGCTTGGTACTACTAGGCCATTGATATTGGCTGTGTTCCCATCTGAAGTTAGATAGGGTAATGAGGTATAAATATTTCCCCTTGAGTGAGTAATTGAATGAGCCCAGTGATAACCCAGGCCAGCGTACACAAACCTGTATTGTGTATATACCCTACTACCAAAAGTGTGAATGGGATGTGTTTCTGTGTATACACAGATGTACACAATGTACTAGACAATAAATAAGTTGATCTAACTGTTCAAGGGCATGGTTGGCTTAATCACGTGTATTAAGTTTAGGTTACGAAGATGAATATTAAAAGAAAAAATTATGATTTTCAAAACAAATTTTGCGTTTTGCAATTCAGCATGGAAATCTGAGAACAAAAACATAATCAAAAGTTCTGATTACTGAAATATCTGATTTAAAACATTTTGATTCAATAGTTATCAAGCTAACTTTGGTTTGATGAAAACTATAACACAGCATCCTGTCTATCTGTGGAGTCTCTACTACTGCTAAAACCATCAACAGTTTCCTTAAAACTGGTAATTCTATCAAAACTACATTTTAGAAATGTGTTCCTCAAGAAGCTGAATGAACCAGTATTATATTCTGTCCCTCATCTTTTGACTTTAATTTGTCCCAAACAACAGTGAAAGTTCTTGATATAAAAACTGAGCCACCAATCTAGTTTCTACATGGATTAATTAGATTATTTATTGTTATATTAAATTGATTGGTCCTAAAGTATACCCAATGAAAATACTGTTACTGTAGGTCAACAACAAGGCCTTTAGTTGCTGTAGCCCGGGATGTGCTACTACAGTTTGGTTTTCTGCACACGATTATAGTATTTTATCATATACTGAGATTGTTTTGTACACAAACAGGAATTGAAAACTTAATTTCCTGTTTGTGTACAAAACAATCTCAGTATATATCATTCATACCAAACTGAGGAATCTTATTCGTAATATAGTATTTTATTGGTCATTTTGGGTCCGCCCACCATGGCACACAGTTCACATTCATATAGGAGATACTGTATAAATGTGTTTGCAGGGATAATTCTGACTCTTAAAACTATGGGAGAATTTGAGGGATTTTATGGGATAAGCAAAATATCTATGAGATTTTTCTATATAAAGTAAAAAAAAATTGAATTTTCAATGAGATTTTCAGGAAAATATAGGTAAAAATCCCAAAAGTGATCCCTGTGTTTTTGTCATCAGATGAGACTTACTATGATAAACATTCAAAATTGAAAGGAGACTCAAGTAGATGTGACACATGGCTGAGGATTTATCATAAGCTTATAAAGAATACACACATGTAATTATGTACCAATAACAACTTAAAATTTGAATAAAGTCAACAATGTGATAATATTGTCATCTGATATAAATTGCAAGAAATCAGTGTAGGGCGGTTTTATATACCGGTAGTTAATAAGCAGCAGAACCTAACACAAGTTACTGTTGAAACAATGTCTTATAAACATTGTAATTAGGTGAAAAAACAACATTTGACTACTAGACTGCTAGCCATATAGAACAATCTGTGTTTGATATTACATAGAAAAGTTCTTTTTTAATCTTAACAGTGTAAATGTAAGTCGGCCTCACTACATCACTACCTGGTAGCTAGGCTATCCTGCTCACTACATCACTACATCACTACCTGGTAGCTAGGTTATCCTGCTCACTACATCACTACATCACTACATCACTACATCACTACATCACTACCTGGTAGCTAGGTTATCCTGCTCACTACATCACTACAACACTACATCACTACATCACTACATCACTACATCACTACCTGGTAGCTAGGTTATCCTGCTCACTACATCACTACATCACTACAACACTACATCACTACATCACTACATCACTACATCACTACCTGGTAGCTAGGTTATCCTGCTCACTACATCACTACATCACTACATCACTACCTGGTAGCTAGGCTATCCTGCTCACTACATCACTACATCACTACATCACTACCTGGTAGCTAGGTTATCCTGCTCACTACATCACTACATCACTACATCACTACCTGGTAGCTAGGTTATCCTGCTCACTACATCACTACATCACTACATCACTACATCACTACCTGGTAGCTAGGTTATCCTGCTCACTACATCACTACATCACTACATCACTACCTGGTAGCTAGGTTATCCTGCTCACTACATCACTACATCACTACATCACTACATCACTACATCACTACCTGGTAGCTAGGTTATCCTGCTCACTACATCACTACATCACTACATCACTACAACACTACATCACTACCTGGTAGCTAGGTTATCCTGCTCACTACATCACTACATCACTACATCACTACATCACTACATCACTACCTGGTAGCTAGGTTATCCTGCTCACTACATCACTACATCACTACATCACTTCATCACTACATCACTACAACACTACATCACTACATCACTACATCACTACATCACTACATCACTACAACACTACATCACTACCTGGTAGCTAGGTTATCCTGCTCACTACATCACTACATCACTACATCACTACATCACTACAACACTACATCACTACATCACTACCTGGTAGCTAGGTTATCCTGCTCACTACATCACTACATCACTACCTGGTAGCTAGGTTGTCCTGCTCACTACATCACTACATCACTACATCACTACATCACTACATCACTACATCACTACCTGGTAGCTAGGTTGTCCTGCTCACTACATCACTACATCACTACATCACTACATCACTACATCACTACATCACTACCTGGTAGCTAGGTTATCCTGCTCACTACATCACTACCTGGTAGCTAGGTTATCCAGCTCACTACATCACTACATCACTACCTGGTAGCTAGGTTATCCTGCTCACTACATCACTACATCACTACCTGGTAGCTAGGTTATCCTGCTCACTACATCACTACATCACTACAACACTACATCACTACATCACTACAACACTACATCACTACATCACTACAACACTACATCACTACATCACTACATCACTACAACACTACATCACTACATCACTACAACACTACATCACTACATCACTACATCACTACATCACTACCTGGTAGCTAGGTTATCCTGCTCACTACATCACTACATCACTACAACACTACATCACTACATCACTACATCACTACATCACTACATCACTACAACACTACATCACTACAACACTACATCACTACATCACTACATCACTACCTGGTAGCTAGGTTATCCTGCTCACTACATCACTACCTGGTAGCTAGGCTATCCTGCTCACTACATCACTACATCACTACATCACTACCTGGTAGCTAGGTTATCCTGCTCACTACATCACTACATCACTACATCACTACATCACTACATCACTACCTGGTAGCTGGGTTATCCTGCTCACTACATCACTACATCACTACATCACTACAACACTACATCACTACCTGGTAGCTAGGTTATCCTGCTCACTACATCACTACATCACTACATCACTACATCACTACATCACTACATCACTACCTGGTAGCTAGGTTATCCTGCTCACTACATCACTACCTGGTAGCTAGGCTATCCTGCTCACTACATCACTACATCACTACATCACTACCTGGTAGCTAGGTTATCCTGCTCACTACATCACTACATCACTACATCACTACCTGGTAGCTAGGTTATCCTGCTCACTACATCACTACATCACTACATCACTACATCACTACATCACTACATCACTACCTGGTAGCTAGGTTATCCTGCTCACTACATCACTACATCACTACATCACTACAACACTACATCACTACATCACTACATCACTACATCACTACCTGGTAGCTAGGTTATCCTGCTCACTACATCACTACATCACTACATCACTACATCACTACCTGGTAGCTAGGTTATCCTGCTCACTACATCACTACATCACTACATCACTACATCACTACCTGGTAGCTAGGTTATCCTGCTCACTACATCACTACATCACTACATCACTACATCACTACAACACTACATCACTACATCACTACATCACTACCTGGTAGCTAGGTTATCCTGCTCACTACATCACTACATCACTACATCACTACATCACTACATCACTACATCACTACCTGGTAGCTAGGTTATCCTGCTCACTACATCACTACATCACTACATCACTACATCACTACATCACTACATCACTACCTGGTAGCTAGGTTATCCTGCTCACTACATCACTACATCACTACATCACTACATCACTACAACACTACCTGGTAGCTAGGTTATCCTGCTCACTACATCACTACATCACTACATCACTACATCACTACCTGGTAGCTAGGTTATCCTGCTCACTACATCACTACATCACTACATCACTACATCACTACATCACTACCTGGTAGCTAGGTTATCCTGCTCACTACATCACTACATCACTACATCACTACATCACTACCTGGTAGCTAGGTTATCCTGCTCACTACATCACTACATCACTACATCACTACATCACTACATCACTACATCACTACCTGGTAGCTAGGTTATCCTGCTCACTACATCACTACATCACTACATCACTACATCACTACATCACTACATCACTACCTGGTAGCTAGGTTATCCTGCTCACTACATCACTACATCACTACATCACTACATCACTACATCACTACCTGGTAGCTAGGTTATCCTGCTCACTACATCACTACATCACTACATCACTACATCACTACATCACTACATCACTACCTGGTAGCTAGGTTATCCTGCTCACTACATCACTACATCACTACATCACTACAACACTACATCACTACCTGGTAGCTAGGTTATCCTGCTCACTACATCACTACATCACTACATCACTACATCACTACCTGGTAGCTAGGTTATCCTGCTCACTACATCACTACATCACTACCTGGTAGCTAGGTTGTCCTGCTCACTACATCACTACATCACTACATCACTACATCACTACATCACTACCTGGTAGCTAGGTTATCCTGCTCACTACATCACTCTACTCTACAGTGACTGATCATGAGGTGTCACATTTATAAGTACACCTATTTACAGTTACATCTACTACCTGGATAAGCCTATTACATAATGTATGACGTACCTGGTGTCAAACCCTGTTAGGTCAGACCTAGACTTGGATTACACCAGGAACCAGCTGGGTGTCAGGATGATGAATCATCATATTGACCGCTAACACATGGCTGTGTTGATAATGCTGTCATAATTAACTCTGTATCAGATTTTAATACAAATGGGTGTTTTTGTGGACTTGCAACTTCAGAAATATGATAATATTATGTTTTGTGACTTTGTCATGACTGCAATCCTGCCATTTTTAAGAGGGATATGTGTTATGCTGTTATAAGTTTGACCTGTACCAGGTTACTTTGGGTTACAGTTTATCCTTAAAGACCACCTGTCTAAATCACTTCCTTGCAGTAGTGTTACAACACAGCCCTCCTGTCTATAGGGCAAGTTTTGTTATCTCCCTTGGATGGCATTAACCCCCCACAAGATTTTAATAAACTGTTACGGGCTTGTAATGTTGACCTTGTCACAAGGCAGTTATTATAGAGTGATAAGGGGCACTGATGGACTAGTTTGGTATTAGATATTACAGATCTTAGAAAAAAACAACATAAACCATCTCTATTTATTGTTGGTTGAAAAACTAAGCAAGCATGAAATCATTTGTAAGTCAATAAATTATAAATTCCTTGCCAAATTTGTATTTGAAAGTTGTCATGCTCCATAAAGAAGATAAAAGCAGAGTACTTCAGTACTGTGGCCTACATTGTCAGAGAAAGTTGTTTTCCCCGCGGTTGATTGATTTAATTTGTCATTTACGGCCTCCAGCTCGACTTGATTAACCCCAAGTTTGACTTAGCTGGTGTGGACGCCAGGCTTATAACCTTTTATATTACCTGTCTTCAATCTTTACAAATGTAAATTTTCATCATCACATCCATTCACAGATGATGTATGTATACCTGTGATAGCTGATGTAAATAATCAAGCCCATCCTTTATATCATATACCACAAACACATCAGGTTTATCTTGTCACCTGTTCAAGTCAAATTTTAAACAAGTTTGACAGCTCTTGTCAAATGTATAAATATATGTTTAACACCATGGTCACTTATCTTCAAGACACCTTTGTTTTCCATCTTCATTTCCAGTAAATAATCCAGCCAGCCATCTTTATTCCCAGTAGATAATCCAGCCAGGCAACTTTATTCCCAGTAGATAATCCAGCCAGCCATCTTAATTCTCAGTAGATAATCCAGCCAGCCATTTTTATTCCCAGTAGATAATCCAGCCAGCCATCTTAGTTCCCAGTAGATAATCTAGCCAGCCATCTTAATTCCCAGTAGATAATCCAGCCAGCCATCTTTATTCCCAGTAGATAATCCAGCCAGCCATCTTTATTCCCAGTAGATAATCCAGCCAGCCATCTTTATTCCCAGTAGATAATCCAGCCAGCCATCTTTATTCCCAGTAGATAATCCAGCTAGCCATCTTTATTCCAAATAAATAATCCAGCCAGCCATCTTAGTTCCCAGTAGATAATCCAGCCAGCCATCTTTATTCCCAGTAGATAATCCAGTCAGCCATCTTATTTCCAGTAGATAATCCAGCCAGCCATCTTTATTCCCAGTAGATAATCCAGCCAGCCATTTTTATTCCCAATAAATAATCCAGCCAGCCATCTTTATTCCCAGTAGATAATCCAGCCAGCCTTCTTCATTCCCAGTAGATAATCCAGCCAGCCATCTTTATTCCCAGTAGAAAATCCAGCTAGCCATCTTCATTCCCAGTAGATAATCCAGCCAGCCATCTTCATTTCCATTAGATAATCCATCAAGCCATCTTCATTCCCAATAAATAATCCAGCCAGCCATCTTTATTCCCAGTAGATAATCCAGCCAGCCATCTTCATTCCCAATAAATAATCAAGCTAGCCTTCTTCATTCCCAGTAGAAAATCCAGCCAGCCATCTTCATTCCCAGTAGATAATCCAGCCAGCCATCTTCATTTCCATTAGATAATCCATCAAACCATCTTCATTCCCAGTGTATTAAATTTGAACTGAGCCAATCTTAAACGCAACAATGCTACATTGCAAAGAAATGTGTACAATCCTCCCTCTACAAGTGACCAGTAGATGTTTAATGTCGTGTAAATGTTTGTGTTTTACAGGTGTCTGTCAATGGACTAGAAGTTCTGTGTCTGATGGTGGACCGCAAGGGAGAGGACTTCAAACATTACGTGTCTCAGGGTACGTATTTATCAATGTTACGTATCTCAGGGTACGTATTTATCAATGTTACATGTCTCGGGGTACGTATTTATCAATGTTACATGTCTCGGGGTATGTGTTTATCAATGTTACATGTCTTGGGGTACGTATTTATCAATGTTACATGTCTCGGGGTATGTATTTATCAATGTTACATGTCTCAGGGTATGTGTTTATCAATGTTACATGTCTTGGGGTACGTATTTATCAATGTTAAGTGTCTCAGGGTACATATTTATCAATGTTACGTGTCTCAGGGTACGTATTTATCAATGTTGTGTGTCTCAGGGTACGTATTTATCAATGTTACGTGTCTCGGGGTACATATTTATCAATGTTATGTGTCTCAGGGTACATATTTATCAATGTTGTGTGTCTCAGGGTATGTGTTTGTCAATGTTACGTGTCTCAGGGTATGTGTTTATCAATGTTACATGTCTCGGGGTACGTATTTATCAATGTTTTGTGTCTCAGGGTACGTATTTATCAATGTTACATGTCTCGGGGTATGTGTTTATCAATGTTACATGTCTTGGGGTACGTATTTATCAATGTTACATGTCTTGGGGTACGTATTTATCAATGTTACATGTCTTGGGGTATGTATTTATCAATGTTACGTGTCTCAGGGTACGTATTTATCAATGTTACATGTCTCGTGGTACGTATTTATCAATGTTACATGTCTCGGGGTATGTGTTTATCAATGTTACATGTCTTGGGGTACGTATTTATCAATGTTACATGTCTCGGGGTATGTATTTATCAATGTTATGTGTCTCAGGGTACGTATTTATCAATGTTGTGTGTCTCGGGTATGTATTTATCAATGTTACGTGTCTTTGGGTACGTATTTATCAATGTTGCGTGTCTCAGGGTATGTATTTATCAATGTTATGTGTCTCAGGGTACGTATTTATCAATGTTGTGTGTCTCGGGGTATGTATTTATCAAAGTTACGTGTCTCCGGGTACGTATTTATCAATGTTACCTGTCTCTAGGTATATATTAATTAATGTGATGGGTCTCACGGTAGATATTCACAATGATATGTGTCTCAGGGTACATTTTAATCAATGTCACATGTCTCCGTGTACTCAATGTTAAGTTTGTGTACAACTCGTGGACCTACAATTCTAGCATTGTTGATGACATCAGCCCATGTCTTTATCACACACACCAAGAACATTACTCACTATGTCTGTTCTTAGAAGTTAGTGCTATCACGATATGGTCAAAAACGGTACAGCAATTTATTGATGATCTACTGTCCCTATTTGTGGTTCACAGATGATATTGTTAGGATCTGTTTAAGAAACATAAACCTAAAAAGTTGATTATAAAATAATTTTTTAGCATTACATCAAAATGCCTCATATGCACTGTGTTATCTTTGAGTTTTAACAAAATTTTATAACACTTAATAACTGATGTTCAATTTCTCTGTACTTTCACAATTAATTAAAATATTTCTGTAATAATCTGCTATCTTTATACTTGATGGACATTATAACGGTTTGAGTAAACACAATCAGACACTGTACTTACAAAGGTTGACTCGGACATGTGGCCGTGGAAGCAGATGACATCGTAACAGCAGCTAGTTTCCTTGTCACACATTTTTCTTGTCAGTCTAGCAAACTCTGGTCACCATTCTGAGTCTTTTGTCATAAAATGATGCCCACATCTGAAAAATAAAGAGAGAAGTTGACTGAATGTTGTTATTTGACCTTTTCAGTGCTGCCCTCTGTCGTAGACCGCCTGGGAGACTCCAAGGACCAGGTTAGTGTGTGGTCGTGGGGACTTTTACATATATTCTACCCCAAGTTTCATTCCTTCCACCTATATGTCTAGCTGACCGTCTTAGAAACCTTTGCATTCAATCCATATTAGAGGTTTAATAAAATCAAGACATGCCTAGCATTAGATATAACACAGCCAGTAAAACTCAACCTACAATAGTGTAATCATGATATGCCAATGCCAAAATACAGTAGTGGTATCCCCGAAATCTAAAAATACATAAGGGTTATCCCCTAATTCTCGAAAATACAGTAGTGTTACTGTAGGAAATGGATTTGTACTTGTAAGGCTTGCCTTATCTTTGAATGATATGACAGAGAAAATGTGTTCAGTTTTCTGTGTTAAATCACATGATAGCTATCAC
Source organism: Mimachlamys varia (assembly GCA_947623455.1). Classification (NCBI taxonomy): domain Eukaryota; kingdom Metazoa; phylum Mollusca; class Bivalvia; order Pectinida; family Pectinidae; genus Mimachlamys; species Mimachlamys varia. Next base: position 60,636,864 of record OX392529.1, read on the forward strand.
TGTGAATACATGGGTTTATTTCTAGGTACGAGACCAGGCCCAGCAGTTACTGATGAAGCTGATGATGCCCGCCACATCCCCCGGGGTAGGTCACCAATGTCTACTTTGAGTTGAATGATCATGATAATTATTATGATAATTATTAATTGTATTATGATAGTTGATAAATAATTATGATAATTCAAATTTTTTATGTACCACATTATCACGACTTATAGATTGTCTCAAAGTGGTTCACAAATTATTATCCATGGTTATAGGGCCTTAGCAACCAGCCAATATTGTTCTCAACTACCAGAGGAACATACAATTGGTGCTGCCATTTTGACACTCACAGCTAGCATTCTACAATTTCTAGCACTGCTCAAACACATACTCATTTACAGCTGAGTAGACTGGAACAAGCAAGTGCTGTGGCCGGGGCTCGTATTCGCAACCCTTCGATGAGGAGCCAGGTGTCCTGCCACTAGACCTTCGTGCCTCCCACATAATGAGCTGGATGTCACGAATACTTAGAGAAATACAGTGACTGGTGCTAATAAAAAGAATTCTTAAGCATTGTGATGTTTCTGTGACAATATCTGTGGATCAGTCCTGAACATTTGAAATATTTTCACATCTGTTCATAAGGCTTTTGTGATGTTATAATTTGTCTAGTCTGGATAGACAATAATTTAATGTGAAATTTGTGTTGTAGTATGTGTTCGAGAGGATGATGAGTGCGTTTACACACAAGCTGTGGCACGTCAGAGAGGGGGTCCTCATCTGTCTACAGAACACACTCAACACGTAAGTAATCTACAGAACACACTCAATCAGCCTCCTCCTTCTCTATTTCATGATAATATTCACAAGTTGTGATTTACTAGATCTTATACAAACCTATTTTGAATACAAGGTATATAACTAGCCCCTTTATAATGTTGTTGATGAAGAGGAGAGATAGTCAGCATGTCCATGGTTCTATGCACATGTCCATATAATTACTGTACATGGATGGGAATTTTATTTATTGGTCTTTGCCAATGCACTGATAGAAATCCATTTTGGACTGATGTTTTATATTGTATTGAAAGATAGAATATTGACTATAATATAATCCAAGATCCTCTGTAGAATATAAAAAGTAGCTCATTTTGTATTGCTAGAGTTGTGTCCCCTTGATCAGTTTTGTTAATTTAAAAAAGGATTGAGCAGTTATTTCTTCTTCATTTCTTCAGAAATTTTATATTAACACATTAATATTTGTGGTCAGGAATCAGTACTAATAAGAATTATTGGAAAATAAATTATTGATCTACAATGGTATAGAATGTTTACAGAGTGCTTACAACATGTTTACAATGTTACAGAATGTTTACAATGTTACAGAATGTTTACAATGTTACAGAATGTTTACAATGTTATAGAATGTTTACAATGTTATAGAATGTTTGATTGTTTATTTCAGATATGGAGCGAGGAGTTTACACCTGTCTAAGATAGTACCTAACATCTGTAAACTACTGGACGATCAGAACAGCCAGGTAAGGTTTAATCATCTGTATAATCAACAAGGTTAAAACAAAACCATGGCAAATCACATTGCTTCATTGAAGTTGTGCAGCATGTTTATCCAAATCTAATCTTTTTAATTATCATCTTTTTGCTATCCAACCGCTATCTGATGACAAAAAATATATTAAATGTATAAAATTTGGAGTCCAACACCGACAAAAAGTGAAAAACATACAAAAAGTGAAAAACATAGGACCTCCTTGAAGCTACTGTTGTAGATCTAGAAAACCAGAGGCTTTGCATCAAATTCGAATAAGTGGGTTTTGTTTGAGGAGGACAATATACATACGATAACGAAGCCATTGTCAGGTGTTGTTATAAAAGGCAAAGTCTTAAGGTTGGCATCAAGTGAACAATGTAGGACTTGTTTAAACACGGCAACACACTTTCTTAACGCTCCAACATCATTTCCTTAAAATAAACTTTGACCGACAAAAAAAATGATATTAACAAGTATGTGACATTAAGAGAAACATGTTTTCCCACTAAATCCAGTGTATTTTCAATCTCCATAACTGAAAGTAAAGTTACTCAAAAAAATCTTGGTTTTATTTCTTACTTTCTATACAATGTTTTCAATATTTGTACAAGTTATATCTGAAATCAATGGAAATGACATCATTTTCTGGATATTTCATGTGGTTGGTTAAAAAACCCATGCTATTAAGAGGAATTCACCTCAAATTACATGATGTGGAAAACATGATATAAAGTGAATTCCACTGTATAAGTAAATTGAGTTGGTTTACTACTGATAAGTACTGTATTTTATGGATTCATTCAATACACAAACAGTACATGTACAAAACATCATCCGGTCTGTTATAGACGGATCCAAATCGGTCAATTTGGCTAATTTATCCAAAACTAACCCTGTCTAAACGGCCAAATATTCATGTCCCATGCATGATCCGTTTAGAGATTTTGCATTGTATAAAACTAAGAGAAGTATTACAATGTATTTTGTTACAGGGCATCATGATAAATACTGTACATATAATGGGCATTTCTGTCAGGTGCTTATAGAATAATAAAAATGTGTTTGCCTGTGTGTAAACCTGTGGCTGTATTGATAGATTGTGGATAATGTTTCAGGTGCGTGAGACCTGCGTTAACACCCTGGCAGAGATCTACCGACACGTAGGCGAGAAGGTGCGCTCAGACTTACTCAAGAAAGGCATCTCCCAACAGAGGTAACTAAAGTGGAGAGAGTTATTTCCCTTTGCTTGTAAAAAGAAGGAAATTGTTTCCGAAAAGTGAACTTGGAAATCAAATATTGCATTAAGCAATAATGTTACACATTTATTTAATGAATATCTGGTGAGGCTCATTTTGTATTTCAATATTGATCCTATATTAACCCTTTTGGTGGCCGGTACATTTTTTCTGTCTAAAATGAAGTATTAGGTGAGCTTGCTTGCAGAGCAATGAAATAATTTTTATAATTACTTATAACGATATTTCTACTGAAATGTGTTACAAATTGTTCAGTGTCTTAAAAGTTACAGGCTTATTGCTTACATGTCTTGGCGTCTTACCAGGTACGGGCTTGTTGGTCATGTGTCTTGGCGTCTTACCAGGCACGGGCTTGTTGGTCATGTGTCTTGGCGTCTTACCAGGCACGGGCTTGTTGGTCATGTGTCTTGGCGTCTTACCAGGCACGGGCTTGTTGCCCATGTCTCTTGGCGTCTTACCAGTTACGGGCTTGTTGCCCATGTGTCTTGGCGTCTTACCAGGTACGGGCTTGTTGGTCATGTGTCTTGGCGTCTTACCAGGCACGGGCTTGTTGGTCATGTGTCTTGGCGTCTTACCAGGCACGGGCTTGTTGGTCATGTGTCTTGGCGTCTTACCAGGCACGGGCTTGTTGCTCATGTGTCTTGGCGTCTTACCAGGCACGGGCTTGTTGCCCATGTGTCTTGGCGTCTTACCAGGCACGGGCTTGTTGGTCATGTGTCTTGGCGTCTTACCAGGCACGGGCTTGTTGGTCATGTGTCTTGGCGTCTTACCAGGCACGGGCTTGTTGGTCATGTGTCTTGGCGTCTTACCAGGCACGGGCTTGTTGGTCATGTGTCTTGGCGTCTTACCAGGCACGGGCTTGTTGCCCATGTGTCTTGGCGTCTTACCAGGCACGGGCTTGTTGCCCATGTGTCTTGGCGTCTTACCAGGTACGGGCTTGTTGCCCATGTGTCTTGGCGTCTTACCAGGCACGGGCTTGTTGGTCATGTGTCTTGGCGTCTTACCAGGCACGGGCTTGTTGCCCATGTGTCTTGGCGTCTTACCAGGCACGGGCTTGTTGGTCATGTGTCTTGGCGTCTTACCAGGCACGGGCTTGTTGCCCATGTGTCTTGGCGTCTTACCAGGTACGGGCTTGTTGCCCATGTGTCTTGGCGTCTTACCAGGCACGGGCTTGTTGGTCATGTGTCTTGGCGTCTTACCAGGTACGGGCTTGTTGCCCATGTGTCTTGGCGTCTTACCAGGTACGGGCTTGTTGCCCATGTGTCTTGGCGTCTTACCAGGCACGGGCTTGTTGGTCATGTGTCTTGGCGTCTTACCAGGCACGGGCTTGTTGGTCATGTGTCTTGGCGTCTTACCAGGCACGGGCTTGTTGCCCATGTGTCTTGGCGTCTTACCAGGCACGGGCTTGTTGGTCATGTGTCTTGGCGTCTTACCAGGCACGGGCTTGTTGGTCATGTGTCTTGGCGTCTTACCAGGCACGGGCTTGTTGGTCATGTGTCTTGGCGTCTTACCAGGCACGGGCTTGTTGGTCATGTGTCTTGGCGTCTTACCAGGCACGGGCTTGTTGCCCATGTGTCTTGGCGTCTTACCAGGCACGGGCTTGTTGCCCATGTGTCTTGGCGTCTTACCAGGCACGGGCTTGTTGGTCATGTGTCTTGGCGTCTTACCAGGCACGGGCTTGTTGGTCATGTGTCTTGGCGTCTTACCAGGCACGGGCTTGTTGCCCATGTGTCTTGGCGTCTTACCAGGTACGGGCTTGTTGCCCATGTGTCTTGGCGTCTTACCAGGTACGGGCTTGTTGCCCATGTGTCTTGGCGTCTTACCAGGTACGGGCTTGTTGCCCATGTGTCTTGGCGTCTTACCAGGCACGGGCTTGTTGGTCATGTGTCTTGGCGTCTTACCAGGCACGGGCTTGTTGGTCATGTGTCTTGGCGTCTTACCAGGCACGGGCTTGTTGGTCATGTGTCTTGGCGTCTTACCAGGCACGGGCTTGTTGGTCATGTGTCTTGGCGTCTTACCAGGCACGGGCTTGTTGCCCAAGTGTCTTGGCGTCTTACCAGGCACGGGCTTGTTGCCCATGTGTCTTGGCGTCTAACCAGGCACGGGCTTGTTGCCCAAGTGTCTTGGCGTCTTACCAGGCACGGGCTTGTTGCCCAAGTGTCTTGGCGTCTTACCAGGCACGGGCTTGTTGCCCAAGTGTCTTGGCGTCTTACCAGGCACGGGCTTGTTGCCCATGTGTCTTGGCGTCTAACCAGGCACGGGCTTGTTGCCCATGTGTCTTGGCGTCTTACCAGGCACGGGCTTGTTGCCCATGTGTCTTGGCGTCTAACCAGGCACGGGCTTGTTGCCCATGTGTCTTGGCGTCTTACCAGGCACGGGCTTGTTGGTCATGTGTGTCTTGCTTTTAACTGTAAGATGTTAGTGGGAGTTATGTAATAAATCCAGGTATATTTGATTTGATAGGTTAAACCAGGTATGATCTTTGATTTGATAGGTTAAACCAGGTATGATCTTTGATTTGATAGATAAAATTAGGTATGATCTTTGATTTGATAGGTTAAACCAGATATGATCTTTGATTTGATAGGTTAAACCAGATATTTGCCAAATTTGACGAGGTGAAGATGTCGGGAAACATGCTTGCTACAGCTCATGACTATGGTAAGTAATGAAAACATCCTCAACCAGATCTAGATTTGTTATGCCTTCAAAATTATGCCTCTTCTGTATTTCAAACTACACCTGTTTAAGTCCTTGTCTTATCCTGTCCCACATCCTTTGTTTAAATGTCAGTATCATCAAATTCAAAAATGCTTTGGAAGTGTCAGGGAAGAACCAGCCGTCCTGTTTTGTAATTATATACAGAGAGTAGTATCTTTATCTACATGTTTAATCCTGTTTTGATGCTGGCTGGAAGTACTTTCTAGACTTTTACAATGGGACTAGCCCTTCAGTATACAGATACCAGCTGTTTACATGACCAATTGAGCCAACCCTCCCCAGAGGTTACCACAGTGTTGGATATCCAGCTTACATACCACCAGAGGGACCCAACAACAGACAATAACTACGTCAAAATGAACCGTATTGAATATTGATGGCTAAACAAGGCTATTTTATATACATTGATCCATGCTGAACAAAAAAGGTGGACATACCTGATTATGGATATACTTTCTTTGGTTCTCAGGAACCAAAAAGAAAAAAAAAATTTTTACAGACAGATTTTCTGTTAATGTAGAAAAGATATGTATTTTTCACCAAAAAATGCAACAAGTATTTTCACATTAATTCAAAAAAATACTTTTATTTAATCTCAAAACTCTTGTAATTTGGAAGTGTCGGTAAAAGGATGCATTTCATGTAAAGGGAGATAACTCTTCATGTCTTATCACAAAATACAGGGGCCTGATATAAAGGTAGAGACCTTGCTGGATTAAGATTCCCCAGGTTAAAGATTCTGCTGTGTCAGGCTTAGTCTGATTAATTTGTCAAAATTACATCACAGTGATTTTATTTCCTTAAGTATACAACCTAAAAATGGTTGTTGCTATATCACTCCATCTTGACGTTTTCTTCAGATGTAAAAAAAAAAAAAAAAATTCTAAGATTTTTTTTCTCAATTTTTTGAACCTCAAAATGTACCTGCGTACTATATGCCAGAAATTACGGTAATATCAAAAATATATACCCCTACATAAAAAAATATGGAGAAAAATGTAATTGCATAGGAAAAAATAGTTGTGTATTATTAGTATTTTCATGTGTGATTAAGCATGTCATTGTGGATGCAAGTTGATAGGATATGAATGTAAACGACTGCCAGCAATTATAGTGTAATCTAGTATTACTGTCCTGGTCTAAAGCCTCGGAGACAAAAATATCTCGGCCACCCAGCTCATCCTTCTAGTAGCGGTTATTACAAGACTATTAAATTTGATGTTTGGCCTGCTATGAGGAAAGTAATGATACAGCATCCATCCTGAGGAACACTTATAACTTGGTTTGTTTGTAATAACAGGGTGAAGATATGTGCTGAATCAGCATAATACAGAAAAACATACCAAACCCTGTACATCAACATCATTTTGTGGCTTCAAGACGTTATTCTGTAATTATATAATATGCTAAAGAAAAAACGGTGCTTATAGGTTCTGTTTCAAACGGGTAAAAACCTACCTATCTACCCTACAACACTGCTACCTAGCACAAAACCTAGCTCATTATGGTATCTCTTTCCTTAAGGCCTGGATTCCAGCCAATTTTCACTTTATCCAGGTGCATGGCAGAAATATTACCTTGATTTTGAATTTTTTTTAAGATGTTATCATTGTGAGATAAAACTCTGCGATAAGATTGTGTCTGTATATGACACGGTTAGGTAATATATATATATATATAAGTGTGTTGTGTGTGTGTGGGGATATAACATTAGAATATTGTACCGATTTGTCCCACTCTCTATGTAGCAGGTCATTATCCCTCCTATCATAAATAACACATCATCTTATTGGTATTCTGTTCATTGTTCAGATATAGGTGAATCTGTATTTGACCTATTTTAACCAATATCTTAAGAAAGGGAGCAGTATTTGACCTACATCGACATAAATTCTATAGAATTGTGTCTTAGGGTAAAAAATGTCAAGTAGTATTAGTTTCTAGGTGCCTGTAGATATTTTGTATCTATATACTTAGTACACAGTGTTTGTCCTGGGTATAACCAAGTATCATATATTGGAAATAATATCTAATGTTACAGCTGAACGGGCTAAATCAATATCTGCCTCGTATTGGTTGAGTGTTGAGGTGTATATTCTATAGTAAGCCTTGTACTAGGATTTCTACCCCTTCCCTATTATAGATGGCAGAAAGTTTAAAAAGAAAGTCAAAACAATAACTCGATTGAGTTTCCAGACATGTAATGTTTTCTGTGAAAACTAAGGTATTAGACTTTCAGCATATATTTTCTGTAGCGAAAATTATGTGACCTGTCCAATTTAAGAAAAAAAAAAGTGGTTTTTGATTGACACTTGAAAAAAGTAAGTCTCGTGTTTGTGGTAGATTGTGACTGTGCGTCACTAGACGAATGAGTTTACCTTGGGTTGTTACCTAACAGGTCTGGGAGTTACCACAAAGGGGATACTGTGTCGTACCACCATCACTTACACAACACTGTGGCCACAAACAATCCATACTGTTCAGTGTACCCCGTCATTATACAGGGAGGAGGATCCGGGCCCCAGGGGTACAGACATGTCTATTCTGGGACCTGGGTACCGCCTGGGCTGTTTATACAAATTATGTTAGTTTGACTGTGAAATGAATTCTGTTTTTCAAACGGACCAGCTAATGTTGATTTGTCAGTGTTAGCTGAACTCTGATAGGATTAGGGATGAAGGTGTACAGACCTTTAAATAGATCAGTAAAAAGTTCACCAAGTTAGCAAGACAAGTTAGTATGTTACTTTGAATGGGAATTCATTGAAGAAATCATGACCGTATGTGACTCTGTGTCGTAGATATAATAGTTAAACCAAATGTTGATATTACTGAAGACCAACTTTAAATCGGAGTTGAATAGAGAAATTGTATCAGAGATTTCAGTTAGTGCTGAACATTACACACTTAAATAAGTCAACTAGCATATTGAGTTATCCCTGAAATCGGAGGGTCAGAAGTTAATAAAAAAAAAAAACCCATGTCAAATAGCCTTGGTCTGTCCTTTCAAGCCACACAGTCGTTAGCTAGTTTAAGGGAATCAAGAAAACACTCACAAGGGTCTACTAAAATACTTGACTTCATGTATCTGGGAGAGAATTAAGATATTGTGTTAATGAAACAGCCTTAATTGAAAAATATTTCCAAATAGTAAACAAAATTCTTAAATTATTTGGAGCGTCGCTGTATGATTTGAAGCATCGCTGTTATGATTTTGAGTGTCGCTGTATGATTTGAAGCATCGCTGTTATGATTTGAAGCATCGCTGTATGATTTGAAGCATCGCTGTTATGATTTGAAGCATCGCTGTTATGATTTGGAGCGTCGCTGTATGATTTGAAGCATCGCTGTATGATTTGGAGCGTCGCTGTATGATTTGAAGCATCACTGTTATGATTTTGAGTGTCGCTGTATGATTTGAAGCATCGCTGTTATGATTTTGAGTGTCGCTGTATGATTTGAAGCATCGCTGTATGATTTGAAGCATTGCTGTTATGATTTTGAGTGTCGCTGTATGATTTGAAGCATCGCTGTATGATTTGGAGCGTCGCTGTATGATTTGAAGCATCGCTGTTATGATTTTGAGTGTCGCTGTATGATTTGGAGCTTTGCTGTATGATTTGGAGCTTTGCTGTATGATTTGGAGCGTCGTTGTATGATTTGAAGCATCGCTGTATGATTTGGAGCGTCGCTGTATGATTTGGAGTGTTGTTGACCTCAGGTGTTACTGTAAAGTTTATATTCCCTTCAGAACAGGTTTTACAGATGCTGGGCACTGTACAAAAATATACAGACATTTACTAAAAAGTTCCGTGTGATCTGTAGACCAATAAAAGGGAGATGGCTTGTAAATGAATGCATTAGATATCATGTGTCAGCTTTTTCAGTGCAGAAATTAGAAATAAGAGACTCCTCACAAAAAAATCATCAAACAGTTTTGCAAGTCCTCCAAATTTATGCTGAAATATAATTTTCCTCTCATTAAAATTCATAGTTTTTGTATGGAAGCATGACTCGAAAAATAGTGTACAGATATGTAATTTACATGTTTTAGGGGTAGCGGAAACATTTTAATGGCTTGCATTTTACGAAAATTTGTACTCATGATTTAATAAATAGGTGGTTTTTTCCCCTGGCATTTGATCTCATCAGTTTGCAGCAGAAGCCAAATATATTTGCAGTTTTCTGGTTCAGGATCTAGCACTGTGTATGAAGCCTAACATGAAATCTCAGAAAGTTGACTAAACAGACTTTCTCCCTCCGTGTACTGCATTACTTCCCGTCACAGGTAACTCGCCTGCTCCTTACCCACTGGTGTCCTTACATATGTATTCCCACAATACTTGTCAAGATAAAATTCTAATTTTAGATGATGATAAATTTGACAGTTGCATGTTTAGATACACATATTGTAATTATTTCCTTGTATGTAAGGTTTCCACCCTGTTTCTTACCCACTTCCCCTACAAACCCACAGTGGACCGTCTGTTCCTTTGATACAGGCCAGACTCAAATGTTTAATGGGGAATGCAGCGTAAACAAAAATGGGTTTTTGTATTTCAAAATTAGATGGATGATTTTTTGGCTTTTGAGCAATCATGTTTAGATTTCAATTTGAAGGGTGTGTTCAATCAATAACTGGAATGATATTTACAAAGATTAGAACATATTTCAACATGTGTTGAATTGATATCATAGTGAAGTTATCATAGTCAAATGTCTATTACAATTTCTATTCATCACGTTTTCATGTTAAGAAAGAAGCAACTCCTTTCTTACGTTGGTTTTATTGAAAAGTAATCTCTGGTAAAATTCGTATAACTTGTGATAGTGTGCCCCTATACAATGGAAAATAGAGTGAACTTGGTATTTATATAGAGATTATACATGTTGGATGGTCGAGATCTTTGGGCCATATTTCCGAGATATTGGGGACAGACATTTGCCAACAATGTGTCAGGCAGGGGACAGATTGTCTGGTAAGCCGCCCTAAGTCCAGATCCATGTTTCGGGGCCCTCTGATTAGGCCCACAAAGCCCTCTGTCCTATCACCAACAGTAAAGTGACCAAATATTTCATCCAGACCAACTTTATAGGCACTTTGCTTTTAATGGGCGATATCTTTATCAGATAAGGTGATGTATAGAAATAATTGATTTATTGAAACTCGAGGGTGTTTTGCATGATGATATGGACCTGTTACCTACCTGTGGGCCGGATTCCTTGCACCATCTGGCTTACCTACAATGTTTATTTTAAAACAGTCTGTGCGCCTTCAGGTGCACTAAAACGACTGCACTTACATATACATGCTGTTCATGGTTTAATCCTGCTAGTCGGTGGCAGTTTGTATACTTTATTTTAAGCTATACCTTTGTCACACTGAAGTTTACTTTGCTTTAAAGCTGCCTGCCTTCTGATGTCATAGTTGTATTGGGCCATCAACAAACTGAATCTTTGTTTGAAAGTTTGTAAATGTTTAAGAGAAACTTGAGTGTATTGCTTTATAAATGTTGTCCAGGTGGGTTAACATTGTGTGTGTATGGGGTTAGTAATTTAAACTGTTGACCTCTTTAGGGGATAGTAATGGTATTAGGTAAGACAGCAGGTTAAGCTCTGCTGCAGGCTGTTAACTAAGACATAGTGAGATCACTTTGTAAGTGATGACCAGTACTGTGGTACAAATGGACATTTCTGACCCTGATATCATATCATCTGCTTCACTTGGGTCTAAACTGTGTGCCTCCTGGCCAGAAATTAGTCCCATCCTTATGTCCAGGTCTGACCAGTGAGTGACCGCTCTAAACGGCCACCTAAACAAAATGTTTACCATAAAATGTCCAGACTAATCATAATGTTTACCTATTTGATCACAAGATTTATGGTAATAAGTGTGTGACCAGGGTCAGGAGGATGTCCGCTCTGAAACCACCACACCTTCCCTCAGTATATAGGCACACTTGTGTGTCCATTTACATACTGAGTTGTGTATCACACCTGATACCTATAAACAGGTTATTTAAAATTCTAAACAAGGTTTGTTTTCACAACATTCAGTATAGAGTTATCACCCACTGTTATAGACTTAGGAGTAAACAGATTCTGTGTAGATAGGGAAGTGGAGGGAAACTGTAATATTGGGATTCAAATTTAAGAATATAAATAGTTAGAAGTTTGATTTGATTATCAAACAAAAGCAAAGCAACGTTTAGATTGATAGAATATTAAACTGTAAATTATTTAGACTTAATTTTTGTTAATTTCTAATATTTGCTCTGCATGCTTTATTCTGAAGATATGTAATGTTTGAATTTTAATAAAAAAACACTTCTTTAGGTGTTTATGAGTGATATTATCTCGATATTGTGTAAATATATTTGCCAATAGTTTACAGTTGTGAGGTACAAACATGATAATAGATGTAAACAGTCGATTTCCAATTATCACATACCCACTAATTAACATAAAGTGGAAAATTTCAAATTTATCTGTCGAACTGTTCATGTTCGAGTCACACTAGATAAATAACATGGCCCCTTAGACCAAAGTTCTAGCATGTTGGATTGATAAAAGTTTGATTGGGAAATTACTTTTTTGACATCACTTTGATGATAAAATTACTAAAATTGTTGATTGTCAAAATTACAGGTTTTCAGTGTATGCGAGCTAGCTGCTTAATATATATATACATTGTCAAATCAGATATGATCTGTAAACTGTTCGTTGAAATTCATTTTTACGTTTCAAATTTTCTGATTCTCAGTAAGAGATTTGAAAACTTTGGGGATTATAGATGATTGGGAGTTGTTGAGTGGTTCTAGTGTTGGGCTGTTTGTCTGGTCGATTTTACATGACAATGTCGTCAGAATAAGGATAAAAGAGAGGCATCCTACAAAAACTTTTTAAAAGTGAGAATTGAATTACTTTTACCACGATAATTTTGATAGACATGCAAATATTTTATTATCAGATGCTGTAAGATTTGACTGATTTACCTCAACACTCTGTTCAGGGTTTATTACTACAGATGCTGGAAAAGATATGTAAATATCTATTTATGTTAAATCATTTCTTTAGATTTCATTTATATTTGACATTTATATGTAAAATGATTGTGTATTTAAATCTATATGCATTTGTACCTAGTTTTGCTGGCGGTTTTACAGACATTTGTACCTAGTTTTGCTGGTGGTTTTACAGACATTTGTACCTAGTTTTGATGGTGGTTTTACAGACATTTGTACGTAGTTTTGCTGGTGTTTTTACAGACATTTGTACCTAGTTTTGCTGGTGGTTTTACAGACATTTGTACCTAGTTTTTGCTGGCAGTTTTACAGACATTTGTACCTAGTTTTGCTGGTGGTTTTACAGACATTTGTACGTAGTTTTGCTGGTGTTTTTACAGACATTTGTACCTAGTTTTGCTGGTGGTTTTACAGACATTTGTACCTAGTTTTGCTGGTGATTTTACAGACATTTGTACCCAGTTTTGTTAGTCGTTCTTGTTTGACTGAGAAAATATTTATCAGACCTTAAAGAAGGTCTTAAAATCAAACAAATATTGTCCATCTCTTCCAACGTTTTGGATATATATATTTTATATATCACACCGCCTGACAAAGCAATAGAAGGCAGAAAGACCTTGTGGTAGATCTTGACATTTGAGATTTAGTTTTGCTAGTCGTTCATGTTTGACTGAGAAAATATTTGTCAGACTTTAAAATCAAACAGATATTGTTCATCTCCAACTTTTTGGATATATACCTTGTGGTAGATCTTGACATATTTATTAATCTATTCTAAACTTTACTGAGTCAACTTTTGCTTGAGATTTTGGCAGTTTGACAATATGTATATATACTTGGTTGTAAATATCTCCATTTCCCTCAAGCATACAATAATATACTATAGAATAATAATGAGCCTTCAAAGTGTTCCTGTACTGTGTTAGTACAATTTAGTATTCTAATCACTTCTCAGTACAGGTGTAAAATAGGTTTCCTTAAAGCTATATAACACTGGCTGACACCAATGTTCCCATTTTACTCTATTTCTATTATAAGTTGACCTGAACGAAAACAACCACAAATCATGACTTTGTAATGATGGCTGTTCACTTGATAAAATAGTTTAATGGATGGTTTCATGTGTGTTGTGACAATGGCGATGGTTTTTATGGACTTAAGAATATATTTTGTGTTTGACCTGAAAGCAGGATCACCTTGATAGGAGATGTAGTGACTTGTATTCAGGTATGGCAGAGGGACCTACAGGATACAGATTCACATCTACACGCAGATGATCAATGGACACGATTAAGGAACACGTTAACAGGGATGAATGGCGAAAAATAAAGTGCCTTCAAGCAACTTTTATAAAATAGATAAAGAAGATTTTACAGTATGTCATAAAATGGGCTAGAACTATTTGACTTTTTTTAATTTATGATTTCTTTTTTATCAATGATTTTATAGAGTATCATCTAGATATGAATAAATAATTTTTCTGCAAAATATGAAAAATGTGCCTTCCTCAGGTTATCAATGTAATCGACTTTACAAATCTCTCGATACATTCATTTAAATAAAACCAGGATATCTCATCCCCAAGGCTCTGGTACATGATCAGCAGTCCTTTGGATACAAGTTAGAAGATATTATAGATTTGTGGAAATATTTCAGAAAGTGCCATGGATGATTGGCATATTTTCACTTGATAAGGAATTAAAGAATTACTAATCTTGATCAAAAGAAATAAGAAGGAATTGCTGATTAGCTTCTTCTGGAGAATGAAGGGATTTGAAACATGCCGTAAATTAGATTACGATACAGGTGGATTAACATTGGTGCCTAGGATTGTGGTATTATAACTAAATCTGTAGAATTCAACACTTTTCCTAATGTGCCCTATTCATAGATATAAGAGGATTAGTATACTGAGATTAACAAGCCCAGGTCACTGACTTGCTGTGATATGATGTCGCCTATCAGAATATGACACTTTCATTGAGAAGTCATTGTGACGTTACTTGGTGTAGAACAGAGAATTGCGTCCATTTTAAACATCAACTGTAAGATGCTTGAACTGGAAGTTGAAGACCAGCCATGAGACTTTGAATAGTAAACTTAGAATGTTCAGCAAGAAAAACTAATGTGCCAGAGAAAGAATGGGATACATGCACTAAATAAAATTTATTGTTTTCGGTTTCCTTACATCAGCAAACTTACATATATATCCATTCTAAGGGCAATATACATTTTCATATGAATGTTGCGGTTATAATTATGGTTTTTCAGGGTAACAATTAAAAAAAGAAGTAAAAAGTTATTGAACAGACATCAAGGCTTCCAGCCTTATTTTGTATGTATAAAAACAGAAATGTAATACTTGTTTCTAAACACCTGTCAATGTGACAGAGATGAACACATAGGGTTTAAGTGCACATCTTGGGTCTGCATTCCGTGTTGAGTTTGTGTAGAGCTGAGAGTTTTGTTTCTGTAAACAGAAACCAATTACGCATGCTTTTTGCACATGCTGCTCACATGGAACGGTGGACCTCCAGCAGCGATAAAAACACAAGACAGGCATGTTCCTGCCGGTTGGCAGCACGGACATACTATTTTACAGGGAACTATATGGATGATAACATTTCTAAAGTCCCAGCTGAGGGTGAATTGATCAGGTCTTTTGGTAATCGAGCGTGTCATTCATTGTCAATAAGCCTGACCAATTATCATACATGGAAACATTTGAAATGATACACTTCCCTGGTGGTTTACACATGGTGCTGTTTAAAGCAGCAGGCCCACTGAGCCTTTTTGTGATGAGGTTGATAAATAAGATGCTGACGGAGCTGTGGGTATACATGTACCTGGTGACCGGGTATGGTATATCAGTCACTGTAGATGTACCCCGCCCAACACATATCTGTGGTACACTGATAAACAGATATGTAAACAATATGTGTTAGTCTTTCTACCAGGTGTAAATGTCCTACAGATTTGATGGATAGTTTGAACAAATATTCACGAAAAAAAACATTGGTTCAACTGATGTACCATTGAACAAATATTTACTGTTCACGATGGAAGTATGATTTGTTCATTGACTGTTCACGATGGAAGTATGATTTGTTCATTGACTGTTCACGATGGAAGTATGATTTGTTCACTGACTGTTCACAATAGAAATATGATTTGTTCAGATTGATCTACGGGTCACTTTCTGAATGTTAAGACCAGCGGCTGGTCATTTTACAGTGTACCAGTTATATTTATATTGATAGCTTGATATTATTGTATCAGGTCTGGTTTATAACACCCGTTCCATTTGTAGTGTCATCTTCTTTGGCCTACATTATTCATCTTATATTTGTGACCTTCAAAGCAGGTTAGGGTCATAGGTAAATGAATTATAACTGTTTAAATTCCATTACTCTGGACCCTTGCGATTATTGTTACTTTAAAGTTGGCCAAGGTCATTCATCAAGACAAAATTTATTAGTATCTTATTGTTCAGAAGTGATAGGACTGTTTGACACATACAATGATACATGTACAAACCCGGTGATCTTGATCACGGGTCAAGGTTCCACTGAACAACCTGAAGGCTTGATTCTGTATATATATATTATATTCTGTTTCTGACATTCAAAACTTAATGACATTTAGGACCGTGATGATAGTAAACATGACCTTGTCATCTACACCCTGTGTATCTGTGTAGACAAATATGGTCAAAGTACTAGACCTACAGTAGCCCCGCCCGACCCAACAATTATAGCATGCAGTCAGAATGTCAGCTCGGCTGTGATGAGGGGACTGAGGTCAGCGTTAAAACGGTCCATCTCTGACCTTCCCCTTTCAGGACATGGTACATGATATACAAGGACAGGCCGAGAAATGTAAGATTTCATGCATTAAAGACATAGCTTGGTTCTATATTGCCTGTTATATCAACATTGTGCTGGGTGTTTTATAGTTAAGTCATACCCTAACAATCGTGTTGGCCATATGTTCCTTTTTATCTCCAGTTTGTTGCTGTTGTAGAACCTGCAGCTGTTCATTTACCTTCACCAGTAAAACAAGAAATCAAAATCCACTGGTACACAATGAACAAGAAATCAAAATCCACTGGTACACAATGATTTTGCACATTTTATGACAGTTTTCAAGACAGCTGATATTACCCCTACAAGATGCAAACTGGCCAAAAAAAAACAACAACAAAAAACTAAATAAATTTGTGCTTTGGTGTACTTTTTGTCCTTGAAAATTGAGATCACCGGTGATGGTACGTCCAGTGTACTTGATGAAGAAGAAATCAGTGCTTGTGTTACAATACGATGGAACTAGATCCTGACCAGATATTGTCAGGTGTTTGTATGTTCACCCAGGTGAAGTGTAATCAGAAAAGTTAGGTGTGCATTTAGATTTTATCTTCATTACTCAGTGCATCTGGGTGAAAAAGGAAATTTATCAAATTAAACATATTCACATATGGCTGAGTGGTAATTTTATCCATAAAAAAATCTCCCCGGTTTGAAAAAGATGCCTGATTGTCCAATTTATTTTGATGTATTGAAATATGAGCTGATTTGAATTAGTTCAAGGAAGTATCGGTGGTCTTTTTTGGCCCGTCTATAGGTAAAAATTGTCCCTATTTACGACCTATCCATCTCTTTGTGGAGATAATGCGTTAAGTTCGCCTCTCCGCCCACAAAGGTACAGATTTAATGTCTAATGCCCCAATAATCTCTTGTTACTACAATACCATGCCGTACAGTTTCATCCATTGCTTGTAGGAATATCTTTAGACACATGGTTGACATTTTGGCTTGTTCAATGCTTGTCTGTATTCAGTGGAAGCTGAATCTTGTCTGGTAGGCACTTGTCAGGTGTAACAGTTCACCTTCTGGGGCCATGTCCCCTATTGTCCTTATTCTGGGGCCGTAGACAAGAGACATCTTCACAGCTGGGTTGGGACTTGATAGCAAAACTCATTATCCAATATTTGGCAGGTGGCGTATATCTTGTTGTTCACAAAATTACAGCCAATTTACATATAGCTGTCCCATTCTATACACAGAAAGTGATTACGGTATAATGAGCATGTCCTGGTTTAAGCCTTGTAACACACTTGTTGTAAATCTTACTACAGTTAAAATCCCCACACAAGGCTGCATACAATCTATCATGAATTAAAGACAGAAAAAAAATTGATACAAAGTTTGCTACTCAAGTAAAAATCAAATTTTTAACTCCTTTCTTTTAAGACAAATTGTTCACTTAAGGTAAAATGTTACGTAATGATGGCCACTATTTACACATGGTGCTGACTCAATGTTTACACTTTTAAAAATAACAATCCTGTCGCTTTGTATGTTGTAACGCTGCGACTTTGTTATACTGACTGTTGTAGAAACACTGCTCTGTAAAAAGTACAGGTTATCATATTGAAGTGACATACATCCGCCCTGACTACGCAACATTAAAAACTCACTTTGATCCAACAGATACGATGTACATAATTACCTCGCGGGGTGTTATTATGCAAATGAGGGTCGTCACATGTGACAGTCTGTGACATCAGCGGTTTTCATCAAGAGAAAGGGTGTCATGCCTCAAGGTCAAGGACAAACTTCAAAATAGTTTTTATCGCATATTGTGTAACACCATTAGTCAAGTCTCCTATGGTCTGGGAATGTATAGTTCTGTTGTAGTTTACGTCGTATGTACAGTCTGGGAATGTTTAACACTTCAATTACAGAGAAGCATCCTGCCGTTACTTTAATTTTCAATTCAAAAATATTTAAATACACTGGTAAGTGTGCTGGCTAGCTACACACTGACGTGGCTGATTTTCCTTCCAGTGCCTTGAGAAGAAGGGAAACCTTTTAAGTGCTGTGGAATAATTTGCAGGATTTATGCTTTTTGTAATGCCAGCTGACATTTGAACATGTTTTTCCAACTGAATAATACTGCAGCAGTTATGACAGGTGTGTGATATACCTGTGCTGAGATGACAGGGCATGTCACCACATACATGTAGGGAAACATAGGGACACACCTGACTCTACCATTACACTGCCACGCTAGTTCCTGTCTCACTGACCTGTTAGGACCGTCCAACATCGGCCAGCTTGTTAACGGTCAATTGACCACTCGAGACGTTCCTTAATTACAAGAAAATTGGACAAGTTTTCAATGACATGGTTAAGATTTTCATTGTGATGCTATGAACACCTGTGGCCAGGTAAGAAATGTGGAGATTTGACAGATGCATTACTTCAAGGTTTACCTGTATGATATAGGCAACTCCGTTTACGCAGTGCCTTGAGTGAAATTGAAATTCAGAAGAATTTTAAGGACTAATTGCAGTTCTGTTCATTATATATGTTTACCTGAAGACTATAGCTGTGGTTCACCTGTAGCGTACCTGTATAGACGTACCTGTATAAACGTACCTGTCGCCTTGGTACATCTGACCATTACCTTAATGACTTGTCTATTGTAAGGTGATCAGATTACTAGTAAGGTTCCAGCCAGGTGAAATGTCATTGATTTGTTAATGCAGTGTTACACCTGTACTTTACCTGTGCATACGGACAAGTCGTCACAGAAGGTACATGAAGACAGGTGTATACCGATAATGAGGACATGTGTGTATAATGATTGTATACAAACACTGCCTGCGAGTCAGTGACGGGGTAGCTATGTTAGGGGGTGGACCTACCCAACACCTGGCCGACATTATCTACCTCCTTAGCTGACCATACCGGTCAGTGCTAATTAGATGAGTAACTAATTAGTGGACATCAGTGAGCTGTGGCTGGTGACTGTTTACGCCTGTTGTCTACTGGAGTGTAGAGCTGTGCCGAGGACCTGTGACATGTGTAGAAGCCCCTGTTCTATATAAATACTGATCATGGCACCATTCCAGTGGATTAAATGTCTCTAACCTCAACATGGCCTGAGGTCGCAATCCACTATTGTCAGCGGACTGTGTATCGGACCTTGTTCAATACCGTTTTACCTGGATAATCAAACGCACCCCAGATTGGAGGTAGCTTTTCATATATCATGTCTTTACATATCAGATTTTCATCAGTCCACGTCTGTCGTGGATCGCTGGGGCATGGTGAACTGTAAATATGTATACCGTGTCGCCCTCTAATGTTTCATAATCATGTCAGGAGATGAGTGATTGTGTTTAAATTTCGCACCAACATAATTGGAGCCGATCCATTTCTGTATGTACATGTGATTATTTGTTTAGTCCGATATCAGTGAAGCAGACAAGTGCTGATCCAGGGCAAAAAGTATTGGAATTTAAAAAAAAAACAAATATATTGTCAGTGTTAACACGGATAAATGGTGCTTGTTGATAGAGGAAAGCATTGAATATAAGTGTGTGTATTGTGTGTACGGAGATACCTACCATCACAGTACGTGATACATGTCATTCATGCCTGTGTTTTGTGCAATGAAATCGGCCATGAAATGTGGAGAATGTGAAAAATCGTAAAAAGTTTTAAATTGTTTCTCCTTCTGCATCATAGAATTTGTAATGTATTAATGATGTACACAGAAAAGCAGTTCAGAGAGGTTTCTTTGTCCGATTAATGTTCCCACTGGATTAAATGGATTCAGGAATTACTCCACCTCAACAGAATTTCTGGTGACGCAATGTAATTTGGGAATCGGTGTGGTTGTAAATTTATGATGCCCAAGTGAAAATGAAAGAAAATGGTATCATAGCGTTTTTCATTGATGTCAAGCTTTTGAGTGAGGGAGAATGAGTTCAGATCGATCCCCCACCTCTGAGGAACTCAACGGGGATCTTTGGTCATCACCGTTAATGCACTACACATCCCCGTTTGATGACTTCAAGGAACTGTTTGAGGACATCGATGAAAATGACAACGTCTTCCAGTTTCCAGAAACACCCAAGACGTCCAAATTAAAGAGTAAGTTCAATAATGATATTATCAGGGACAGCTAGTCAGTTATAGGTAATGATGACCGGTGGTTACGTGATACAGCCTACGGCAAAGGTGTTACCACATTTGAAGTAAGTTTCAAGTTCTAGTGTTTTGGCTGCTGATATATTACTGACCCCAGACAAAGGTGTTACCACATTTGAAGTAAGTTTCCAGTTTTAGTATTTTGGCTGCTGAAGTATTACTGACCACACATATTGCCGAGTGACCAATAGGGAATTGTATACCTGAACTTTAGGCTTTGTTTCTAACTGACCCTCAATCATATTCTTGGTGACACTCATTGATTGTTTTTCAGTTCCCTTTTGGATGATTATATCCAACCCTCGGAAATGGAGATGGTTTCTCTTTGACCCTTGGGGATGGTTTCTATTTGACCCTTGAGGATGATTCCTATTTGACCCTTGGGAATGGTGTCTATTTTACTCTTTGGATGATTTCTGTCTTACCATGTGCAATGGTTTCTATATTTCAACCTTGGAGATGATTCAGGGATTTGGTGACCGTTACAGTACTTATGTATGGCCACACACTAAGTTATAATGATATATCCAGAGTCATGCTTACCCTTACATAAACGACACATTCACAAACGTCTAGATCTGTTTGGTAATTAATTAGCACCTTCTTAGAGACATCTGCCTGGTTTTACTTTAGATTTAGATATGCGACTTGTAACATTCTGATCCATAGCAAAGTACATAGCTAGATATTAATAGATAGATATTTGGTAGTGACGGATATATATATTAAGATATATACACATATCAGTGTTTTTGATATAGTATTTAATTAGTCATCTGCACTGTTAAAATTAATTCTAATTTCATAACTAATGTCCTTCACTAACGTAGTCGCGCATGTTTTTGTGCTAATAAGGAAGTAGGTTGATAAACATCAAAAGATTCATGAATATTCCTGATATAATATATCATTGTATTATCAATCAAGGAAATTAATTATGCAGAAATGTGAAGCTTGAGCATGATGAAATATGTACTGATACATTAAACGTACATTTTGTTGACATGGATTTTACAACAGTGACATATTACGTAATATTGATGGCCTCAAAAATGTGCAAATGACGTTTCAAAGCATTTGTTTTGTTGTTTGTTGGGTTGCTTTTATTTCCGTTGATAACTACCAATCAAATGTGTGACAGACTTAATTAGATGTTGTCCAGGTATGTTGTCCAGGTACCACGGTGATTGTAAGTGATGCAGGCAGCCCAGGGGGAACCACAGTATTCCTTGTCCTAAGGTGCCGATTTTAATGATCTCACCTGCCCAGAATTAGCATTATGGCTGGTTTACTCTGTATAAATTCTTACAGTATTCCAGAGTTAGCGTATTTTTTACTACATCAGAACAAGTAGTTTAGTCAGGGTTTAGTAACCAAAATATGATCAGCACAAACAATATTTAAATCAATTATTGTGGAAAAAAATATCTGTTTCCATTTTCGATAGTTAGATTATGAAAGAAAATATTAGACTGTGGGTAATGATGATGACAGATTTCATTGTTTACATTGTCGTTTTTGTTTGTTTTTGTTTTTAATTTCCTTGATTTGGTATTTTCAAGTTATCAATCAAGTGGAAGATGTTCAGAACATCAAACTTAAATAACAATGGGTTTTTTCCTGGTGTTGATATTTCCACCACCTAGGTTGGTAATCAAATTAGTGTGTTTAGCCTACTCTAACATACAGCCTTCAGGTTTTATAAAGACCAGGGTAAACCTGGGAGACCTGCCAATAAGGCTACTCTAGTGTATTAGTATATACTCTAGTGTTGAAAGATAGTATACGCCCTATCACTGATAATCAATTGAAATTTGACTACCATCAGTTAAAGCTCCAGTGTTATCAGATACCAGGTTTTGTACTCTGATTAAAGATCTTGTCCTTTTTTATGCATAATTTTGTTGTACAAGGGTAAGACCTTGTCAGAAGATTGTACCCACACTCCAGTACTGGCAGCGTACTGTGACAGGCTCAAGGCCTTATTATAAAACTTGATGATCCTACTGTGCTGAGGAATCTGTCACACACAATTCAAAGAGTGCTGGTGCTCGCCATGTAAAACAAAAGTTGTTATTTTTGTGTTTTGATTTCTTTGAAGTTCGTGTGCAGATTGCAAGTTTGCCAACAAAAATAGCAGAAAAATGAGTGGAAGGCCAGAGTTTGTAGTGTGGGAGGAAGTAATAGTTAGAAGTGAGGTTCCTGTAATTTTATGGACAAAACAGGGATATCTCAGACTAAAACATGGTTATCTCAGACTAAAACATGGTTATCTAGGACTAAAACAGGGTTTTCTCAGACTAAAACAGGGTTATCTAGGACTAAAATTGGGTTATCTCAGATTAAAACATGGTTATCCCAGACTAAAACATGGTTTTTCAGACTAAAACAGGGTTTTCTCAGACTAAAGCAGGGTTATATCAGACTAAAACAGGGTTATCTCAGACTAAAACAGGGTTTTCTCAGACTGAAACAGGGTTTTCACAGACTAAAACAGGGTTATCTCAAACTAAAACAGGGTTATCTCAGACTAAAACAGGGTTATCTCAAACTAAAACAGGGTTATCTCAGACCAAAACAGGGTTATCTCAGACTAAAACAGGGTTATCTCAGACTAAAACAGGGTTATCTAAGACTAAAACAGGGTTATCTCAGACTAAAACAGGGTTATCTCGGACTAAAACAGGGTTATCTCAGACTAAAACAGGGTTATCTCAGACTAAAACAGGGTTATCTCAGACAAAAACAGGGTTATCTCAGACAAAAACATGGTTATCCCAGACTAAAACAGGGTTATCTCAGACTAAAACAGGGTTATCTGGGACTAAAACAGGGTTATCTCAGACAAAAACAGGGTTATCTCAGACTAAAACATGGTTATCTACGACTAAAACAGGGTTATCTCAGACTAAAACAGGGTTTTCTCAGACTAAAACAGGGTTATCTCAAACAAAAACAGGTTATCTCAAACAAAAACAGGGTTATCTCAGACTAAAACATGGTTATCTCGGACTTAAAAACAGGGTTTTCTTAGAGTAAAACAGGGTTACCGCAGACTAAGTTGATTAAAACTACCTGGGTTTATGACTTCAGGAACATATACTGTACATCAACACAATCACCCTTTAGGACACATTTGAACTCATCCAAGTCAAGTGTTGGAATAGTTCATTATGTCATTTTTAGTGGGGAACAGGTTAGTGAAATGTCACTGCCTTATGATTTCCAGGATATTTGAGACGTAATAGGGCTAAGACATTTGATGGCAGGTATAGGGGCTTGATATCTCCTCGTGACCTCAAGAAGGGATATAGTGATGCCTAGGTAGGGGCTAGGCATCCTGGCCTATATGTATATAATGCCAGGTAGGGGCTAGATCTCATGACTTTGGGAAAATTTGATGCCAGGTAGAGGCAAGACCTCTTGGCCTTATGACTTCAGTGACATTTGATGCCAGGTAAAATGAAACCTCTTGGCTTCATGCTTTTAGTGACATTTGATGCCAGGTAGAGTGAAACCTCTTGGCCTTATGACTTCAGTGACATTTGATGCCAGGTAAAATGAAACCTCTTGGCTTCATGCTTTTAGTGACATTTGATGCCAGGTAGAGTGAAACCTCTTGGCCTTATGACTTCAGTGACATTTGATGCCAGGTAAAATGAAACCTCTTGGCTTCATGCTTTTAGTGACATTTGATGCCAGGTAGAGTGAAACCTCTTGGCCTTATGACTTCATGCAGTGACATTTGATGCCAGGTAAAATGAAACCTCTTGGCTTCATGCTTTTAGTGACATTTGATGCCAGGTAGAGTGAAACCTCTTGGCCTTATGACTTAGGGACATTTGATGCCAGGTAGAATGAAACCTCTTGGCCTTCTGACTTCAGGGACACAGTAATACCTGTTGGGGTGAGATTATTATGTTGGCCTTATTATTTCCGGGACATGTATCACATTGTATGAGGTATATAGAACCCACTGTTGACAGGCTGTGGTTTAGCGGGTGAACTGACAACATCTTCACATTTGACACTTGCGGAACTGTCATGATTGGGGTCTTACACTTGATTAGGTAACCGGTGCAGGGTGCTAATTATCTATAGGGTAAACTGAGTGTAGGTTTATTAGCTTAACTGGGCCAGTGTATAATACAAGTGGGCATCCAACACCACAAAGATATTAGTTAAAACGTCAAGTGTTTTACTTGCTGTCCAAATACAAAAAAAATTTCAAAATAAATTGTATGGTAACAAGTCTTGTGGCATATTTTACCAGTGGTGGCCTACGGTGAAAGGAACAGTTTCGGTTGTTGAGGTGTAATCAGGGATATATTACTAATGGGTGATAGGTGAAGTGGCGCCCGATAATTCCTGAGTGTCGAATTGTGGCCCACCGTTAGGTATCTCTGAGTCTTGGGAGATGTCATAACGGTTTTAATGTTGGGTTCCAGCCAAGGCTAGGGTGGTCATGGTGTTCCAGTCTTATCACGACTGCTAACAAATCTAACATAAACTGTTTGTTTTAGATGATAAGTAGGGCTATCATACCCAACATGACTGGCATCCAGTCTTGGTGATGAGGACCGCCCCGAGTTATACTAATTCTCACTGACCAAATTGGTCAGTCTCCATGGTATGGGGCGATAACTTCGCTCTCATCAAAATGAAATATTTCCAGGATTGTGTTTGAAATATTTACTAGAACTTGCATTCAGATATGAAATATGTCATAATACCAGAAATGACATTTTCATATACACTGTATTCAGTCGAGGCCTAATACTGTAGAAAGCTTTCCTACAGTAAGACATGACATGTAATATTTCGTTGAGGAAAACATCTCGACGGATCATGTTGAGTCGTATAACAGATGTCAACATGTCCTTTGCTCGATTTAAAAAACCAAAACAATAACACATGGCGACGATTAGATATGCCGGAGGGAAATATTTTGATCTTTGATTATGTAGAGCTTTCGAGGGCTAAGTTTACCCCATATTTCTCCGTTTGTGTTGAATTAAAGGGTTGATGGCCAATACCTGTGTGATAACGATAATCTAGTGCCATAGAATGTCCCCATTTGAAAACCTTTTCTAGATTTTTCAGATGTTTGGTGGCGATACAGCATTTAAATCAACACTAATTTCCCCCAGGTTTATTGACATTCTTGCCCTCAAATCTTACATTGATCTAAAAGTTTACAGATAAATGACAAAGCATGCTACAGAATTGTCATCAGACCGCGGTTTACAGATGGTTGGTTGATCTACCTAGGATATCATAGATAGATGACCAATCTCATAGCTATAAGCCTACAAACAGACCTTTATCTAATTCCTGTTAGACTGTATAATATATCTCATGATCGGGTTGAACCCCAGGCCTCTATATATGGGTCTATATATATTTCTACTGCCTGTTCAATTCGGCTCAGAATGTTGTGGAAACTGAAATGTAAACAATCATCGGTCAAATCTTTATAGAAATAATTTTGATCAGACAGGTTTATGAAGAAACTTTAATGGATATCAAAGTATTAAATCACTAATTTCTATTTATGGTATAATATATATATGTGATCAATAGATCTGAAAGCTTATACGTGGTTTATACGTCGGCGAAAACATTTATCAATACGCTACTAGGGGAAAATGTCAAATCTGTCGGGGTTTGATTTCTGCTATACAGGTCTCAGTAATGCTCGTATCTACTTATACAAATATCTTAATCTATAGGTACACAAAGTCTCGATAAGATATAGATATAGATATATTGAGAGAAATTATTTATCAATAGAAATATTAGGTATGACAGGAATAATTATTTCTATACAGTCCTGATATAGACATTTCACTTCAGACTCTGTTAGTTAGGACGGTATGGTGTTTCGTAATTTTCCAATTTAAATGCTCTCTGCGGAGGGTTGAATTTCAGATAATGTATTAAATAGTAGTTGTAATTGATCAGTTGATTTCCATGTGACTTTGTCATTCATTCTTTGCCAAATGAGCCTGCTACTTAATTCAAAGAAATACAGCCATGTCATGATACCCTAATTACCTGAAATACATTGTAATTCAATACAAAAATCAAAGTATTTTGTTCAAAATAATTTCTTTTTTTTATACAATACTGAACTTAAAATAATATTCAATTATTCTGTTCTGCTTGGGATCTATTTTGTATTTAGAGCATGGTAATAACAGTCATGTTTGAATAAGATTTGCATAAATCTCTAGTTGGTATCTTGACGGAAATTGTGTAATTAAATTATGTTTGAAATTGGACCTGGTGTACAGTGGTTCATCATTAACATGAATTATGTGGTGTATATAAGTATTTGGGCTAAGGCATAATGAATGGAAATTCATGTAATTTCCATATTTCTGATTGTAAGTTTATCTGATGGAAGGGCCTGCGTAGGTAATATAGATAATGAAGTAAATGGTCGTACGTACGTACACCTTCTGTGGGATTAGTTCGAGGTGGGGGATGAACCAAGTTTTTTGTTGTAGGACGAGTCATGGAACATTAATTTATTAAAGATTCCTTGATTCGCGAACCTTTATTACAGTTTTATATACTTAGATGAAAAATAGCCTGCTGTGGGGCCATAGATGGCCATTTTGCGTTTAAATTTGCTGTGTAATTGTGTGGACACTCTACTTTTGTCAACTACCCTAGGTGTGAACAGGCTTAAATTTTGAAATAGTTGTTGAACCTGAAAATTCACATTGGCCTAGACATTACTTTTCTTGCAACTTTTTTATGTTTATAAGGTGTAGTTCTGTATTTATCCCGTAGCTAATCTCTCAAGTTGAATAAGTCTGAAATAAGTCGCAGATCAAACAAACAAAATTACAGATATTGGTTGTTAACTTGATGTGAAATTTACAGAATTTATCAACTAAATATCATGTTTGGCTCTACATTATATCTATTGAAGTACAAAATGTTGACCTTTCTATCGACTTGTTTACTTTGTGGAATGGACAGAATAATTAACTTTCAAAATATTTGCCAGCCGTGAAAACATGGCTGAAATTAGCATCTGTATCTGGATGTTCCCGGGTTGTGTACTACCGCCCAGTATCAACAGGCCACATCTAGGATCCCTAGGGTCAATATTGGGGATGACAATACTGACATTGGGACAGTTTTCTCCTACTGTAGATTTGTAATGTTTACCAAATCTTAGTAATACCAATAGGATAAGAATGGACATAAATTGTGTGGATTGTCTTTGGGTTGTTTATTGGTCCTTGTTCCCTGGCTATACACTGTAAACCCTTACAAGTATACCTGTGAATGGCCCTGTATTTGCTGACCTTTTTAAGGCTACCTCAGTAATTCTTCTCGAAAGGTAAATACTGAAATTTTGCCTGTCATTCCCTCCAGCTACTGAACACTTCAAACCTGTTTTGGGTGTACTTTGTGGAAATACCAAAATTAAGCAAACATACATTCTTGAAAAGAATAAATATGAAGAAATTCCTAAAACTTTTAATTAGGTTGGTATCTGAAAACATTTAAGCTATGCAATTATGCAATTTTTTTTTAAGATTTAAGATTTTTCACACAAGCTTTAAAAGTATTTTGTCTGTTTGTAAGTGAAAGTTGAGCCTTCTGACAAGACTTGGTACAGTGCCCTGGGGTATCTCACCAGTAGACCTCCACTATAGGATTAGGGACATTTTTAGCTCCGATTCACAGATGAGTGACCATTGGTTTGATATGACCGTTTTATGTTAACACTGATCCTGGTGTTAAGGGGGTTATTTGTGTAGAATTACCGGGTCAGTTCCTTGGTAAAAGGGTGTCTTATGTCCTTCACAATGGTAGGAGGTGATAATGAAAATGGACCCATCACCTGGACAAAAGATGGTCAGTTTATAGGATACGGCTATCCTCCGGTGGCCAGATAGCTTCACAGGTGTGGGGTATCACTGACTGACCACAGAAATCGGAGAGGCTTTAAAACTACCTGACACCTAATCAGAGAATTCGGAAAGGCTTTAAAACTACCTGACACCTGATCAGAGAAATCAGAGAGGCTTTAAAACTACCTGATACTGCAAAATATACATATTTAAACCAGGGAGAAAAATAACAAGCATAGGATATATCAGATTGTTTGAAAGTAAAAGTGAAGATGAAGTTACAGGAGGTGTAACACCTAGGTATAGACTTACTCCCCTGTTCTAGCTGAACTGTTTCCAACCTTTCCAATGTACTTTGTTAACAATGGTCTAATCACCTGGAGCTTTGGGAGCCAGGGCCAAAAGAAACAGATATGGCTGACAGGTCCAGCCAGGGTGTAGGGTCCGGAATCCTAACCAGTCTCTGACCTCGGCCAATTATAACAGACAGTGAGATGTATAAGCCATGATTTAAAGTGGATGGTCACTAATGGAAAATAAAGATGGTGTGACTGGTTTGTGTAGCAAATAATTGTTGGAATGTCTGTCCAGTAATGGTATAGTTAGTGAACCATACATGGATACATGTGAAAGTTCAACTCTTAAATCTTGAATTGTATTTAAACTCGTGATCTAAGGGACCATGTCATGATGTGGTCTACGTTGGGTATGCTCTGTGATATTCCTACTTATAGCAGAAATAAGAAATAATCATAATTATTGTCAATGATTTATTTAGAAAACTTTTCACTTTGCCAAATTTAAAGATGTTTTAACATTTTAAACTTTTTAAAACCAACATAATCATTAATGCGAAATCTCCAAAATGCATCATTCTGAAATTAGCCGATTTAATGGTCTATAATTGTATGATGATATTAGACAGTAATGTATGCTGCTGACATTGTGTTAGGCTGACATCTGGTAAAGTGGAACTGCCCTTACAGGCCAAGATTGAGATCAAGATCGGTGTACAGATTAACTTAAGCTGTTTACACATTACATAAGGAGGGATGAGGTTGGTTTGGGGACCTCATGGCTCCCCTGTCACTGGTCCAACTATGCCATGCCTGTCCGTGGTCAGCCCGCCAGCTATGTCTGTCCTCGTAATGCGGCGCCACAAGGCCCTCAAATCGTAAGCAGGATTATCCCGACTTTGATAATGTTTATAGGTAAAATTAGCCTGTAGTCTTACGTAACTGCTGTAATCTCATCATTCTGTCAAGTCATCTCGTAGAGGATTAAAAATGTTTAATAATAATAATCAGGTATGTGGGAATCGTAAAAGTTACAAGTCACATAAATAAAACATTTGTCATCGCCACAGAAGTTAGAATATCTTATTAAACATTCCACACAAATATATGTCGTTTTTTTGCAATTTTTGAAAAGCCATGTTTGGATAATACTCAAAAACTTGAGTACATGAAGCTTGGAAAGGAGGGCTGGAAAGTTAGTTACCTCCATCTTCGCGTTCCCTACAGGTCATGTGACCCTGTGTTTGTGACTCTCCCGTTATATGACATTCTTGGCTCCGCGTATGACATTGTTGGCGGGAGGTCGGTACATCCTAGTT
Organism: Mimachlamys varia; assembly: GCA_947623455.1. Classification (NCBI taxonomy): domain Eukaryota; kingdom Metazoa; phylum Mollusca; class Bivalvia; order Pectinida; family Pectinidae; genus Mimachlamys; species Mimachlamys varia. The sequence goes on from OX392529.1 coordinate 60,666,894, forward strand.
ACCCAGTACAATGTTGGGAGATGAGAACAGACAATGACGATCCCTCACAAACCATCTATAAACCACTGACCTGGAACACCAGAGGGTTTGGGGGTGTGAGGTGGGGGGAACTATAATTTGTGATCTAAGCTCGTTATGTAGGGGTATCATGGAGTACAGACTTTACGAGGTAGTAATAGAGACATTAGGTATTGTAGTGATAATTTTACTGTCTAACTCCGGAACTAAACAGTCAGTGTAGGTGCTATTATAAACTAAATCCTTGACTGCAGTTTTGCAATGAATGAAGTCCTGTTTCAAAGGAAATGATTTGAGTTTTGATGACATGCATGCACTCATCCAAAACTTTTTTTTATATTTTCCTGATGTAGTTGACTGTTTTGTTGACTATCCAAAGTAAAGCAATAAAAAAAACTTGCATGTTGGTTAATTTTAACTCTTTCAAAATTTTTGATTACTTTTCCTAAGGAAGCCACCTGATTTGAAATGATATTAGTCCATAAATCTAGTATTTGATGACAGGAGTTCAGCCATGATTACTGACTAACATTGAAGGCTGGTAAACACAGGTCTAATTATGTCTGAGCAGGTAAAGTTAATGATCAGGGTTACTCCTAGGACAATTCTAATTTATAAAGCAAGCAACACCTCCGTGCCAAGTTTGTAAACATGCGGAAATGTACGTGTTCCGTCCTGTTTAGCTATCGTAACGGCAAAGATGTTATCATCTTAATAAGGACACGCAATTGATTCCGGCTTTATCTGCGGCACAATCTGTTTGATTTTTTTTTTCTTGTATGTTCATATATGTCATCTGATATTTGTTAAGAGTTGTAAAAATCTTGTGACAACATCTTTGAGCTGGGTCATTGTAGTAGGCAAGATTCCAACTATATAAAAAAAAAAACTACTCAGTTGTGGTCACAAATTGGCTTATAATCCAAAATAAAACCTTGAGGGATATGTGATTTCATAACAGACTTGACACACTGAGTGATTTCGTAACACACTTATTTATTTTGAGAGTTTTTCGTCCTCACATTACATTACGACCTTCGGTGGACGAGTATATGAAAATGACCCAGGATGTGTCGACCCGTCAGAAGAGCAGTAAGGACCAGGACAGACATTGTTAGAGTTGATGGTATCTCTGGCCGCTTGTCATTAACTGGTTCAGTTTTTACATAGATTTAAATGTTACAGAAGACTGGTGTGAGTGAAGAAATAGCACTCCAACACCATCATATTGGTAGCACTCCCCAACCAAAGTTAGGTGTAGAAAATTAGTGGTGATAATGTCCTGAATCGCAGAATCCAGAACAGGGAGAACAAGTATGATAGACTTACGATATAGTCTATATGAGGGAAGCTTGAATTTTGAGCCTATTTTTGTATGGTAATTTGAAAGTGACACTTCATTATTTTAGAAAAATAGAAATTTATTAAAAATTGTCCTAAGTGAGATATTTATGGAGATTAGTAATGGTATATACAGGATGAACAGGTTGTTAATGCTCCCTGGTGTATATAAAACAGGTTTGGAGTGTTTCCCTGCATACTAAACTGGGTTAACCCTGAATAATTACATTTGTTTGTTTATACACAATATAAGTAAATCTTGTGTGGTTTAAAATCTTTTAAACAAAAAAAAAAATGTTTAAAATTAAAACTCCTAAGTAAGTGTTTTCTGAATAGATGCATTTAGAAATTTGAAATCTTCCCAGAAAAAAATATCACATTTAACTTTTAAATGAACTAACTATATATTTATAGACTTCAGGCCCTTTGACTACATGTAACAGACAGTTGCTACATACAGACGCCATAAAATTACAAAATGTCCAGTCAATGTATCGTTCACTCCAACATAGTACTATGTGTATCACCCATCATGAGATGGATCTATTGAGAGTTATTGCCGTACATTTAGATAATGAAAGTGTTAGTAGTAGTTAGGGCCGAAACTTTGGTTACTGTTGCTATAAAAGCTAGATGATCCCATGTACAAACTTAAATGTTTTTAGCAGTTTTAATACCGAAAATCTGGCTAGTACCCCTTCTTTATATCATCAAGTAAGACTTGCAATACGTCTACAGAAATCTGATCGGCAGTACTTCAGAACTCAATGGTTTTTAGTACTTTTTTCACCAAGTCAAGATTTGCAGTCTACTACTAGATTGATGCTACTTATGAGCTGCATACTTAATGTTACATCTCTTTGAAGTCAGACTTGCAGTACTACAGCAGTATAGTTAAATTCATGCTACTTATATTCTGAGCTGCATAGTTGCATTACATCTCTTTGAAGTCAGACTTGCAGTATGACTCCAGAAAGTTTGACTTTCAGATCTTCTTATATAAAGACTTATGACTTTCTAAGATCTACTTGTCAACTCGTGACTTAAAATGTTGGAGTTGCTACTTGAACATTAGCTGGTAAGTAGCTTCCATTTGGCCAGAGCTGTCATTAGCCATCTTAAGATCAGTAAATATTTGTACCTAAATCCACACAAACATAGTCCTGTAGCCTCTGAAATTGGGAGCCCACTAAGAAAACTTGACCGAGAAATAGACACCTTGACCGTACAAGTTTGACCCACTGGTCATTATGGTGTTTAGGGATAGGGCCGTTTGAATACATGTATATATTGAAGAAATCAAAACACACTTATTGTAAGTGGTAGAAGACAAAGTGTTAGCTCAATGTTTGGAAACAATTTACACCAAACGCCACTTCATGTGAATGACATAAAAACAGAAAACTTGTTGTAAATCGGAGAAAGCATTCCTCAACAGCTTAGGTTACCGCTGTGTGTAAACCGTGTGATATTGGACCTACATGTCAATATTTAGTTCTAAGACGGGCTCCATATTGGCGCATCAGAAATAGTTCAAAAATATTAGTACAACAGTTCATCAAAAGAAACTGCTGATGAATGTGCTTGAATACTAACTCTTGTTTTCAATTCAGTGGCATATTTCCTTTATGAATTTAATTGATTTTGAATTGGTCCCTATTTGTGTGTTATTGGGTGTCGCTGGTCCACGTGGGTGTCGGGTTGTGTGTCAACACCTTCATGTCAAGTGTGTATTGGTCAGAACTAGACCAAGGTACAGCTTGGTCCTATTGATGTTCCCACAAGTTTACATAGTGCTCTAGCTTTCAGTATCACTTTTGAAACCTTATACAGTATACATACATATTTATATCAGGTTTTCTGTAGAAATAGATCGGAATACATTCGGAGGTCAAGGGAGTTTACAATATGCTAATGAGCTATATCATATCTGTTGACAGGCTCGGAACACATTGTGTGGGATTCTAAATGTTGACCATATTATAAAAGTGTCCAATTCAACTTTCTTTTGATTGGCTATGAATTGATAGGTTATAAACCTAGCTGGGTAGGAGTGTATGTAATTGTTACAGGCTAGATTTACAGATAGGATAGCACTCAAGATTTTGAATATTTTGTAAAAACTGTATAATATTTGTCCTCGGTGACCTGAAACACTAAGGACAGATGTCGTGTGATTGATATTTTTTGTATCGTATATAAGGTAACTTTATAAAGAAAATAATGTATACAAGGTATCAATATCTATTGGCTTTGATATTCCAGAACGAAAAGATTTCATTGACAGGAATCTGACAAGAGTTCTTCAGAGTGTCTTGTGTAAAGACATCAGAATGGTTGATATATTGCGAAATAAACTAGTCTGGAAACACATTATGTGTTCAAATGACATACAGTGGTCTTGAATGTGATTTATGTGCTTGAAGTTAGTGGTTTGTTTATATTTTGATGTTGTGTAAAGAAAAATCCAAGGTCTACTGTACTTTACCAGGTGTTACTGTAGCACGGGAAATGTTAGCTTCACATCAGTAATACCTAAGTTTGAGTTCTTCTTTAATTGGGGGCATTAGTGACACAATCGTTATCAGAACATAAATTTAGATATATCAGCACCAGGGATTAAAACACACCATATATAAACAAGTGATATAGGTAAAAGTAACAGAATTTGTACTTGTCCTATAAATCGGTGGTGTTTACGACCCGTAGTTTGGATGTTTTTTGTGTGACCTACAGAAAGTACAGTGTTTGTGGTATAGAGTTGGGTACATGTACAGACCTATCCCCTACCACTCAGACAAAAGGAGGATCCCAACAGAGCTCAGCCCCATTGTCACCGACAAATGCCTGACAATTTTGGTACGTTTCAAGTTTCCCTGTATTGCAATTAAGGGGTTTTATGTAACCAATGATTGAGGTAGTGTGTGTATTGGGTTCGACACATTGTCTGTGTAGACTGGATCAGATGAAACACTCAGAACCTAGTTATAATGAAGAAATTGCCCGAATATTTTATGTTGAAAAGTAACAAAGGTATATAGAATACTCTTCCAACAAAAATAAATGGTTTAGGTTGCATAAAAATAGGATTAACAAAAATGAATGGTTTAGGTTGTATAAAAAATAGGATTTACAAAAAAATAGCTGTTTTATATTATTTTGTAGTTATCATGGACCACCAGCACTAAATTTTGTGATTTGAAAACTGAAAAAAAAAGAAATTTAAAAATAATTAGTATTTTGCAATACTGATCAGTCAATAACAGCTACAGAGGATCGATCAAAAGAGACTACTCATATAAAATACTTTTGTTTGTACTTATTTAGAATAAGAGGAATGTTGATTTGATACATTTGTTTAGTATCCAGAAAATGAGTTCTCACACCCTCAAGCATGACATTATTGTAGAGAAAATGAATTGATTATGGATGCAGAAGAGAGTAGATGTTGTTTGAGATAAAGCTGATGATGTTAGGCCTGGAGTGAGATAATGCTGATGATGTTAGGCCTGGAGGTGACAGAGTTAGAGGGCTGGTGTCTGACCTAAGTTATACATCTGATACACTGTAACCCCACACACTGATCACAGGGTGTCATCTCAGGTCAGGACAGGACCCTCCCTACTGGTCAGGTCATTGTCTAGGAACACATGACCCTCCCTACTGGTCAGGTCATTGTCTAGGAACACATGACTGTCCCTACTGGTCAGGTCATTGTCTAGGTACACATGACTGTCCCTACTGGTCAGGTCATTGTCTAGGTACACATGACTGTCCCTACTGGTTAGGTCATTGTCTAGGTACACATGACCCTCCCTACTGGTTAGGTCATTGTCTAGGTACACATGACCGTCCCTACTGGTCAGGTCATTGTCTAGGTACACATGACTGTCCCTACTGGTCAGGTCATTGTCTAGGAACACATGACCCTCCCTACTGGTCAGGTCATTGTCTAGGTACACATGACCCTCCCTACTGGTCAGGTCATTGTCTAGGTACACATGACTGTCCCTACTGGTCAGGTCATTGTCTAGGAACACATGACTGTCCCTACTGGTCAGGTCATTGTCTAGGTACACATGACTGTCCCTACTGGTTAGGTCATTGTCTAGGTACACATGACTGTCCCTACTGGTCAGGTCATTGTCTAGGAACACATGACTGTCCCTACTGGTTAGGTCATTGTCTAGGTACACATGACTGTCCCTACTGGTCAGGTCATTGTCTAGGTACACATGACTGTCCCTACTGGTCAGGTCATTGTCTAGGTACACATGACTGTCCCTACTGGTTAGGTCATTGTCTAGGTACACATGACCCTCCCTACTGGTCAGGTCATTGTCTAGGAACACATGACTGTCCCTACTGGTCAGGTCATTGTCTAGGTACACATGACTGTCCCTACTGGTCAGGTCATTGTCTAGGTACACATGACTGTCCCTACTGGTCAGGTCATTGTCTAGGAACACATGACTGTCCCTACTGGTCAGGTCATTGTCTAGGTACACATGACTGTCCCTACTGGTTAGGTCATTGTCTAGGTACACATGACTGTCCCTACTGGTCAGGTCATTGTCTAGGAACACATGACTGTCCCTACTGGTTAGGTCATTGTCTAGGTACACATGACTGTCCCTACTGGTCAGGTCATTGTCTAGGTACACATGACTGTCCCTACTGGTCAGGTCATTGTCTAGGTACACATGACTGTCCCTACTGGTCAGGTCATTGTCTAGGTACACATGACTGTCCCTACTGGTCAGGTCATTGTCTAGGTACACATGACCCTCCCTACTGGTCAGGTCATTGTCTAGGTACACATGACTGTCCCTACTGGTCAGGTCATTGTCTAGGTACACATGACTGTCCCTACTGGTCAGGTCATTGTCTAGGAACACATGACTGTCCCTACTGGTCAGGTCATTGTCTAGGAACACATGACTGTCCCTACTGGTCAGGTCATTGTCTAGGTACACATGACTGTCCCTACTGGTTAGGTCATTGTCTAGGAACACATGACTGTCCCTACTGGTTAGGTCATTGTCTAGGAACACATGACTGTCCCTACTGGTCAGGTCATTGTCTAGGTACACATGACTGTCCCTACTGGTCAGGTCATTGTCTAGGAACACATGACTGTCCCTACTGGTCAGGTCATTGTCTAGGTACACATGACTGTCCCTACTGGTTAGGTCATTGTCTAGGAACACATGACTGTCCCTACTGGTCAGGTCATTGTCTAGGAACACATGACTGTCCCTACTGGTTAGGTCATTGTCTAGGTACACATGACTGTCCCTACTGGTCAGGTCATTGTCTAGGTACACATGACCCTCCCTACTGGTCAGGTCATTGTCTAGGTACACATGACTGTCCCTACTGGTCAGGTCATTGTCTAGGTACACATGACTGTCCCTACTGGTCAGGTCATTGTCTAGGTACACATGACTGTCCCTACTGGTCAGGTCATTGTCTAGGTACACATGACTGTCCCTACTGGTCAGGTCATTGTCTAGGAACACATGACTGTCCCTACTGGTTAGGTCATTGTCTAGGAACACATGACTGTCCCTACTGGTCAGGTCATTGTCTAGGAACACATGACTGTCCCTACTGGTCAGGTCATTGTCTAGGTACACATGACTGTCCCTACTGGTCAGGTCATTGTCTAGGTACACATGACCCTCCCTACTGGTCAGGTCATTGTCTAGGAACACATGACTGTCCCTACTGGTCAGGTCATTGTCTAGGAACACATGACTGTCCCTACTGGTTAGGTCATTGTCTAGGTACACATGACTGTCCCTACTGGTCAGGTCATTGTCTAGGAACACATGACTGTCCCTACTGGTTAGGTCATTGTCTAGGTACACATGACTGTCCCTACTGGTTAGGTCATTGTCTAGGAACACATGACTGTCCCTACTGGTCAGGTCATTGTCTAGGAACACATGACTGTCCCTACTGGTTAGGTCATTGTCTAGGTACACATGACTGTCCCTACTGGTCAGGTCATTGTCTAGGAACACATGACTGTCCCTACTGGTCAGGTCATTGTCTAGGTACACATGACTGTCCCTACTGGTCAGGTCATTGTCTAGGTACACATGACTGTCCCTACTGGTCAGGTCATTGTCTAGGAACACATGACTGTCCCTACTGGTTAGGTCATTGTCTAGGTACACATGACTGTCCCTACTGGTCAGGTCATTGTCTAGGTACACATGACTGTCCCTACTGGTCAGGTCATTGTCTAGGTACACATGACCCTCCCTACTGGTCAGGTCATTGTCTAGGTACACATGACTGTCCCTACTGGTCAGGTCATTGTCTAGGTACACATGACTGTCCCTACTGGTTAGGTCATTGTCTAGGTACACATGACTGTCCCTACTGGTTAGGTCATTGTCTAGGTACACATGACTGTCCCTACTGGTCAGGTCATTGTCTAGGTACACATGACTGTCCCTACTGGTCAGGTCATTGTCTAGGAACACATGACCCTCCCTACTGGTTAGGTCATTGTCTAGGAACACATGACTGTCCCTACTGGTCAGGTCATTGTCTAGGTACACATGACTGTCCCTACTGGTTAGGTCATTGTCTAGGTACACATGACTGTCCCTACTGGTCAGGTCATTGTCTAGGAACACATGACTGTCCCTACTGGTTAGGTCATTGTCTAGGAACACATGACTGTCCCTACTGGTCAGGTCATTGTCTAGGAACACATGACTGTCCCTACTGGTCAGGTCATTGTCTAGGAACACATGACTGTCCCTACTGGTTAGGTCATTGTCTAGGAACACATGACTGTCCCTACTGGTTAGGTCATTGTCTAGGAACACATGACTGTCCCTACTGGTCAGGTCATTGTCTAGGAACACATGACTGTCCCTACTGGTCAGGTCATTGTCTAGGAACACATGACTGTCCCTACTGGTTAGGTCATTGTCTAGGAACACATGACTGTCCCTACTGGTCAGGTCATTGTCTAGGTACACATGACTGTCCCTACTGGTCAGGTCATTGTCTAGGAACACATGACCCTCCCTACTGGTCAGGTCATTGTCTAGGTACACATGACCCTCCCTACTGGTTAGGTCATTGTCTAGGAACACATGACTGTCCCTACTGGTCAGGTCATTGTCTAGGTACACATGACTGTCCCTACTGGTTAGGTCATTGTCTAGGTACACATGACTGTCCCTACTGGTCAGGTCATTGTCTAGGAACACATGACTGTCCCTACTGGTTAGGTCATTGTCTAGGAACACATGACTGTCCCTACTGGTCAGGTCATTGTCTAGGTACACATGACTGTCCCTACTGGTTAGGTCATTGTCTAGGAACACATGACTGTCCCTACTGGTCAGGTCATTGTCTAGGAACACATGACTGTCCCTACTGGTTAGGTCATTGTCTAGGTACACATGACTGTCCCTACTGGTTAGGTCATTGTCTAGGAACACATGACCCTCCCTACTGGTCAGGTCATTGTCTAGGAACACATGACTGTCCCTACTGGTCAGGTCATTGTCTAGGTACACATGACCCTCCCTACTGGTCAGGTCATTGTCTAGGTACACATGACTGTCCCTACTGGTCAGGTCATTGTCTAGGAACACATGACTGTCCCTACTGGTCAGGTCATTGTCTAGGTACACATGACCCTCCCTACTGGTTAGGTCATTGTCTAGGTACACATGACCCTCCCTACTGGTTAGGTCATTGTCTAGGTACACATGACCCTCCCTACTGGTTAGGTCATTGTCTAGGAACACATGACTGTCCCTAGCTAGTTAGGTCATTGTCTAGGTACACATGACTGTCCCTACTGGTCAGGTCATTGTCTAGGTACACATGACTGTCCCTACTGGTCAGGTCATTGTCTAGGAACACATGACTGTCCCTACTGGTTAGGTCATTGTCTAGGAACACATGACTGTCCCTACTGGTCAGGTCATTGTCTAGGTACACATGACTGTCCCTACTGGTTAGGTCATTGTCTAGGAACACATGACTGTCCCTACTGGTCAGGTCATTGTCTAGGAACACATGACTGTCCCTACTGGTCAGGTCATTGTCTAGGAACACATGACTGTCCCTACTGGTTAGGTCATTGTCTAGGAACACATGACTGTCCCTACTGGTCAGGTCATTGTCTAGGAACACATGACCCTCCCTACTGGTCAGGTCATTGTCTAGGAACACATGACTGTCCCTACTGGTTAGGTCATTGTCTAGGAACACATGACTGTCCCTACTGGTCAGGTCATTGTCTAGGAACACATGACTGTCCCTACTGGTTAGGTCATTGTCTAGGAACACATGACTGTCCCTACTGGTCAGGTCATTGTCTAGGAACACATGACTGTCCCTACTGGTTAGGTCATTGTCTAGGTACACATGACTGTCCCTACTGGTCAGGTCATTGTCTAGGAACACATGACTGTCCCTACTGGTCAGGTCATTGTCTAGGAACACATGACTGTCCCTACTGGTCAGGTCATTGTCTAGGAACACATGACTGTCCCTACTGGTCAGGTCATTGTCTAGGTACACATGACTGTCCCTACTGGTTAGGTCATTGTCTAGGTACACATGACTGTCCCTACTGGTTAGGTCATTGTCTAGGAACACATGACTGTCCCTACTGGTCAGGTCATTGTCTAGGTACACATGACTGTCCCTACTGGTCAGGTCATTGTCTAGGAACACATGACTGTCCCTACTGGTTAGGTCATTGTCTAGGAACACATGACTGTCCCTACTGGTTAGGTCATTGTCTAGGTACACATGACTGTCCCTACTGGTCAGGTCATTGTCTAGGAACACATGACTGTCCCTACTGGTTAGGTCATTGTCTAGGTACACATGACTGTCCCTACTGGTTAGGTCATTGTCTAGGAACACATTCGCCTACACTGGTGTGTATTTTACCCTGTCTTGTGGGTGACTCAGTTCACTCTTTCTTGCAGTGTACAAAGAACCAAAAAATATTATGTGTAATTTTACAAATTTGTCTGACCAGAACAATGTTATCATATCTGAGAAGGACCTTCACCTGGTTTAAAAATTAGTTTAAATTGCACAGAAATTCTCATTAATCATATAGTGTGTGATCTGTGCCTGTCAGGGGTGTATGTCGGGGGACAATAATAGTAGGCCCAGACCACACACTGGGGCAAATTGTTAACAGGAAATACCATCTATATTAATGTTTAGTATTCTTTGAAAAGAAATTGTCAAAATGTTTGTCTAGAATGTCTGCAATGGACTGTATCTGACCTTTTTCCAAAGAAAACCCTGAAGGACAAGATCCCCTTAATATATCTTCTGTGGAAAGCTGTTAAATTCTTGGGACTTCCTCTCTAAGGAAACTGAGCTAATTATGCTTGAAACCCTGTACTTCATCATAGTCTTAATTGTGTTAAATGTGGCATCTTTTCACCTTTGCCTTAGGACTCCCCAAGAAGTGTGTGGTCAGACCTGGAGGCATGTACCTGTATCATAATACTTTTACTAAGGGCTTGCTACAGGCTTGTGGTCAGTTATTAAAGACTTGTGGTATATAAATGTATTCTATCACTCTTATTAAGTAGTTTGCAGAGGCATATGGTCCTCCCAACCCTTACAGGAAGTATCACATCCTGCTCATATTTACCCACTGCATCAACAGAAACCCAGAATATGGTTATTTATAAAAGAGGACAAATGTTTTGAATGTCTTGAGCATCATAACACTATACCCTGTAGTTGATGAACTAGGATCACCTGAGAAGGCTGTGGTAGACCCAGACACAGGTCATTGAAGTCCCTGGTCTATCTAGCTGTTAATGTATTATACAAAGTCATGGTTACATAGACAAGCATATGCTGCTTCACTTACAGTGTCTATAAGGCTTTACTCTCTACTTTGAACCCTAACCATCTGGTTCTTAGAGCCTTGAGTCTGGTGTACATAACACTGTCTACAGTATGGATGGTAAAACATGCCTTTGAACACTGTATGAACCCATACACACAAAGCTCAATGTACAACTGGTTGACAACATGACAACATGTAAATCTTTGACTAGGGGAGGGGGACTTGATTTGTGTCAGAAGTCTGTAGTATATACAGAAGACTAGGGCTGGGGAGAATATTCTACTTGGTATGTATGCTGTACATTATTGGGGGAAGGGAAGGAGGTGATGAGATACTTTGTGACTTTGTGTAAATAATTACACTCTCCCTCCCCCCCCCCTCCCCCCTCCCTCCTTCCCTCCCAACACTTAATATGTACAGGGAGAAGCTGGAGGGGCACTTCATTTCATCATGATGTATGAGCATAGCTTGTGGCTAAGGGTGTGGGATGTTTTCCTGGTTACAGAGGAGTATAGCTTGTGGCTAAGGGTATGGGATATTTTACTGGTTACAGAGGAGTATAGCTTGTGGCTAAGGGTGTGGGATATTTTACTGGTTACAGAGGAGTATAGCTTGTGGCTAAGGGTGTGGGATGTTTTCCTGGTTACAGAGGAGTATAGCTTGTGGCTAAGGGTGTGGGATGTTTTCCTGGTTACAGAGGAGTATAGCTTGTGGCTAAGGGTATGGGATATTTTACTGGTTACAGAGGAGTATAGCTTGTGGCTAAGGGTATGGGATATTTTACTGGTTTACAGAGGAGTATAGCTTGTGGCTAAGGGTATGGGATGTTTTCCTGGTTACAGAGGAGTATAGCTTGTGGCTAAGGGTGTGGGATGTTTTCCTGGTTACAGAGGAGTATAGCTTGTGGCTAAGGGTGTGGGATGTTTTCCTGGTTACAGAGGAGTAAAGCTTGTGGCTAAGGGTGTGGGATATTTTCCTGGTTACAGAGGAGTATAGCTTGTGGCTAAGGGTATGGGATGTTTTCCTGGTTACAGAGGAGTATAGCTTGTGGCTAAGGGTATGGGATGTTTTCCTGGTTACAGAGGAGTATAGCTTGTGGCTAAGGGTGTGGGATATTTTCCTGGTTACAGAGGAGTATAGCTTGTGGCTAAGGGTGTGGGATATTTTCCTGGTTTACAGAGGAAACTTGACAGATAGCAGGGAACCTAAAAAATTAAAACAATGCACTGAACGTAAAGCTATTGTTATTAGGAAAATATAGAGGAAACTGGATATAAAACAAACCCCACTTCTCTTAAATACTTCTGCTTAATCTAGGAAATATGTATGACTCCGCTTTAGTTAAAATAAAACATAGAAATATATATCTACTACAGTGTTATTATGTTAAAAATCAGCTGAATTAGGCAATTTCCAAAATTGGATTGTAGTTTTGATAATTAATTGATTATTAGTACTGGGAATAAAATTGGAAATCTTGCATTTTGGAAACACTCCACATATGGGCAAGGAAAATCAAAGACAATCCAAAAAACTATTTTTAAGACAGTTTATGTAATGGAAAACTTTGTATAATCCTGTAACAATGTGAAATGGGAGGATGATTCAGTGAGATAAAGTTGATATATGTTGTTACTAGCTGAGGTCATGTTAACAGTGGGATGGTTTAGTTACATCAGCTGTTGCTGGCCTCTGTATTAAAGTTTTCAAAGCTTGTATCTACAGGCTCCATCACCTTGGCCTTCTTATTACATGGTCATATCAAACAAGAATTATCGTCTTGGTTACTTACATGTAAGGCTGTACACACAGATAGCCTCACATTACATTACAGCTTGTCAGGAACGTAACACATCTCCGAGGAGGGGAATTGTAACCCTACTTCATAAGGCCTCTTTTCTCTCCCTTTTTAAAACTGATGAACTCATCATCTGACAACTTTGGTCCGACTTTGTTAACACAATCAGGATTATAAGTGATAGTGGGTGCTTCCTTCATGTCGCTGATAACATGATAACTGATAACAGTATGGAGGAAAAAAGTCTGGTAATCGTTTGATATGAGAACTGGAAGGGCAGAGCATATAAAGGGCGACTAGACGTAATCTCACCGTAGCTTATCCATGGCCCTGCATACTTTTATGATTACAAAGCATGAAACACATGTTTTATGGAATCTTCGTAACTTAGTTATAGGTTTTTAATATTGGTTGAACCTTTGATATACAGCTACAGGTTTGAATGCTTAACAAAATCTGTTTAAACGTTCAGCAAATAAAAATGTAAAGAACCGTTCCAATATTTATGTGAAATAACAAAATAAAATTTAGGTTATTCATCATAATGTTCCAATCAGAGCATGAAGAAAATGTGAAAATGAAGGTATGTACAATGATGAATGAAGGCATATCTATTTTCCATGCCTGGTTTATCAGGGTTAGTGTTGGGGAAATACTAGTGATTTTCATGAAGGTGATGACAGGTTACGACATATAATACAGTTGTATTCAACACTCACGATATAAAATATAGAAATGAATCGTCAAAAGGCTTTATATGCCTGCAATTTGACAATTGAAGGATCTTGCATGGTTTGCCACCCAAAGAGGTGAAAGATTCAGGTATGCTTGTGGGAAAAGTCATATAGACAGGCTTTAGGTTACACAAGATTCATGTTACATAAACTGTAGATACAGGTTTCCATTGTGGACAGGTTACTTTACATGAACAGTCAACATCAAGCACCTGTTTTTAACGAGTGAAAAATGATTAGTTAAATTTAATGTGAAGTCTGTTGCCACAACATCACTGATCTGTCCCTCCAGCCTTCTCACTGATCAACAAAACCAGCCATTCCTTAGATATCCTTGTGTTCCCTGTTTCTGTTTAGACTGAGAACTTGTGATGACAGACATTCCTCAGATATCCTCGTGTTCCCTGTTTCTGTTTAGACTGAGAACTTGTGATGACAGACATTCCTCAGATATCCTTGTGTTCCCTGTTTCTGTTTAGACTGAGAACTTGTGGTGACAGACATTCCTTAGATATCTTTCGTGTTCCCTGTTTCTGTGTAGACTGAGAACTTGTGATGACAGACATTCCTTAGATATCCTTCGTGTTCCCTGTTTCTGTTTAGAGTGAGAACTTGTGATGACAGACATTCCTTAGATATCCTTGTGTTCCCTGTTTCTGTTTAGACTGAGAACTTGTGATGACAGACATTCCTTAGATATCCTTGTGTTCCCTGTTTCTGTTTAGACTGAGAACTTGTGATGACAGACATTCCTCAGATATCCTTGTGTTCCCTGTTTCTGTTTATAGTGAGGACTTGTGATGACAGACATTCCTTAGATATCCTTGGTGTTCCCTGTTTCTGTTTAGAGTGAGGACTTGTGATGACAGACATTCCTTAGATATCCTTCGTGTTCCCTGTTTCTGTTTAGACTGAGAACTTGTGATGACAGACATTCCTTAGATATCCTTCGTGTTCCCTGTTTCTGTTTAGACTGAGAACTTGTGATGACAGACATTCCTCAGATATCCTTCGTGTTCCCTGTTTCTGTTTAGAGTGAGAACTTGTGATGACAGACATTCCTTAGATATCCTTCGTGTTCCCTGTTTCTGTTTAGAGTGAGAACTTGTGATGACAGACATTCCTTAGATATCCTCGTGTTCCCTGTTTCTGTTTAGACTGAGAACTTGTGATGACAGACATTCCTTAGATATCCTTGTGTTCCCTGTTTCTGTTTAGAGTGGGAACTTGTGATGACAGACATTCCTTAGATACCTTGTGTTCCCTGTTTCTGTTTAGAGTGAGAACTTGTGATGACAGACATTCCTTAGATATCCTTGTGTTCCCTGTTTCTGTTAAGACTGAGGACTTGTGATGACGGACATTCCTCAGATATCCTTGTGTTCCCTGTTTCTGTTAAGACTGAGAACTTGTGGTGACAGACATTCCTTAGATATCCTTGTGTTCCCTGTTTCTGTTTAGACTGAGAACTTGTGATGACAGACATTCCTTAGATATCCTTGTGTTCCCTGTTTCTGTTAAGACTGAGGACTTGTGATGACAGACATTCCTTAGATATCCTTGTGTTCCCTGTTTCTGTTAAGACTGAGGACTTGTGATGACAGACATTCCTTAGATATCCTTGTGTTCCCTGTTTCTGTTAAGACTGAGAACTTGTGGTGACAGACATTCCTTAGATATCCTTGTGTTCCCTGTTTCTGTTTAGACTGAGAACTTGTGATGACAGACATTCCTTAGATATCCTTGTGTTCCCTGTTTCTGTTTAGACTGAGAACTTGTGATGACAGACATTCCTTAGATATCCTTGTGTTCCCTGTTTCTGTTTAGAGTGAGAACTTGTGGTGACAGACATTCCTTAGATATACTTGTGTTCCCTGTTTCTGTTTAGACTGAGAACTTGTGATGACAGACATTCCTTAGATATCCTTGTGTTCCCTGTTTCTGTTTAGACTGAGAACTTGTGATGACAGACATTCCTTAGATATCCTTCGTGTTCCCTGTTTCTGTTTAGAGTGAGAACTTGTGATGACAGACATCTGTGTTATGAAGACACAAGTAGAGATCACAGACTTGACTCCTAGTTAATGGGTTGGCTATAATTGCTAGGGTATTATTTCTTGTTCACATTTGCCAATGATTGCCTATGCTTTGATTCCTGCTTATATTTGCCCTACTTTGCCAGCTGATTCCTCTTTAAAATTGCCTTAGGTTTGGTTGCCTAGATTATAATTCCTGATTAAAATTGCCTAGGATTGCCAGCATATTCAATAATGACTGCCTGGGTTCTAATACGTTCAGATTGCCTGGATTATAATTCCTGATTAAAATTGCCCTAGGATTGCCAGTTAATTTAATAAATTCAAAATTACCTGCATTGGTTCAAATAGTGTTGGATTGCCTGGGTTATAATCCTGATCAAAATTGCCTAGGATTGCCTGCCAATTCAATAAATTCAAAATTGCCTGCCTGGGTTCTAATAGGTTTGGATTGCCTGGGCTATAATTCCTGATTAAAATTGCCCTAGGATTGCCAGCTGGGTGATAATTGCTGGGTTATATTTGCCTATAAGGCATTCTAATTGCCTGGTAGTTGGCCCTGGTATGCTAATTGAAGTTACAGTTACCTAGTTAACTATAATGTGTTGTTACTCTTCACCATGTGGTGATGATATTTGTGATTTTCTTGGCAGGCACTAAAGTCATGTGGAATTCTAGTGCAGTTTACTTTCAGTCCTGTCACATGTTTGTATGTAAGTGCCCACATGGTTTCCAATTCATACTGAAAAAAACTTGGAACTTTTTACATCCAAAAAGTGTAATAAAATTTACATGTATGTATTTGATAACGATCGATATACTACTGTAGTTTGAGGAAATGAATGAACTTCAGCTAAGGGCATAATGCATGCTGCACATGTCAAACATTAGGGCCAGGTAATTAACTCTCCCATACACTACACATCTAGTATGCACCAAAGCCGCTGCATACATGCTGTATACAGTGGGTATGACATAGAGTACTTACCTTGGTGCGATGGTACAGAGGCTGCCTCCCTCGCCCAGCCGCCCCTCCGAGGGTGATGATCAGTGTGATCGGGATACCATGCTTCAGACCATCTGGCACTCCAGTCCATTGGCACCTCCTCCTAATAGCTTGCTAAATAGCACCTAACAAGCGTTTTTACTTGGGCGGCTCACGTTTTTGATTTAGCCTTTTACAATGGGAGGCTGGTGTATTTGATTTCAACTTTCACCAAAGAAAACTTGTGTTTTTAATTTCGATATTTATACAACCTCAAGGAGAGGTGTGTTTTATAATTTTGGTTTCGGCAGCTGGCATTCATGGTAGAATCTGACTTTGCCCTTCTCTGAGTCACTGTGATGATCGGTTGGGAGTGGGATGCAGGGTCCCGATTGACTAGGCAGAGATAATTGACTAATAATCTCGACAACTCCGCTGATTGGTGTTTAGTGTGTCTACAGTTTCCCAGCATTCATAGTTCCAAGTTTCTGTGATCTCCGAGTTTCTCAACTTTTTTCCTCTCGAGAAGTGATCCTGATGAGGGTGTACATGTTTCAAGTTCTTTACAACCTCTCGTTATTTTAACCTTGAAGGATCTGTGATGGATATTTACAAGTTCTGGGATTCAGAGTGGCTCAAAAATCCAAACTGAAATTCCTTGTGATCTCTAATGAACTACTTTGTTAACTCCATAAATCACATTATTTCGTTTGGGATAAATAAAAGGGATAAATCTAGTGTCCCTGTAGTTCGTAAGTCACTAAAACCTGGAGAATCTCATATATGGTGAAAACGCGGGAACACTTGGTCAGGATCGAAGTCCATACATTCCAAATATTGGAAAGTTATAAACAAGCTCTTTATGTCCTGTCCAATATGGAAAAGCTGAGCTTGTAGTTTCTACATCCTAATTATTGTGGAAGCTTGAACTTGTAGATCCCTGCTATATTGTGGAAGCTTGGAGCTTGTACATCCCTGATATATTGTGGAAGCTTGGAGCTTGTACATCCCTGATATATTGTGGAAGCTTGGAGCTTGTACATCCCTGATATATTGTGGAAGCTTGGAGCTTGTACATCCCTGATATATTGTGGAAGCTTGGAGCTTGTACATCCCTGATATATTGTGAAAGCTTGGAGCTCGTACATCCCTGATATATTGTGGAATCGCTAAGTCAGGAGCTTGTTTCCTCCCGGAACTTGCTGAGAAGTGAGGAATATAACATCGTTCCATTATTTGTGTACGTTGGCTGGGGTGCTGGTTTGACGGGATGTTATGTTTGGTAATATAAAGATAACCACATGTAATAGCCCAGCAGACAGCTGGTGGACCAGGATATACCGGACAATGGACTTGATGTACACATGTATATAATGGAATATAAGTAATTATCTATGTAATACGGATACATGTCCAGGTAACACAGTCCGAGATGGTGTCCATCAAGGAAAAGATCATACAGAAGTACAAGGCGTTTATTGGCTCGACAAAGAAAGGTAAAGCTATGGGGTACCGATCTATGATAAGACATACTTCATAAATGGCTTGTTGTACTGATCTTGTAATTATGTTAAGTTGTGCCTTTAAGGTATTTTCCGGTAGATCTGAAAGTCTTTCTCATTAAAGTGTTTTGTTGAGTTGTAAAGAACAGTTTGCAAAGTTTTTTTCAAAGATGTATTGTAGTACATGCACCATCAGTAAAATCATGGTTAGATGACTTCTAGTACCATCAGGACAAATGGGGAAATGTTTGTGATTCATGTGAGTAAAGTAAATATCTGATGAATAACTGTTTCCTGACTACCCTTAGAGAGCCCTAGAAAGTGTTGCATTAAAATCATGTGTTTCCCCCCCCCCCCTCCTCCCTCCCTCCACAGCTTCCCATCCTCCTCAGCAGCACAGCTGCCCTATAGAGAGGAGGTCATCTGAAAATTAATAGCTCGTTTAGCAATATGTCATCATTTCCTGTGGTGATTTCTACACAGACTGTGGGGTGGTAACTGATAAATCATCCTTGGACTTAGTCACCACAGGGGGAGGGGGGGGGGGAAGGGGTACTACAGGGTGAGGAGGGGCACCGTAAACAGTATCAGTCACTGTTACTATTGATCATTTGTGGCTAATTAGACCCCCTTTCCCCAGGTGATGGTGTAGGAGCAATACACTGTATACCATTGAGTAAAGTGTACATGTGAGACTTAACAAATTCTGTGAAAGTGGTTGGGTAGAATTTAAAGGAAACATTTTAAAATTGTCTGTGGTATGTACATCAAATTCATTGGTTATAAGAAGTTTTGTGTGCAGAGCGGTTGTTGTTCGTGTCAAGTAGCTCCTTATTATATGATAATGTTGTTACGCATTGAACTGTGTTAAATTTAGTGTCAGTTATCAACACTCACATTTATGGCGGAACCTTTCGCAGTGTCGGATGACCAGAAATTGTATAAAAGCTATGTCATAATATGTAAAATTTATTGAGTTTTCCAAGCTTCCTGAACGGCTAAATCTGTATCTAATCTATTCATACGTGTCAGATAACTCAAAATCATCTTATAAATTTTGTCATAATTGACAAAAATTTAGAACAGCCTTTTCAATCCGGCTTCTCTTGGCTCTGAACTTTTCATAGTGTTGAAATCACTCAATGTCTTGTGAACCTGTGAACAATCATATTAGCATGTAAAACACATTTAATGTCAAAAACCTGGCAAGTTTCATACATTGTCACATTCCATATCGATGGGAGACAGACTTTTCATTCTCCGTACTGTAACTAGAACCAGTATTTTGTAAAATGCATCAGATTTTGTGTTTTATCACTAACCACATCAGCTGAAAGCTTTTCTGAGTGCACCATTCATCAGTTGTGTAGCCGTCAAACATTTTGTCAATTTCCGCAAAAAACAAATTCCAAATTTTTCACTTTCCTACTTTTGATTGATGTCCTGATCACAGGGACATATTGTAAGAGGGACGTGTAGCTTTGTGTTACACTGAGCTTTTGGTTAGGGCTGTTGTTTTGGGACGAGATCCAGGTTTTGTAATTAAGTTGATTTTAGCATGTCAGTATATGTTAGGTACCTCTATAAAACTAATGTTACTTCCAAAACACCGTAAAATTACCAACCCACCTAATAAATACCCAGGAAACATTATAGACCTGGTACAGCATTACAAGTCAGTATATGTTATGTACCTCTATAAAACTGATGTTACTTCCAAAACACCGTAAAATTACCAACCCACCTAAAACTAATGTTACTTCCAAAACACCGTAAAATTACCAACCCACCTAATAAATACCCAGGAAACATTATAGACCTGGTACAGCATTACAAGTCAGTATATGTTATGTACCTCTATAAAACTGATGTTACTTCCAAAACACCGTAAAATTACCAACCCACCTAATAAATACCCAGGAAACATTATAGACCTGGTACAACATTACATGTCAGTATATGTTATGTACCTCTATAAAACTGATGTTACTCCCAAAACACTGTAAAATTACCAACTCACCTAATAAATACCCAGGAAACATTATAGACCTCCTGGTACAACAGTACAAGCAAGAGGTCCCATCTCATACTATCATTAGGTGTATCACTCCATCAGTTACACCCAGTGGTGTATATATTCAGGGAAATTTTGTCACCATCAGTTCAGACTTACATCGTTAATTTTCCCTGTCTGTGATACTTCAGAATTTAAACAGAACATTTGATTTTAATTTTTCTGAGCCAGGAATTACAGATGTTTATAAAACGATTATAGAATTAAGAGACATGTTTATAAGATATAAAGTAGATATCACCTGTATATTAGAGGGAGGTTGGTATCTACATAATTATATTATGGCAAGTGTATCAAACTCATTGTCTGGTAATAAGCCCGCCCATACATATTCTGATTCAGTAGAAATAACACCAAGAAATGCCAGAACTTTGTCTTGTCTTGTGCCAACACCCTGACTTAGATAATGCGTTGGCCCTGCACTTATTTTAGGATAACTATGGTATATGTCTTTATGACAGTTATGTCTATTAGGCCGACGTTGGTACCTATCTTTACACTGTGATACAGATAGATGGGCGGCCTTAGTGTGCACAACACATACTCTCACGTACTTGTGTGTGCATGACTTGCACATTTTATTACATTTTCCTTTTTCCTTCTCGTTACGTTATATTTCCTTACATAATTCCCTGAGCTGTTGACATAATTGGTCCACTCTGTAGTACTATAGTCAGGTATACACAGGTATGGCCTACTGTGGGGGCTTGTTATAGTCATACAAGTGTATATGGTTCCCATGCCGATAACAATCTACTGCCTACATCATAGATACATTTGTAGTGACTTTTTACTTTCCTAGATAGTGGCGATACCAGCGATAAGTACATGGATGTTTTACAAAGGAGATGCCGCCGACACGTATCATCGCCAGATTTCTGGACTGATTCGTCAGAAACACTCAAATTTTACAACAATTTAATTAATCCTTAAGGTTTTCTGTAAGGGAACACCGTACCTAAATGTAACACTGATGATCTTTATGCTGTTGTTAATTTCTATGGATGTGTATACCTGAAATTCTATCTCTTCTCAATGTGTTTAGTTAGAGTAAGCCATGTGACTACAGCAGAACTTACTTCACAACATCCAGAAATACCTACTCCACTGCATTACTACGGAATGTGGATATACATTGCTGTTTCTGACTTTTTAATTTACACTGATGCACATTTCATTGATACATCATGTATGGTATATGTGTGTTATTGTATAGTCAAGATAATTACCTGTGGTAAGACTTTGGGGAATTTTAACATTAGCCAGTTTATGGCTGATCAATCAAAATGTTATGTTAATTATAGACAATACAAAGATGTTAATTATAAACAATACAGAGGTTGTTGATTATAGACAATACAAAGGTTGTTAATTATAGACAATATAAAGGTTGTTAATTATAGACAATACAAAGGTCTTTAATTATAGACAATACAAAGGTTTTTAATTATAGACAATACGGAGGTTGTTAATGATAGACAATACAAAGGTTGTTAATTATAGACAATACAGAGGTTGTTAATTATAGACAATACAAAATTGTTAATTATAGACACTACAGAGGTTGTTAATTATAGACAATACGGAGGTTGTTAATTATAGACAATACGGAGGTTGTTAATTATAGACAATACAAAGGTTGTTAATTATAGACAATACGGAGGTTGTTAATTATAGACAATAAAGAGGTTGTTAATTATAGACAATACAAAGGTTGTTAATTATAGACAATACAGAGGTTGTTAATTATAGACAATACGAAGGTTGTTAATTATAGACAATACAGAGGTTGTTAATTATAGACAATACGGAGGTTGTTAATTATAGACAATACAGAGGTTGTTAATTATAGACAATACAAAGGTTGTTAATTATAGACAATACAGAGGTTGTTAATTATAGACAATACAAAGGTTGTTAATTATAGACAATACAAAGATGTTAATTATAGACAATACAGAGGTTGTTAATTATTATAGACAATACAGAGGTTGTTAATTATAGACAATACAAAGTTGTTAATTATAGACAATACAGAGGTTGTTAATTATTATAGACAATACAAAGGTTGTTAATTATTATAGACAATACAGAGGTTGTTAATTATTATAGACAATACAAAGTTGTTAATTATAGACAATACAGAGGTTGTTAATTATTATAGACAAAACAGAGGTTGTTAATTATTATAGACAATACAGAGGTTGTTAATTATTATAGACAATACAAAGGTTGTTAATTATTATAGACAATACAAAGGTTGTTAATTATAGACAATACAGAGGTTGTTAACTATTATAGACAAAACAGAGGTTGTTAACTATTATAGACAAAACAGAGGTTGTTAATTATAGACAATACAGAGGTTGTTAACTATTATAGACAAAACAGAGGTTGTTAATTATAGACAATACAGAGGTTGTTAATTATAGACAATACAGAGGTTCATGGTTTAGAGGACCCTAACATAACAGAACATACAACTTGTATTGCTCCATCATCGTGTGTACGTCCATCAGTTACTTTTAGACACAGCATGTAAATATTGTTAGCTCGGCAGATGACTGGTGAAGAAAAAGCATATTTGATAAAACCCAGGTGTGAACAATTTCTTGTCTCCCCTCCCTCCCAATCCAACACAGAGGCATAATTTTGAGGCTACTATGTTATGTGACATATTTATCACTTATAAATGTGTATCAGAACTGGGCGATTAATTTTATATAATTAGTCACAGCGTGCCTAGAATTGCCAGGGCTATAGTGTGTACTGTAGTGCGAGATAACCCTGAAATTGGTGCTTCCCGCACTGAGTTTGTGTTTTGGATGTATATTTATGTGTTTTGTCAAACATGTAATTGAAAAAGCCTGGCGAGGAATTGATGTGCAGTACATCTGTTTGACAGTGAAACGATAACAAGATCTCATTGGATAAAGTTTTTTTGTAAGGGATCTAAAGATAACATAACAAATAATGGTTCGACACATTTGTATAATGCTAGTAAGTCCTCTGTGTATTTTTGTGTACATAAGAGTGTGTTTTTAGTATTCTGTCTGTCGGTGTCAGACTCTGAAGATGGCCCTGCCGGAGGTGTTTCTAATTAGGACTGAGCAGCCGGCACAGTGCTGAAGATTCCTTAACTTTTGGTAACACAGGATAAAAACTGAACCGCCCTCATTTTGTCTTTGCAGCACCAAGCCGCGGAAGCACTACAGATGATGAGCTCGACTTCGGCCGACCATCTTCTTACCGCAGCGGCCAGACCAAGCGCAGCACTAGCTCCTCCTCCGTACCCAGAGGTAAGGGGAGACCATTCCAGCAGCACACATTGCTGTACAATCACTATATCAAAGTCACAGGCCTAGTAAGACACCAAGAAGTAAAAACTGTCAAATTATATGCATCCTTTTTGCCACTGAATTATTTCTAGAACTTACCAAATAAGTTGCTTACATCTGATGGAGAGTGATCTACATTCTAGATCATGCACGCTACATTTTTAGTAGAATTAGTTTGAAAATATTGTGTCATGCATCAATTTCCTGAAGCTTTACCCAACCAGATTTTGATAAGTTACAATAAATGTCATTGGTCAAATAGTTAGTGATATAACAGTGAATGTCATTGGTCAAATAGTTAGTGATATAACAGTGAATGTCATTGGTCAAATAATTAGTTATATAACAGTGAATGTCATTGGTCAAATAGTTAGTGATATAACAGTGAATGTCATTGGTCAAATAGTTAGTGTTATAACAGTGAATGTCATTGGTCAAATAATTAGTTATATAACAGTGAATGTCATTGGTCAAATAATTAGTGATATAACAGTGATAGTCATTGGATCATGCACTAGTGATAGGCGATGTTACAAGGGATGCCATTGGTCTAATAATGATTGATGATATAACAGTGAATTCTATTGGACCAGTCACAAGTGTTGTTACAAAGAATTTCATAAAAGTGATGCCAAAAGGAAAATATACACAGTCCTTAATCTGAATGATGAAGTTTTGTATTTCCGTATGAAAGCACTGGAATGCACACATTATAGCCATTAACTATTACAGATAAATTATTCATCTGAAAATGAAAACTTTCTGCATATTTCATGAATGACTCAATTTTAAATATCTTCTGCTTGTTGTAGCTCCAAGCAGAGGGCCATCCGATTGTGATGACAATGAGTTTGCTCGACCTTTATCCACCAAAGTCCCGCAGGCGAAGAAAACCAGTAGCAGTGGCCTGGCCTCGGGGAGGAAGACACCTAGCGCCTCAGGTACGGACACATCACCGAGTCTGTCGGGAGGGAAGGGGGATACCGACACTGGAACAAATAACTGTATATTATCTCGTTTTAATTCACTTGTAAGGCAATAAGATATTATTTAATTAGAAAAAAAAGTAGCATTTTAGTAATAAGAGAAGTTTGTTCAGTTTTTTTCCCATTTGAAGTAAAAATTGAAATAAAAATATGTTGAATGTTGGAGAGAAAAATTGTCAAAAAAGTTGTACATAATTATGTAAGAATGTCAGGATATATACAGTCAAGCCTTGTTGATCTAAGTTCCCCTAATACTGCGGTCTATCACAGACTTGTCTCTTAAGCCAGCCACATTTGCTGGGTTACCTGGCTTACCAAGGCTTTACTGTAAAATAGGCACTGATTAGACTTGTAAATTACTACTTGTTATAGTACATGGTTTATGAAATCATATTAATATATTACTGATCATGTCACATCATCACAGACATACCTGTCACTATTAATTGGTGGAAGTTATCTTATTTTAACAAACTTACATATCCTCACTTAATATACACTTAATTGATTTTATTACAAGCTATATTAAAACATTTTCACCTTATTGCTACAGCACATTATCATTCTTCTTTAACAAAGCACTTTTGCAAAAAAAAAAAAATTACAAATTCTTATATGTTGTTTTAGAAACCATTAATTTCCATTCAATAAAAAAAAATGTGTCCTATTTTTTTTCGCAACATCGTTGCAATGGAAATCCATAAATTATGTTTCTATGGCTACCCTTTTGGGGTCACTGGATGTGAGGTTAAAGGTCACCAGTTCTATAACCTGACAATAACCTCCTGTTTTTCTTACTAACTGTGACAGCCGTGACCCTGCGCCGCCGCCGATCCATTTCTAGCACAGGTAACTGACTACTTTACGCCCCAGTCTTGTGTCTAACGTCCGATAACCCGTGTAGAATCGTTTTGTTGCACCGTTGATTTGAAATCTTCAGCCGTAATCACTCCTTATGATTTTTTCTACCCCTGCATGTGGGTTATATGTATGTATTATATTACTTCATTATTCTGTTTGAACATTTTTGGATTCCAAGAATCGGAAGGCCGTTTGAATTTACAAGTGTGTCACAACAGATAAAGCTATGGTAGAATGTGTCTAAACAGGCCAGCTTCTGGTTACATTGGAATACACAAGTCTTAGAGTGATGAGGATGGAGTTTCTTCTGGAAAAATTGATACAAATCTTGATCATTCCTGCTTGCTAATGTGTTCTTACAAAGGATCTGTGATTTGTTAGTGCAAGAAAAAAACTTATTTAAAGAAATCTTGGAGGAAATTCTAGTAGATTCTGTATATATATAATGCTAAATAACATGAAATGTTTTTGGTACTTTTTTCATAAAAAAAGTTTGCCATAGCGTTGCTTGTTGTGTATACACTAGTGTTAGTGTAAGGTATAGGCTGTACAGTGATTAGTGGTGATGTAGATTTACAGATTAAGAGATGTGTCACCCCCTCCAGACGGTCTCCCTCGCCCCTTACTCACCTGTAAAGCACTTACCTGTACGCCACTGTAGCAACAACACAGCATCGTTGTTCTCTCACATCATCACTCCACCTCCCCCTGGAAGTAGAATGGTCCTTGTCCAGCCTTTGATGTGGTGTAGTCTAATTAGCTCCTGAGGGGTTGTCCCTTTGTCGTAGCCACCTCTCACCCCTCCAGCAGTAGATGTATTGTGTGTAACAGTCTGACTGGTTGAGTCCAAGTCGTATCCTTAGGGGCTAATCCTTATGGTCCACTTAATCATTGTATTCGCTTTGGGATTTTCTTTCTGTGTTTTTACTCCATCTTTTTTTGAAAATAGAAGTAGTTTTATTCTAGTAATTAATTTCATCCCTTTGATGTTTCCTTTCTGTGGATTTTAACATTTCTAGTTATTTTGGTGATTGTTGTGGATTTCTAATACAGTAGTAATAGCGTATATCTATCACTGTTACCTGATGTTTGTGTCATCCAAGGTACAGACGGTACAGACTCTAATTAACTCCATGACCACTAGCGATACCTACTTTGTCTAGAATGTCCAATTGACCTCTAACGGTTGTTTTTGTGAACCTCTGTTGTGTCCGGAGCTCAGTAATATTATAAGTGATGTCTCAACGTTTTGTGCCGTTGAGTAGTTCGGTTTGTTATTGGTATGGTAAGTATCAGTTATATGTTTCTACTATAGATGTAAGTAAGTGTATCCTTTGTTTAAAGGTATACAATGTAGTATGATTTTGTTGGATGAGATTTTTTTTGTTTAAACCTCACTCACGTACATGTCCAATATTCACATTCTTTGTCAAATCTTTGAAAGCCTTGCCATAATAATCTGTACATGTCTGTGTATTAGAGCCTCTAAATAAGTCAATTCTTCTTTCTCATCTTAGATACTGTATCTCTTAGCAGAATATATATCATGTTATAAACAACTTCTATCATACAATTCTATTTCATGGAGATGTTATTATTTAAGATGAGTTTTTAAATCACGGCAGAATGATTTAAGTTTTTCTGATATTATAACTTGTGGACAGGAAGAGTTGAAATGTTGAAAAGAAAAATTATACAAGTCTCTAATTTAAAAGTTGATAAAAAAGGTGAAAAGTTGAATTTCAAAAAGACATTGTTGTAATTTGGCGTTGACTTGTGGTTTTCAGTATGTTTTCCAGGTGAGGATAAAAGATCACTGTCGGCTCTAGGTTTCTTGGGTGGCACTGTCGTAAAGCTTTGTCTTTTCCTGTTTCAGGCACGTCGGGAGCTGGAGGGGTGGACGAGGACTACTTCATGAAGTCGTTTGAGGACGTAGCCAAAGTACAGGTGTGTATAGAGAGAAGGCTGAGATACCTATTTCTGGTCCACTGGATCGGTGGCACTGGGCAAGTTGTATACTTATATAAGTTCTGGGGATAGATGCTACCTACATACACCTCATTAAGGAGGCATCAAAGATTTATATGACGTCACATCTACAATGAAATGAGGTCATTAAATATGTCATCATACATGTAACTACTGAAGTACATTAAATAAACCTTAAAAGTGTATTTTGAACATTTGAAATAAATAACAAGCAATAAATCAATCTTTCCTGTTTATAAGGTCTAACCTTGTTGGTACACTTGAGTAACCCTCTGGTCTCAATAGATATCTGGATTCCTTTGTTCTCGATTCCTTTGTTCTCGATTCCTTTGGTCTCGATTCCTTTGTTCTCGATTCCTTTTTATGTTGTCTCAGACTGGTTCCTCTGGTGTTTGGAATATGTAGACAAATTAATTATATAAACACACTGTATGTGTCAGCACAGAAAACAGAGAATTACATCACTCTTCGTCTCCAGACAACATCAGGTTAAGACTGAGCAGTTTATATAAAAAGCATACTGTTTCACTCAATCAATTTGTTATCGGGGATGGGAGAAAAAATATTTACCAATATCAGAGGCATGACTGGTGAAGCCCACGAATGACCAAACTAAAATATCTCTTCATGACTGAAAAGACTGGATTCTTAGTCTTTTACTACACTGACCCTAAGCTAACAGTTTTACCTGACTTAACCAACATTCTGGCTTGTCTGACCAACAAGGGGCCACGGTGGCCGAGTGGTTAAGGTGTCCCGACATTCTACCACTACCCCTCCACCTCTGGACTGCGGTGGCTAAGTGGTTAAGGTGTCCTGACATTCTACCACTCACCCATCACCTCTGGGCCGCGGTGGCTAAGTGGTTAAGGTGTCCCGACATTCTACAACTAGCCCTCCACCTCTGGGCCACGGTGGCTGAGTGGTTAAGGTGTTCCGACATTCTACCACTCACCCTTCACCTCTGGGCCACGGTGGCCGAGTGGTTAAGTTATCCCGTCCTTCTACCACTCCCCCTTCACCTCTGGACTGCAGTGGCTGAGTGGTTAAGGTGTCCCGACCTTCTACCACTCCCCCTTCACCTCTGGGTTGCGGTGACCGAGTGGTTAAGGTGTCCCGACATTCTACCACTACCCCTCCACCTCTGGGCCGCGGTGACCGAGTGGTTAAGGTATCCCGACATTCTACCACTATCCCTCCACCTCTGGGCCCTGGTGGCTGAGTGGTTAAGGTGTCCCGACATTCTACCACTCCCCCTTCACCTCTGGGCCACGGTGGCCGAGTGGTTAAGTTATCCCGACCTTCTACCACTCCCCCTTCACCTCTGGACTACAGTGGCTGAGTGGTTAAGGTGTCCCGACATTCTACCACTCCCCCTTCACCTCTGGACTGCAGTGGCTGAGTGGTTAAGGTGTCCCGACATTCTACTACTCGCCCTTCACCTCTGGACTACCACTAGCCCTCCACCTCTGGGTTGCCGTGGCTGAGTGGTTAAGGTGTCCCAACATTCTACAACTAGCCCTCCACCTCCGGGCTGATGTGGCTGAGTGGTTAAGGTGTCCCGACATTCTACAACTAGCCCTCCACCTCCGGGCTGATGTGGCTGAGTGGTTAAGGTGTCCCGACATTCTACCACTCGCCCTTTACCTCTGGACTGCGGTGGCCGAGTGGTTAGGTGTCCTGACATTCTACCACTCGCCCTTTACCTCTGGACTGTGGTGGCCAAGTGGTTAAGGTGTCCCGACATTCTACCACTCCCCCTTCACCTTTGGACTGCGGTGGCCGAGTGGTTAGGTGTCCCGACATTCTACCACTCGCCCTTTACCTCTGGACTGCGTTGGCCAAGTGGTTAAGGTGTCCCGACATTCTACCACTAGCCCTCCACCTCCGGGCTGCCGCGACTGAGTGGTTAAGGTGTCCCAACATTCTACCACTAGCCCTCCACCTCTGGGCCATGGTGGCCAAGAGGTTAAGGTGTCCCGACATTCTACCACTACCCCTTCACCTCTGGGCTGATGTGGCCAAGTGGTTAAGGTGTCCCGACATTCTACCACTCGCCCTCCAGCTCTGGGCTGATGTGGCCGAGTGGTTAAGGTGTCCCGATATTCTACCACTAGCCCTTCAACTCTGGGCCACGATGACCGAGTGGTTAAAGTGTCCCGACATTGTACTACTAGCCCTCCACCTCTGGGCTGCTGTGGCCGAGTGGTTAAGGTGTCCCGACATTCTACCACTAGCCCTTCACCTCTGGGCTGCTGTGGCTGAGTGGTTAGGTGTCCCGACATTCTACCACTAGCCCTTCACCTCTGGGCTGCTGTGGCCGAGTGGTCAAGGTGTCTCGACATTCTACCACTAGCCCTTCACCTCTGGGCTGCTGTGGCCGAGTGGTCAAGGTGTCTCGACATTCTACCACTAGCCCTCCACCTCTGGGCTGCTGTGGCTGATTGGTTAGGTGTCCAGACATTCTAACACTAGCCCTCCACCTCTGGGCTGCCGCGACTGAGTGGTTAAGGTGTCCCGACATTCTACAACTAGCCCTCCTTCTCTGGGCTGCAGTTGCCGAGTGGTTAAGGTGTCCCGACATTCTACCACTCCCCCTTCACCTCTGGACTGCGGTGGCTGAGTGGTTAAGGTGTCCCGACATTCTACCACTCACCCTTCACCTCTGGACTGCCGCGACTGAGTGGTTAAGGTGTCCCGACATTCTACCACTAGACCTCCACCTCCGGGCTGCCGCGACTGAGTGGTTAAGGTGTCCCAACATTCTACCACTAGCCCTCCACCTCTGGGCTGCGGTGGCCAAGAGGTTAAGGTGTCCCGACATTCTACCACTACCCCTTCACCTCTGGGCTGATGTGGCCAAGAGGTTAAGGTGTCCTGACATTCTACCACTACCCCTTCACCTCTGGGCTGATGTGGCCAAGAGGTTAAGGTGTCCCGACATTCTACCACTACCCCTTCACCTCTGGGCTGC
This sequence comes from Mimachlamys varia, assembly GCA_947623455.1. Taxonomy (NCBI): domain Eukaryota; kingdom Metazoa; phylum Mollusca; class Bivalvia; order Pectinida; family Pectinidae; genus Mimachlamys; species Mimachlamys varia. Next base: position 60,697,401 of record OX392529.1, read on the forward strand.
GGTGGCCAAGAGGTTAAGGTGTCCTGACATTCTACCACTCGCCCTCCACCTCTGGACTGCCGCGACTGAGTGGTTAAGTTGTCACAACATTCTACCACTACCCCTTCACCTCTGGGCTGATGTGGCCAAGTGGTTAAGGTGTCCCGACATTCTACCACTAGCCCTCCACCTCTGGGCTGCTGTGGCCGAGTGGTTAGGTGTCCAGACATTTTACCACTAGCCCTCCAATTCTGGGCTGCTGTGGCCGATTGGTTAGGTGTCCCGACATTCTACCACTAGCCCTCCACCTCTGGGCTGCTGTGGCCGAGTGGTTAAGGTGTCCCGACATTCTACCACTAGCCCTCCACCTCTGGGCTGCTGTGGCCGATTGGTTAGGTGTCCCGACATTCTACCACTAGCCCTCCACCTCTGGGCAGCTGTGGCCGAGTGGTTAGGTGTCCAGACATTTTACCACTAGCCCTCCACCTCTGGGCTGCTGTGGCTGATTGGTTAGGTGTCCCGACATTTTACCACTAGCCCTTCACCTCTGGACTGCTGTGGCCGAGTGGTTAAGGTGTCCCGACATTCTACCACTAGCCCTCCACCTCTGGGCTGCTGTGGCCGAGTGGTTAAGGTGTCCCGACATTCTACCACTAGCCCTCCACCTCTGGGCTGCTGTGGCCGATTGGTTAGGTGTCCCGACATTCTACCACTAGCCCTCCACCTCTGGGCAGCTGTGGCCGAGTGGTTAGGTGTCCAGACATTTTACCACTAGCCCTCCACCTCTGGGCTGCTGTGGCTGATTGGTTAGGTGTCCCGACATTTTACCACTAGCCCTTCACCTCTGGGTTGCCGTGGCTGAGGGGTTAAGGTGTCCCGACATTCTACCACTAGCCCTCCACCTCTGGGCTGCTGTGGCTGAGTGGTTAGGTGTCCCGACATTCTACCACTAGCCCTCCACCTCTGGGCTGCTGTGGCCGATTGGTTAGGTGTCCCGACATTCTACCTCTTACCTCCGAGTTTCAACTATCCATTTGTCGGTCCCATCACCTTTCATATGCTGAAGGGCAGGTAAACTTGTAATAATAATAAGTGACCAATCAAAACTTGTTTCTTTGTTTACGTTTTGTTGAACAATCAAACTAGGCTGTTTATAAATATTCATGTTTTACATAGTTAATGACATAACTCATTTTGTTTTTCAGTTGTTTTCCTCGAGGGATCTCAATGATCAAGTAACAAAAATACGAGACATGCTTTCTGATCCGAATGCAGCCTGGGAGAAACGCCTTGATATGGTAAGTTGAAACAAAGGCACTTTATCTTTAGCTCTTGTTTTCAGGTCTTAAAGTATCTCTCTAATAGTTGTTGCTTAAGAAATTATTTCCAGCAAATTTCTCATACTAAATGTATTTATTAATTGTATTGATTCTATACATTCCTTGATTTGTATATCTATGTACTGTAAAGTGCTTTAGTGCTGTATCAAATGTTGTTTATATGATATCGACCACGAGGTTAATTCTGTTTGTTGTGTGACAGATGAAGACGTTCCGTGGCGTGTTGATCGCAGGTGGTGCGCAACACGATGACTTCTTCACCCTGCTGAGGACGTTAGAACCCTGCATGGCCATGGCGGTGAAAGACCTCCGCTCCCAGATTGTTCGCGAGGCCTGTATCACACTGGCGTAAGTCTGTCTCCCCAACTTCCTGGCGTCTAGCCACCAGTCAGACAGATAACCAACCATCAAGGAAGCAGTCTGAATTCCATGTCCTTGTCTGAAACGGTCACAATGTGTCAATTTGTGGAACTAAATGTTATAATTTTTGTCTAATTATGATATTCATTGTCTTGATATTTACATATTCATACATTGTAAATTACTTACAATTCATACATATTCATACCTGGCTGGTACAGCATATTTGTCTGACAGAAACACCAATACATTAACCTGTTTCTGTGAAGTTTTCCAGTTAGAAGTGTAGCACTTAATATGTTTTAATTTAATTGTAGGTATCTGTCTCAACAGCTAGGCAATAGATTTGATCACTTTGGAGAGACCCAGCTTCCCCATCTCATCGCCCTCATACCTAACAGTGCTAAGGTCATGGCCTCCTCCGGCCTCATTTGTATCCGTTTTATCATACAAGTAAGTGGGCTTCCTCCGGCATCATCTGTATCCGTTTTATCATACAAGTAAGTAAGCTAGGTTTTTTGGCCTTCCAAGTTTTCATCTTTTGACTATTGAAGGAAACTACCTATACATCCCTGGGAGATCTGTTTTATGAAATATTATCTGTGGATCGAGGGCCGAGGATGGTGTCCGGGCCATGTTTTATGAAATGTTATCTGGGGAGCGAGGGCCAAGAATGGTGTCCGGGCCATGTTTTATGAAATATTATCTGGGGAGGGCCGAGGATGGTGTCCGGGCCATGTTTTATGAAATGTTATCTGGGGAGCGAGGGCCAAGGATGGTGTCCGGGCCATGTTTTATGAAATATTATCTGGGGAGCGAGGGCCAAGAATGGTGTCCGGGCCATGTTTTATGAAATGTTATCTGGGGAGCGAGGGCCGAGGATGGTGTTGGGCCATGTTTTATGAAATATTATCTGGGGAGGGCCGAGGATGGTGTCCGGGCCATGTTTTATGAAATATTATCTGGGGAGCGAGGGCCGCGGATGGTGTCCGGGCCATGTTTTATGAAATATTATCTGGGGAGCGAGGGCCAAGAATGGTGTCCGGGCCATGTTTTATGAAATATTATCTGGGGAGCGAGGGCCAAGAATGGTGTCCGGGCCACCATTCTCTCCAGACCACACTAGAATACTGATCTCAAAGGAACATGAAACTTTTCTTCAGTTGAAGACTTATATTGTCCTATATGTGATTTTAAACAAATTAATAAAATTTGTTCAAATTCTGTTGTTTGAAAAAAGTTTTCCCATCGATTGCTTGTTAATAGATTAAGCACAGCTTATATCATTTGACGAAGAAACTTCATTTGTAAATTTACATTGAAGATACCAGTACATGTATGAAGACATGTTTAAACAATTTTACAGCGTAAGCTATAAAGTTTATACAATAACTAAATATTCCTATGGATTTTTTACTGCAGCTTCTAAAACTATAGTGTCACTAGTGCCATTGGTTCAAGGGGAAGTAACTTTAGAGAAATCACGAAATGTATGGTAAAAACATTGGTACAGCAAGGAGATATGGACAGATTATCTCCCTTGAGCTGTCAAGGAAACTCAATTGTTTATCAATACGGTTTAGTTATGCTGTAATAACCACCATTTATAACTTCTTGTTTCACAACAGATGACAATATTGTTTATCAATACCGTATAATTATGCTGTAATAACCACCATTTATAATTTCTTGTTTCACTACAGATGACAATATTGTTTATCAATACCGTATAATTATGCCGTAATAACCACCATTTATAACTTCTTGTTTCACTACAGATGACAATATTGTTTGTCAATACCGTATAATTATGCTGTAATAACCACCATTTATAACTTCTTGTTTCACTACAGATGACAATATAGTTTATCAATACCGTATAATTATGCTGTAATTACTACCATTTATGAATGCTGTATAGTTATGCTGTAATTACTACCATTTATGAATGCTGTATAATTATGCTGTAATTACTACCATTTATGAATGCTGTATAGTTATGCTGTAACCAACTCATTAACTTTCTGTTTCAGTACACTCACTCATATAGACTGATACCAATCATCACCGGTAATCTCACCTCCAAGTCCAACATTATCAGGCGGTAGGTACAGTCTCGTTACACATTTCTTTTATTTCCCACAACATGTTAACAAAAAATGCTGATAGTAGTCACAGATTATCGTATTTAAGTATCAGTAATTCAGTGTTGAAATAATGATTTGCTAGGATGTAATATGTTTGTATTATTGTATGAACCCCTCATCTGTCCCTCTTGTGTCATTGTGTAAATTTGTATTGATGCTGTATATGTGACAGTGCTATATATGTTACTTATGTATGTACAATGTAGGTTTTGCTGCGAGCTCCTGAACCAGGTGCTCCACAACTGGCCAACACACGTTCTGGAGAAACATATAGCCAACCTACAGGATGCCATCAAACGAGGAATTAGTGATCCGGACAGCGACGCCAGGGCCTTCGCCCGCAAGTATGTACAAACCCCGTCAAAGTCGGGAATGAAGGCAGTGATATTTTCTATATGATTGTTGGTTAATACCATACAAGTTATATGGTCTTTTTAAATGATTTGCCTCCATTGATCTATTGTTTCTCCCCACCAGAGCTTTCTGGGGCTTTGCTGAGCATTTTAAGGACCAGGCTGATGCCCTGCTCAATGCCCTGGAGCCGGCCAAGCAGAAGATGTTACAGGGCGAGCTCAGCGGCTCGTCCAGTAACAATTCCTTAAACAGTGCTGAGGGACTACGTATCAAGTCGCGGCCACGGTCCGCCAGTCAGGACCGCGGGTTTGACTCCAGCACACTTGGGTAAGCAAACAAATCGAAAAAAAATGATGCTTGTGTGATATTCGATGGGAAACATATTGACAATTCACAGTACAGTTCCTGTATTTAATAAAACATATTTACAATCCACAAGTTCCTTTATTTGTTAAAAAACTTGTTGACAATCCACAAGTTCCTGTATTTGTTAAAAAACATATTGACAATCCACAATAGTGGAATAACATAAACTACAGGTATATTATATACTTAGTAATTAAGTTACAAAATGTTTTAACTTCACACTTGTGTATATGCTGTTGTAGGCGGATAGGAAAGAAGAAGCATTCCCGAGTCAGCTCGGCCCGCAGTGACACAGGAGCAGGTAAATACGAGCCAGAATTTCTCCGGCTAGTCCACCTAACATACCTACAAAATCTACAAGTCCTTCTCTCTCCAATCATTCTGTGATCTTCACAAACATTAATTTGGCTAATTGTTGGTGTCTTTGTTTGCTCTATGTAAATCACATCTTCTGTCTTTTAATTTCTCTTCATTCTTTTAATTTCAAGCTTGTAATATTAGTTTACAAATAATTTCTGAATTAATTCACAGTAATTGCGATGGTAACGGTTAATTTTCAGCTTACTGAGATATTTGTTTTACTATTTTGTTGCTGTACCTTTTTTATGTTGACCCTCCATTGTAACCCCTCTCTCAACCCCTCGTCCCGCCCCTTTATTCGTTCGTTATTTCCCAGCGTTTTATTTTGTTCTCCTTATTTGAAGCCAAAATTTTATTATCTGTTTGTTTTCCTTCTGTATTATAATTTTTTTTTTACCTGAAGAAAAACCAACAAAAATGCATGATACAACTAACAGCATCCAGACTACTGTAAATCTACTTAATAGCGTATGTTGGAGATAAAATAACGCCTGTTTCAGGAGATTTTTTCTTTTACCATAAAAAGATTAAGTCTTTTGACAGGTTTTACTGATGTAAGTTTGGCTGTAATGATTTGTCGATGATTTTCTATTTTTCTAAATAAAGATGTTATTATTGATGTGAAAAGTCCCCACAGATTAGGTAGATTTACAGTCAATCATATAAAGACGGAGCCATTTTTTTGTTTTGGCCAAAATAAGTAAAATCTGCCTGTCTGCAGCATACACCATTCGCATGAGGTGAAAAATTATTTCTAGCTTTCACAGAAATTGACAAATTCTAAAAATTGTAAGCTCATGACTTTGCCGTGCCAGCATTTTACAGTGTAAAACATCAACCATAGTTGTACGCACCTCACTCTCATGTTTACTAATACATGCACAACAAACCAGAAATAGTGTGATCAAGCCTCTCACTCTTATGATACTAATACATACATAAGACACACCAGAAATCAGTGGCAATCAAGTCACTTGATCGTGTTACTATAACATACATGAAACACACCAGAAATTACTGGTGATCAAGTCTCTCACGTGATACTAATACATTCACAAGGCACATCAGGAATTAGTGGCGATAAACAAGTCAGTTTCACAGTTTGCTTAGTTTCCTCCGATAGATGAAATGAAATACAGCTCACTATCATTGTTACATGTTAAATACCGTATAAAGACTCAGACTATCAAAAAAGATTATGTTGTATAAAGAACAGAAATATCAGCAAGGGCGTATATGTCTCACTTAATTAAAGTTTCCATTGTACTGTGAATTTGTGATGTTTGACAAGAGAAATAAGCAGTATCCAGTAAAATTGTATGTAGAAATTTTGTGTACAGATCATGAATGAATGGTAGCCTATAAAACTGTTATCGCTGGTTCACGGGTGGTGTAAAGGCATGCTGTTTCTAATAGCTACAGATACTGGTCGGTGTTGGAAAATACAAATTTAGTATTTCTATTATCATATAAAATTTACCTCGGTACAACATTCAAAATTATAATCCTTCAATAAGATTCTGTACTACCCCATAATTATTCTAACAAACTGACGGTTTGTGCATGATATCTGTTTGTATACAGGTTTGGAGATTAATAAGGGATTGTATGGTTATCGTTGGGTTACAGGATCGTTTGGCGGACTACCCTGATAAACATTACTACATATATATACAGGGCGCACTGCTTGTATAAGAGATATATAAAGAGAACTGCTTGTCATATAAAAGCAAAATTATAAAACTTGTATATCTGCTTTCCTTAACTTGGGTTTGTTCATCTAAAGATGGAGACTTTGCTATGAATGACTTTGGTGTTGGAGAACGTTTCTAGCTGCTGTTGATGGAACCCTTTGGTAGAGGCTATATAAGGTGGTTGGAGTTTGTTGGATGTGTGGTCTATGGTACAAAAAGCTGTACAACCAAAGGGCCTAAGGGTGGCAGATCTAGGCACTGCACGGAACTAAAACAAAGCACTATTCTTTTTAATTCTCTTTTGAATGTGAAAATGCTGATTTGCAAAGGATAGCCTTTATGTTGTATGAGTGTGCAGAAATGTATGAAAAGCATATTTATAGAATGATTTCATTGGAATGCAAGTTTTTTAGCCAGCATGTCTTTTTTTTCCCTTTTATGCGATCACTTTTTCCTTTTCATTTCTCGTATCACATCCAGACTTGGATGTTGAAGGGGAACATGAACCAACCGTGGCAGGTAAGAGAAAGTGGTGGTTGAGTCACATGACGGTCAGTCATATGACGATCATGTGACGTGCATGTAGTAACTGACCCCTGTAGACGACTCTACTCCGCCTGCTGCTGCTGTGCTGTTAATTGAGCTGGTTTCATGCTTTGTTATATACTCTCTGTTACGGATTCTGTTTGCTTTGAGTTACAATAACATTGAGTTTGCAGTTTATTTATCAACCGCTCTGTACTTTCAAGCTGTTTCAACTGTCAAAGGGAGCTAACTCCAAGTGCCATAGCAAACAATTCTCATCCATTCATGATATTTGATATCTTTTCTAAAAAGAATTACTGTTGAAACAGTTTATTATATACTGAATACATATACCTGTATTATATTATATACACAGTATAGAGAGGTACTAACACTACCTGTTAGTGTCTTTATTATTTTGTCTTTTCCTCGTTTTTTGTAGTTTTACTTTTCTTTTTTCTTTGTTTTTTTTTGTGTTTTCGACACATTTCTCCTTCCTTGAGTCCTGTTGTTGCCCACCCATCCGCTGTCTCCCCGTCCACCCCCCTTCCCTGTATGCCCCCTCCCAGTACGCCCCTTATCTGTACACCCCCTCCCAGTACGCCCCTTGTCTGTACACCCCCTCCCAGTACACCCCTTGTCTGTACACCCTGCCTAGTATTCCAGTCTCCTGCTTCATCTGACAAACTACTGTTCCAGCTGACTTTGACACACCCATACGCAGTAGCAGTAAGTCGTCCAATACACCTAAGGACAGAATCATGAGGTCAAGCAGTGCAGTTGACCTTGCCAATGGACGTATGAGTCCAAGTCCATATGGACGGACATCTCCGAGTCCATATGGGCGTACGAGTCCAGGCCCATATTCAATCGCAGCCACGAGTTCAGGATACTCAACATATACACCACGGCGCCGCACGCCGGCACAAGTTGCGGCTCTGTCACGGATGACAGCCGGTGCGGCAAGCTCACTTCGTAAGCCACGTTTTACCCTGTACTCACGTAGAATGCTTGAGACTTAGTGTCCAGTGCACTGGTTGGTAAGGTGGATATGTTCTGTAGTACAATGTCTGTTATAGAGGTAGGTCTGGTGGATGGTTGTTTATAGATCAGTGTTATAGGTAGATAGGCTCATGGGTGTAATCTTGTGTCATAGCAAAAGTAAAATGTTAATGATGAAGATAAAATGATTAGATGAAGGAAACGTAATGATAGAATGGTGATGGTTATGTTACTATAGATTGATGAAGGTAATGTAACTAGAATGATAAAAATAGTGATAAGATGAAGGTAATGTAACTAGAATGATGAAAATTATAGTGATGAGATGAAGGATACTGATATGATAAAAAGATGAAAATTATAGTGATAAGATGAAGGTAATGTAGCAATAGATTGATGAAAATTATAGTGATGAGATGAATGATAATGATATGATAGAATGATGAAGGTTATATTGATGAGATGAAGGGTAATGATATGATAGAAAGATGAAGGTTATATTGATGAGATGAAGGTTAATGATATGATAGAATGATGAAGTTAACTAATGCAAAGAACATTCTTTATGCTATGATATCTAACACAGAGTCTGTAAAAAGTACTAACCTGGGAATTTTGTGATTTTATAATAGTACTGCTTTGTCTACAAGAATGTTAGGTTGAAGGTCAAATTCAAATTTGGGGATGTTTGACCTTGTGTTTTGAGGGGATGTTTGACCTTGTGTGTCTGGGGGATATTTGACCTTGTGTTTTGGGGGGATGTTTGACCTTGTGTTTCTGGGGGATATTTGACCTTGTGTTTTGGGGGGATGTTTGACCTTGTGTGTCTGGGGGATGTTTGACCTTGTGTGTTTGGGGAATGTTTGACCTTGTGTGTTTGGGGAATGTTTGACCTTGTGTGTCTGGGAGATATTTAACCTTGTGTGTCTGGCGGATATTTGACCTTGTGTGTCTGGGGGGTTTTGACCTTGTGTGTATGGGGAATATTTGACCTTGTGTGTCTGGGGAATGTTTGACCTTGTGTGTCTGGGGAATGTTTGACCTTGTGTGTCTGGGGGATATTTGACCTTGTATGTCTGGAGGATGTTTGACCTTGTGTGTCTTGGGGATGTTTGACCTTGTGTGTCTGGGAGATATTTGACCTTGTGCGTCTTGGGGATGTTTGACCTTGTGTGTCTGGGAGATATTTGACCTTGTGTGTCAGGGAGATATTTGACCTTGTGTGTCTGGGGGATGTTTGACCTTGTGCGTCTGGGGGATGTTTGACCTTGTGCGTCTTGGGGATGTTTGACCTTGTGCGTCTTGGGGATGTTTGACCTTGTGTGTCTGGGAGATATTTGACCTTGTGTGTCTGGCGGATGTTTTACTTTGTGCATCTGTCTTGTTAGATAAAACCACATATTACGCTGTGCTCTCATGATGAATCATGATCAGTTAAAATGGTTTTATATGCATATAAAATTGATGCTTTTAAATATCTGTACATATATTAACTATCATATAGTGTCATTATATACAGTCTATAACATTATTCCATCTTGAATTATCTGATGTATATAATATATTCATACAATGCTAATGACTTTTATATTAATCATTGTAGTGAGTATATGTGGTAATATCTAATATAGACCTTCTAGGAATCACTCTTGTCGACTCAACTCTAGGAACTAGACAAACGAACTCTGTGAAGATGTGTATTTATGTTCTGACTGCTGTACCCTGAAGGTGTTAGGATGGGCTTGTTTTGTCAGGAGTCACAGGGATACTTCTAACACAGGGACCTTTAATACATGTAGCTGGTGTAATAGATGGTAGTACACAATGGACCAGTGTAGTAGGGGACTGATAGCTAGGGTCTCCATCCACACAAACTATCACCTCTCATTCTCAGTGTTAGTCTCCTCCTCAATTATACCTGTAGCTTGTATATAGGGGAGAAACAAGTCACAAATAACCAAAGGCTTGTCAATGTCACGGTTTTAACATGATACATAATATAAGTTGTCTTGTGATTTATAGTAATGGTAGCTTTTACAAAGTGTAGGATTACATTGGAGAAGATGTTATTGAGGGAATACATCCAAAACAAGTATAAGTGTGAAGTTTTCTTGTTTATAAACTAAGAAGATGATGTCCGCACAACAGAAGATTATAAAAAAAAATGGAAAAAGTGTTGGCCTTTGATTAATGATATGTACACATTAAATTCATTCATTGACAACAATAATAACTGAAAGGCTTAGCTGAATCTGTTACGGACATACTCAACCATTCGTGTTCTTAGGGAACTTCTCTAAAAACAGCCTCTGTATAAAGAAATAGTATAGGTGTCCAGTCTGCCCTCGCATGGTTATCTCCCTCAGACAATCAAAGATTTAGGATATGTTTGGTACAGTTTTAGCTTGCCAGCTAGCAGTTTACCGTATTCCGCTGAGATTGGTTGGTAGTTGTATTGTTGGAGATATATACACCTACCAGGTGGATTGGTTGGTAGTTGTATTGTTGGAGATATATACACCTACCAGGTGGATTGGTTGCATTTGGTAGTTGTATTGTTGGAGATATATACACCTACCAGGTGGATTGGTTGGTAGTTGTATTGTTGGAGATAGATACCTACCAGGTGGATTGGTTGGTAGTTGTATTGTTGGAGATAGATACCTACCAGGTGGATTGGTTGGTAGTTGTATTGTTGGAGATATATACACCTACCAGGTGTACGTATGTTTACTGTCAATAACTGAACCCCGCTACAGGTTCAGCGGATTAGTAGATTTTTACTGTGTCAATATTTAACATTATATCGAGTGTGTATCAAATATTTACACTCTAATTGTGATCAGTTCTTCATTTGGTGGACGGGTTCGCATAATTGTTTATTTTAATTCTGATACTTCGGTAAGTAAATTGTAAAATCTACAAGTCAGTTTTGTCAATAAAAGTGTTTTCTGTTATCAAAGCTTCTGTTTACAAAGAGGTTTTTAGATAGATGTATGGATTACAAACAAATGATCAAGGCTCCATTAGAGTACAGAACACAGCAGAGTGGGCCATTGGTCAGTGTATGGTCCAAATGTCAAGTTGTAAATTATTGGTCAGTGTATGGTCCTAATGTAAAGTTGTAAATGATTGGTCAGTGTATGGTCCTAATGTAAAGTTGAAAATGATTGGTCAGTGTATGGTCCTAATGTCAAGTTGTAAATGATTGGTCAGTGTAGAAAAACCAGGTAGGTAATTATTACCTGGTCAACCCCTGGCGGTCAGCTGTTACCTGATCTAGATGTTTTAACACTCAACATTCCCTGGTGGTGGATCATTTAGGTATCAGTAATATAAAGTCATACGTAAAATTAGCGCAATATTTGGTTTATCGTGGTTTACTTCGGTCCTATACAGTCTGTGATGTCACAGATCGGTGAAAGGTCAGCCTCTATTGGGCAAAGATAAGATTATTATGGAGGAAAGCTCTTTAATCACGTAGATCATATAGATATGGACAGATGATTGATTTAAATGGTTTGAAGTATTTATTTTATAGGTAGATTTTCTTTTCATTTGAAGTGATATTCGGTGAAGGCTGGTGGTCGAATGGCCTGTACGTACAGAACCCCTTACACGGAACAGCGTATTAAGTCCATTAGAATTTCTATGTAATAGAAAGTTTTTAAGGGATCGTGGATTTATATCTTACAAATTGGTCAATAGATTTATGTAGGACCAGCGATTAATTCTCCTCAAGTCTTAATTCTATATCTTCATTAAGACATATAGCTCTAAAGCCCTGGTAGATGTTAGCGAGTCGGGCTACTCAAGTTCTGGTGATTTTGGGAGGTTTAGTTTTACCGAAACAATGACACACATTGTGCTGTTTATTCTGAACCCTTTTCTTGTCAGATTGTTTACTTACTACTCAGCTGTATTTTGATCAGGCAACACATTTCCATTTTATATATTAAAAGGTGTAATCAATACTTTAAAAAAAATGTTGAATTTTTGGGCTGACAAAATTAAAATTTTGTTATTTTTTTTGCTGTTAACAGATTATAAAGCAGGTGTTAAATTAAAGAATAAATGTATCATAAAAAATATATATTTGAATATGTTAGCACTTGATTTTGATTTGTGATTTTGCAACAGTTGTTACGTATAAGGACAGTCCAGTATGAGTCAGATTTCCAAACTGTGACATGCTGAAGTGTGCTTCATCATTGTAAGCTATGTGACAGCTGACATTGTTCAATGCTCCTGTTTCTCAAAGATGAGTTTAAAATGCTTGTGACTGAAATTATAATGTGTAAAATTTGATAGTGTACACAAAACATGAACAATTTGGCTTGTGAAAACTGAAGTATTACTGAATTCTGTCAGTATTTTTAGTTCATTACAGTAACAGTGCTATAAATAGTTCATTACGGTAACAGTGCTAAATAGTTCATTACGGTAACAGTGCTAAATAGTTCATCACGGTAACAGTGCTAAATAGTTCATTACGTATCAGTGCTAAATAGTTCATTACGGTAACAGTGCTAAATAGTTCATTACGGTAACAGTGCTAAATAGTTCATTACGGTAACAGTGCTAAATAGTTCATCACGGTAATAGTGCTAAATAGTTCATCACGGTAACAGTGCTAAATAGTTCATTACGGTATCAGTGCTAAATAGTTCATTACGGTAATAGTGCTAAATAGTTCATTACGATAACAGTGCTAAATAGTTCATTACGGTAACAGTGCTAAATAGTTCATTACGATAACAGTGCTAAATAGTTCATTATGTAACAGTGCTAAATAGTTCATCACGGTAACAGTGCTAAATAGTTCATCACGCTTACAGTGCTAAATAGTTCATTATTGTTACAGTGCTAAATAGTTCATTACGGTAACAGTGCTAAATAGTTCATTACGGTAACAGTGCTAAATGGTTCATTATGGTAACAGTGCTATAAATAGTTCATTACGTATCAGTGCTAAATAGTTCATTACGGTAACAGTGCTAAATAGTTCATTACGGTAACAGTGCTAAATAGTTCATTACGGTAACAGTGCTAAATAGTTCATCACGGTAATAGTGCTAAATAGTTCATCACGGTAACAGTGCTAAATAGTTCATTACGGTATCAGTGCTAAATAGTTCATTACGGTAATAGTGCTAAATAGTTCATTACGATAACAGTGCTAAATAGTTCATTACGGTAACAGTGCTAAATAGTTCATTACGATAACAGTGCTAAATAGTTCATTACGTAACAGTGCTAAATAGTTCATCACGGTAACAGTGCTAAATAGTTCATCACGGTTACAGTGCTAAATAGTTCATTACGGTTACAGTGCTAAATAGTTCATTACGGTAAAAGTGCTAAATAGTTCATTACGGTAACAGTGCTAAATAGTTCATTACGGTAACAGTGCTAAATAGTTCATTATTGTTACAGTGCTAAATAGTTCATTACGGTAACAGTGCTAAATAGTTCATTACGGTAACAGTGCTAAATAGTTCATTACGGTAACAGTGCTAAATAGTTCATTACGGTTACAGTGCTAAATAGTTCATTACGGTAACAGTGCTAAATAGTTCATTACGGTTACAGTGCTAAATAGTTCATTACGGTAACAGTACATAGATATCATTCTGCCGTGGTTACTGTAAGGAAATATTCTGAAATCATCACTCATAAGTTTAAGGAATTATGTCTACCAAATGTTGGCATTGTAAAGATTTGGTAATATATAGAGGGGAAGTAGATTGGACCTGTATGTCTAAGAGAGGTTTGTATTCAGGTCTGTCACAGCACCTGACAGCTATTCAGCCTTGTATTTGTGAGTTGTTACGATCAACATCTTGTGGATAACGTTAAACCACTCGAACGACCAGTGTTACGATAGGTTAGGTAGGTACCTGTCTGGGCCCTGACCTCTGACCCCCTACAGACAGGTTACACCTTAATAAAAGCTGTCGAGTGGTACAGGTGAGAATCAGGTGTAAATGACGGTCATTAGAGAGAGAGCTGGACCATGTTATAACCCGCTACAGTTACTTAATGACGGCTAAATTAGCTGAATCATGTACGTCACATATATATAGTGCTTTAGAATAAATGGTAGCTTATAACGTGGGACAAAAAAAAGTAAAGTTGGGAGTCATCTCGAAAGTTTGTGAAAACGAATAGTTTAGAAATGATTGTCTGGACAATGGTCTGTTAACACTAACATGTTACGTTATTCCGAGAGGTTTTGACAATGTTATGATTTCCTATTGTGTCAGTCGTCCGTATATTGTGTACTTCTGAATAACAACTGAAGTCAAAGACCGAGTTGATCGGTTTTACGGATTGCGTATCCTAATTATAGGTAAACTTACGTTGATATGTCCAGGTGGTTTAATAAAGCTCGGACAATGGAACAGGCACCTGCAAGGCCGGGCAGCTTAGCTAGAGCTGATGAATGGAACACGTTATGAAATCAGACTTGTGCTAGAAATCCAGGCGGATTTTCTTATATTGTTAACAAAATATTTTCATCTAATACCCGAGCACGGAACAAAGGTCGTCCACATGCTAGTTATTGAATATTCACAACTCATATACTAGCTGAAGTAATCCCGAGTCATACTGTACACAGGCTGATCTCTGCAAATAGATTTACGGTAAATGTTCTTCCCTTCAATTAGAAAGGCAAATTGTGTAAAAAAGGTCCTACCTATGATAATTTTAGGAATGTGAAAAGTCAATAAGCTTTGGCGCTAGTTGACAATGCTTTGTAAGATGACTGTACTGTGTATTGATCAGTTTCATGGTAAAATTAAAACAGTTTGCCTAATGGAAACTTCAAAAGCTCAGGGTATTGACCGTAGCAGTGTCTAAAATCCGGGATAAAGGTATTTTGTTGAAGTATAACAGTAGTTTTATAGACATCCTTGGTAATGCTTTGACCATAACTCACTGTATCGGCGCTAAGAGGATTTCAAAGATATGTACTTAATGACAGAGGCGCTCAAATTCCTCCACTTGATTGTAGGACTATACTAATGCGTAAACAAGGTTTTGTAAAGTGAAAGTTGATTAGAAAGAATAGGTAATTTGATGTCTGTTTGCTGAAGGGCAGTGATGAAGTTGGGAACATTTCGGAAAACTATTCCAGTGTAACAGGATGACTGTTTGGTAGACGGCAGTTACATATTGATGTGGACCGTGACTGAAGGTCGGTCGGTCGGAGATCAGGTGCGACCGATTCAGGGAGTAATTATACCCGTGAAGGGTTTCACAACTTATTGACAACATATAGGGCAGCATTTTAACTGCCTGGTGCAGAGGTCAACGTAATTGAACCGTTGTGTATTGATGTTTTATACAGAGTACCTAAGAGAAGTCAATCTCCGTTACAGGAGAGTTACAGTGAGTTGGGTAGGCACACTGTTACACTGGGTGACTACCTTTGGGCGACCCTTGACCTCTGATGTCACTTGTCTGTTACACATTGTAAACAGAACAGGAAGAATTTGTAGAGTCTGTTTGTGTAAGGATTCCACCAGGATTTCGCTGGCTTCTCCCATGTTTGATGTGGTAAGACAGGTTGACCTTTGACCTATGAGCGAGTCTACGTAACTGATGATACAAATATTTGAACTGGAATTTCGGAGATTTAATAATGGGATGATGTTGATGAATTTGCACATATGAAATTCTGACTACCATGTTTGGCAGAGTGATCAAGTCTGTATGTAAACAGATGACTGAAGAACCTGAACCGAGGCTGCTGCCGATTATATATTGTTATGTTCTAATGTGTGTGTGAGTAACTGATAAATCCACAACTGGCCGACAGTCATAACTGGTTGTATGGTGATCGCCCTGACATATCACTCGGGACAGGCTGACCAGTGATCGGTCAACAGGTATTGTGAATGGACAGTGTGTGGGAACACTTTCTGATAACTTTTGTGATAACAGAGATGTACTCTATCTACGATATCAAGTGATGGTCGCTTCTACCCTGGTCTTTGATTGTGTAGGTATAGCGTAAATACCTACCGAGTATTTACACGAGAATTACGTGGTGTACACACGCAGTGGAGTTGTACTACTATTCCTGTAACTGTCACTAATAGCCGGCGGACCTAACCTACTACACTTACACGTAATATCGTGTCCATGCTCTCTGAGCTCACTTTGTTACAATGGTAACATATTAACACAATAAGTCTAAAAGGAACCCAAACATTTTCCACTAATATGATTGTGGAATCCATGTTTGTCACACCTGTGTCACGGTTAACCGGTATAACGAACTGCTGACAGGTCGGTACTGTGATCCATTTAAATTGTCACATGTATTGACCATTGGTCAATTGACCGGAATGATTATCCTGTGAACTACTATAGATACTGATCAAGTGTTAGTCACGCATTGACTCCGGACATTTTATACAATGTATGGTGCTCTGTAATAGGACTAAGTAGTCAACTGGAGGAATGAAGACAAGTCCTGTTGTCCTA
Organism: Mimachlamys varia; assembly: GCA_947623455.1. Taxonomy (NCBI): domain Eukaryota; kingdom Metazoa; phylum Mollusca; class Bivalvia; order Pectinida; family Pectinidae; genus Mimachlamys; species Mimachlamys varia. The sequence goes on from OX392529.1 coordinate 60,714,024, forward strand.
TCCAGTGGTCCTATCCTGTGGTCCTATCCAGTGTTTCCAGTTGTCCTATGCAGTGTTTCCCGTGGTCCTATCCAGTGGTCCTATCCTGTGGTCCTATCCTGTGTTTCCAGTGGTCCTATCCCGTGTGAGGATGGAGTAAGGAGTAGCTGCTGTAGGAGTTGACTGGCCGTTAGTTTATAGCAGGTTAACTACATACCGACAGGTGCATTAGAACAAACACCTAGACTAGGAATAATTAATATGTATACCTGATACAGGTAGATGTCGGCTATTCTGGTGTTGGCATGCTCGTAAACCTGACAGGTTTATCGGCACTGGTCAGCTTGAGTCATCACTTGTGTACTGACGGGGCGGTCAACTGAGGATAGACTTGACCAGCTGACCATGTGCTACCTGTTCCGTACGTGGCTGATATAACAACAGGAAAGGTGTGTTTCCTAGCCTCCTGTGCTGTGGAGTCGACACGCCTCTCACTGCAGGATAAAAACAACCCTGTGGTCCAGTTATAACTAGATGTGTTTGGATGTTCTGTTCCTTATATGACCTTTCTTGGACGATTCAATTGTGATGGAGCTATCAACAAACATGTACACAGTAATGGGAATATTTCAAGGAATTTATTGTTAGAACTTCCTGCAAAGAATATCTCAGTTTTAGATATATTTCATAAGAAAATTCTTATTCTGCAATAAGTTTTCAATGATTGCACAATTTTTTTTTTTTTTAATATTAAGTTAGAAAATATTCAGGTTGATGAACAGCCATATAGGACTTTAGGAAAGATTTTTAACAAAGTCTCCTAACCTTTTTATGTTGTGTAAACAAAATTCAATCCCCTCGGTTTCAGTACATGTACTTGAAGTTTGAGTGTATCAATGGTAAAATTGAATTAGAAGATATTGACACCGATTAGGACAGAGTAGAAAACGAACAGTAGAGCACCCGTGTTTGAGAAGTTTGAGTAGTATTAAGAAATTGTCACAATATTGGCAGTCCATTCAAGCTGTTTCTCAAGCTAAGTAATTATCGGAGACCTTACTTACTTGAAAACCAACAGACAAAGTCAGTGTGACCGGAGATTTGTCCCATTGAGAACACTTCAACAGGACAGGTTTTGATCTCGCCAGAACAAGATGTGACTGGGACAGCTCGTCTGTTAATCTGTATGATATTGGTTGTTCACCCCTCTAAACAAAGGTTCACAGATTATAACCTACACTGGGATTATCTCTGTCTAATACAGCTCACACATGCAGGGATTGTGCAATTCTATAATCTGTAATGACTAAGGAGTTGATCCTATAGAAGTGGTGTCACAGGGGAACAATTGTGGTTTACCGATAGTCTCCAGGTTGAAACAGTCCATAGAGCAAGGACCAGGAATCATGTGTGGTCAGACACACCGCTGTAAGGGGAGGCCACCCAACTCTGCCAGAATGTGATGTGTTGAGGCTCTGTAAGGAACACTGCTATAAGGGGAAGCCACCCAACTCTGCCAGAATGTGATGTGTTGAGGCTCTGTAAGGAACACTGCTGTAAGGGGAGGCCACCCAACACTACCAGAATGTGATGTGCTAAATAAAGGGTCTGAGTACTGATCACTAAGCCCTGTAGGGGGCCCTGAACACTCTACTTACATGTGTTGTTGGCATTTATTGTCAGTGGTGATCAGTCTCCATAGTGGACTATAGCATTGGATAGTCTGTTGACAACATGGGATATACCAGCGATATGAAGTTCTGTTGTGCTACTTTATCATACTGGAACTTTGTTTTCTTGGATTATTATAAACCAGACAGGCATGACTTGATATAGTCATGAAGAACCAATGTTTGATTTGCTTCAAGTTTCACAGAATTTGGATTTTGGAGATGTAGCCTAATGTCCTAATTTGAGACGTTGACTTGACCCTGTTATGGTTGGGGTGTTTAGGCCTCCATACTTGGTGTATATACTGGAAGGTTTCCTGGTAGGTTCCTGTGACAGATTTCAGGATGATGCTGAATGGATTATTAAGTTCAGGCAAAAAGTTTCGTGACAACCACATGATGGGAAACAAGAATCGTCGTGTTCATTTTGCTCTATATCCGTACGTGTTAGAAATTCCTGGGAGGGGTGATGAAAATGACAATTATAGTGAAGACGAGGAGGATGAAGGATGGGATACAGAGGAAGAGATAATGAGTTTGGAGGAAAATAACAATTATGATTATGGTAATTAGTCTATATGACATCTGTACTAAGTGTGGTAGTAGGAAGTGATGGTTGCTGAAGCTGTAAATAAGTTGATATCACTAGGTTGATGTGACAGCCAAGTCATATTCTGATTCAGACTAGCAGGCTATAATTGTAACAAAGTCTTTTACAAGTACTTCACAGGATAGATTCTAGATTTATCTGTTATATATAGGAAGTTTATATAGAAAACTTTTCTGACATTATTTGGAAAGGTATTCCTCAACATGGGCCAGGTGACGCAGCTACTGTAGATTGTTTCCACGTTCTTGGAATTTCCTTCAGTTAATCGTCATGTTTGTTTCGGAATACACATGTAGGGCTGTTTACCGAGTTTGTCTGTAGATATAACTTATTAAAGTAAACGTGGTAGCTGTTGTTTACTTGATGACGCTCAACCTTTCTAAATTCAATACATCACTATATAGTAGTGTATTAACGTGGTGACTGATATGTACTGTGTAGTGTAATAATACAGTGCATAATGAATGGTGATACAATATAATTAGTTATGGGTTATTGATAGTAGTTTACAGTTTTGTAGTTAAATACAATGTAATTGGTTGTTATGGGTTATTAATAGTAATTAACAATTCTATCGTTAAATACAATGTAATTAGTAGTAGTTATATATTTAAATACAATGTAATTGGTTGTTATGGGTTATTGGTAGTAATTAACAATCTTATAGTTACCTGGTAAATACAATGTAATTGGTTGTTATGGGTAGTAGTTGACAGTTTTATAGTTAAATACAATGTAATTGGTTTTTGTAAGTCTCAAGAAGAATGATAAAAGCTTTAATTCAAAGCAGAATAGTTCAGATTAGCTGTATCGTAGATTGTTGGAAGGATAAAGTTAGTAGATAAATTGTATGAAGATACAATTGGTTACCACTTTGCTACTTGGTTATAAACTTTGTTTATTATTGGTTTGTAGAGGTATTATTTGGTGTGATCTAAAATCTTATAATCACTTATAAATGATTTTAAAACAAATTGAAGAAATTTTAAAGGAATTTTATTTAATGATGACTGATCATTTGACCTTGTAAATCCTATCATGATCATGCTTTCCCTATGTAGCCCACCGTACGTAGATCCTCCGTGCCCTGACACAGAGCCATGCTTGCTATAGTCCGTAGCATGACTGCACTTATCTGTGACATCATTTCTGGCAATGCTTGATCTTATTACAGCACGACAGAAAAGTTCCGCTTCGAGTGTGTTATCTCCCCCTGAGCGAAGCCGACCCCGCGGACGTACCACAACCTCCTCGCAATCTCAACGTAAGTATCCCCCAGGACTCTGTCCCCTGGGGGTGGGGACCGTGCTCCAGAGGCTTGACAAGACTTTCGGTGTTTAGAATGTAAAACTCTGCATGCTACTTACTGCAGACTGATTTGATGTTGTATCTGAAGTGTTGTTTACCCGATGAACATTTTATAAGCATGGGATGACGTGTGTAGCCATAGACCTGGTTCTGTGTGGAACTTAGGTTTAGTCTGTAACAGGTGCCAGGTCTTCTTTAGAAACAAATAAAAAAACATTGTACTTTGATTTAAGTGTGAATATGGAGAGTAAATATAAGGCTTTTTCGCCTAATGAATGAGTATCCGGAGTGGTAATTCAGAAAAAGTTGTTGCCGAGCGTTTGACATCTAAGACTTATCACTGTTTCACTATTTCCATTCCTTTTTATAATAACACTACCACTGTCACAATGAAGCTCACACACAGTGTGGCTCTCCACTTCTGTAAAACAGCACCACAGCATGCCTGATGTCCACTCACCCACTATGCACCTCTAGAATGGTATTTTTTCCCTCCGTGCCCCTCCCAGAGATCAAATCATGTATTTCCGTACTTAGTTTCTGTTTGCAAATATTTGTTTCTAACATGTCTGCTGTTCACATGGAAACAAGGTGCATGATATCTGTTACGTGATTTCTCTCAAAACAATTTGAATAACTGTGTGATGTATTTCTAAAGTGAAAGTATATGTTGTGTAATGTATTATGTGTGTAAAGTGAAAGTAGGACCAACTGTGTTGTGTGTTGCTATTAACTGTGTGAACCTGTGTTAGTTGCTAGTTTCTGCATGCTACCAATACCTGTTGTGAAGACTTGATGTTCTCTATCTAACTAGCTAATGTAGTCTGCAATTAGTTAGATAAGAAATTAATGTCAAGTGATTTTACTTGCATCAATCTTTATTTTGTAGTGGATATCCTAACCTGAAAAATCATTCCCTAATACAAAATCATTGCTGTCTGGTTTTAATGATTTATTGAATATTGCTTTCAAGTCAAAATAATGCTTCTATATTGAATGATTGTAATAATGTTGTAAGAATATAATGAAGTTTGTATAAATAATGCTAAACAAATTTACAGTAAAAGTCTGTTTCTACATTGGTACATATAGCTCTGCATTTCTCCATCATCATAAAAGTCTTGTGTCCTTATGCAACTTCCCATTGGGATTTGTTTGGAAGCAAGCTACCATCACTGTGTTAAGTAACGAAATCTACTTATATCGGTATTAAACAGATGGAAGCAGTATATGAGAAAATGAGGAGTTGAACCTCCTTTTTTTACCTTAAGTTTCATTTTGCAAGGGTTAGTTTTCATAGTTAAGGCATCAGAACATATTCATTGGTATTGAAGTTCACCAACCATTTTTTTTAGGTACCCATTATCACACTATGGTTTGTACAGCAGTCTACCTAGCTGTCTACTTGTGTACCACTGTCTTAACTTACATCCGTATTGTGTTCTAGCCAACAGTCGTTCTGGATCGCCCTCGTCCCGTCTGAGTTACCTCACTCATACGACAGGCCGAGCAGAGTCCACCATGACCCCTGGACGACCTCGAAGGTCAGGTATGGTCCGCAGTCAGGGGGCCAGTCGAGAGGGCAGTCCGACCCGCATGAACCTACAGCCAGGTAATATTGATACTGAGAATTCAACCTGTTAAAAACTTTGCCCTGGAACGGTAAATATAGGTCTGTAGGATGTCGGAACTGTTACATGTTCCAGGGATTCATGTCCTATCTTATAATCAGGAAAAGGTTATGTAGCTGATGGAGTGGTCCAAGATCAAAACTTCTGTTTACTGTGTATTATTGAGAAGATGGTTGTTGAATTTTTTGCCCTTTGATTGGCGTCCATTTTGAATTGATCATGATTTGCCCTTTGATTGGCATCCATTTTGAATTGATCATGATTTGCCCTGCGATTGGCGTCCATTTTGAATTGATCATGATTTGCCCTTTGATTGGCATCCATTTTGAATTGATCATGATTTGCCCTGCGATTGGCGTCCATTTTGAATTGATCATGATTTGCCCTTTGATTGGTGTTGATTGGTGTAGTGATAAATGTGCTGTATTACAGGTCGTGAGAGGAGACTCAGCGGCAGTAAGTTATCGTCGACCAAGGGAGGTAAAGGCGCCAGTAAGTACCGACTATTTGATCATCTCCGTACTTATGTGAAGTTATATCGGTGCCTTATTCTGATCATGTACATGTACACCCAGTGTTAATTTTCCATTGATACATAGTTTCTAATTTGCATGTTGTGAATGTCTGCGTTAGGGAAATCTGAAAGTTCAACTGTGCCGAAAAAGTCCAGGTATATCTGCAGTAGTGGATGTAAAATAGAGGAAAAGTGAACACAACATAGCATTGATAAATAAGGAAATGAAAGTCACATCTTAAATAAAAAAATGTTACAAACCTGACACTAATTACATGTTTGTCAACATTACAGATGTGATGGCCCAGAGGTTGTTGCGCCCCGGAGCAGAGCTGGAGGACGCCATGGCCGACGCCCTGGTAAGGTTCCCACATACACTGACACCTGGTACACATACACACAAGTTCTGTTGTCTTAGCACGCATCACAAGTCAACTATAAAGTCTTAATAGAAATGTTCGATTGGGAAGTTATGTAACCAGGCTTGCCATATTGTTTTTAATTATTCTAGTAAATTTACCTCCACAGATGTGTAATATTGAGTCATGGTCTTTCAATTAAAAAATGAAATTTTATTAAAGTAATATTCTGAATTTAAGTTTAATTGATATGAAGCTGAATATTTTGATCGGACGGAACTGTTATCTTGTTTTATAAGTCGCCAAGGGGAGAGCACCCAAAGGTGAGATTTATGTTATACAAGGGTTGCATGTGTTATGTTGTTGGTTTGATTAAAATGTCTTCACTTGTTCAGAAAAGTTTTGTTTTCATCAGCTTGGTCTTGAAGTTAAAAAATAAAAAATAAGTAAGAAAAAAAAAATCAATCACGACTGATTATTTGAATTTTATCATAGAAAAATATTGGATGTTGTAATGTCGAGTTTTACGTGGTCCTATAATTCTGTTGCTTTTTGTCACTGCTGATAAACAGCAATCACCTTTTGATACTTTTTGCAAGTTTTGTTTACTTTTTACCTTTTTTTTTTAAAGTTCTGTATTCATTAAAAATCACAAAATTTCTTTTCTATGATTTTGCTTTCATTAAAGATGTCAGTTATTGTGCTTACATTTTAATCACTGACGCGAGTATTTTAAGAATGGTCCCTTCATCACAGGTATTTCAATCAATGGATGCTGCATAGATATATAAACAGAACTCTTTTTGTAAAAGAACTTGTTTTAAAAGGTCATAGATTTTTGTTGGATAACATAATTATATACCTTGACTTAAACGTCAAGTGTTTCATGCTGGAGTTACAAGGGTAAATAATAATGAGCATATAGACTTTGTAATTGATAAAACTGGACTTATACCCAATAAAATGTTTGTTGTGCAGTTTATTTTGTCTGTATGTTAGCTGTTCTTCATTTCTGTAAATCTGAACTCACATGCTGCCCTTTATTTCTACAGCACAAAGGTCCGATGCGGAGACGTTACGATACTTACGACTCTGACGATGCGGCCAGCGAGACATCCAGTGTTTGCTCGGAGCGGTCCTACAGCTCACTGGGACGCACTTCTGAGGTGAGAAGCAGTTGTACCTCGGTGCTCTTTCTAGTGTGATAGTAGGCCCGTATAAAACTTATACAGTCCTGAAGGTCTACCAGGAAACAAGAGGTAGTAGGCCCCATATAGAATTAATATAGTCCTGAAGGTCTACCAGGAAACAAGAGGTAGTAGGCCCAATATAGAATTAATACAGTACTGAAGGTCTACCAGGAAACAAGAGAGGTAGTAGGCCCCGTATATAACTTATACAATCCTGAAGGTCTACCAGGAAACAAGAGGTAGTAGGCCCCATATAGGATTGATATAGTCCTGAAGGTCTACCAGGAAACAAGAGGTAGTAGGCCCTGTATAGAATTTATACAGTACTGAAGGTCTACCAGGAAACAAGAGAGGTAGTAGGCCCCGTATATAACTTATACAATCCTGATGGTCTACCAGGAAACAACAGAGGTAGTAGGCCCTGTATAGAATTTATACAGTCCTGGAGGTCTACCAGGAAACAAGGGAGGTAGTAGGCCCTGTATATAACTTGTACAGTCCTGAAGGTCTACCAGGAAACAACAGAGGTAGTAGGCCCCGTATAGAATTTATACAGTCCTGAAGGTCTACCAGGAAACAAGAGAGGTAGTAGGCCCTGTATAGAACTTATACAGTCCTGATGGTCAACCAGGAAACAAAAGAGGTAGTAGGCCCTGTATAGAACTTATACAGTCCTGAGGGTCCACCAGGAATCTACCCTTTTAACCTATACATGTGGGTTCAGGACTGTCTTACAAAATTGTTATTAGATCTGGTCCTAAACTCTGTGTAGATAGATCACTTTAAGAAAAAAAAAATCCTTTTTCGTTTATTTGGGAACATTGATAAACAGTATAGCACAATGTTTTATCAATTTTTCAGTCGTTTAGAATAAGTATACAACCTGCTGTAGATGTAGGAATATAAGACTCTTTCATATGCGTGTATGTAGGATAGGGATATTCCACCCGAGGGGTCACAAAATGTGGTGAAACCCGAGGCTTGCCGAGGGTTTTACCACATTTTGTGATCCCGAGGGTGGAATATCCCTATCCTACATACACACATAATGAAAGAGTCTTTTTCTCTCATATCAGCTGCCCGAATAAGCTCAAAATCCATGAAAATATGTTTAAACAGGCTACCATTTTGAAATTTCAACCTTTTCCTTGAGCTTTTTTGACGAAAACGAATTAGACAGCGAGTTTAAGCATACCCTATATTTGCAAACACAGTTTGCGCAGAAAAATTAATCTCCTCTTCCTGGTGTTTATGGTTAAAATTTTGTGAAAGGTTTTAATTTTATCACACCGTCGTGTTCTCTTTCTGGCATCAGAGTTTACCGTATTCGTGACGTCACGTCATTGTTGAGCCATTGTGTCGTCACGTCGCGTGAAATGCTATGTAAGATAGATTTTTCTTAAATAGCTTTCTTACATGGGCAACCTCTATCCAACATGGCGAGATATGAGAGAAATAATGATCTTTAAACAGCTACTGTTTCAATCTCATTGCTGGTCCCATCTCTGTATGTCATTGTTAAAAAAGTAAATCCACATATTGAATTATGTTTTTGTAACTACATGAGCAATATGCGGAATCCAATATTTCTATTTTATCCTTTTTGATAGAAAATTTAATTCTATGGAACATATGTTATTGGGGGGAAAAATGAATTATTTTTAGCAAATTTTCATTTTATTGTTTTGTGAAATAGAGTATTTCTTGCATGGTGGAAAAACTTTCAGTTGTATCAAACCATCTCTTTTCTCTGCCTGATCTATTGTCTGATACTTTTCTAGTGAATAGCTGTTATTTCTTGTAAAAGACCATGTCTGAGGATCAAACTTCTTGGTCTCGATTCCTTTCTTTATGTATCAGACTTTCTGTGACCGACATTCTTAGTTGTGATATATAAATTTCTTCTTTTCTCTTCAAATTCTTATGCATGATGCCCTGTTTTCCTTGTGATATCTCATAACCCCAGCGTCACGCCAACTGCAAAGGGAAAAGGGAACGGAGGGTGAATCTTCAGTAGCATTGTCCTTCCTTTAGTAATCTCTGACACAATATCTACCAGTAGATATCTGTACTAGCTTCATAACACTATTGTTTATCAATGGACTTTTTTTCCAAAACTTGACAGAACATTTAGAGTAATTTTATTATAGAGACTACAGTAATATCTATATATATATATATATATTTAATTTCTCTGTAGAGAAGAGATTATTTTACATTGGAGCGTATTTTAAGGAGTAGTTTTGTTAAAAGTAACATACCCCCAACTATAGCTGTCTCAATGATTAAGACTACAAGAGCTATGTGCCCTTTGTAGCTGAGGAAGTAGGAGAGTGACTTCCCTTGGAACCATGATTGTTGATGTGTTGCTTACATGCTTTTTATTTTGTGCTGCTTATTACCATGAAGGCGTCATCCACTGAGTTTGACAAGTGGTACTATCGACTGCCGACACCCACACAGGTATAGGGCCATGCCTGGACTCATGTTGTACTCTGTATTACCTCCCCTTAGTCCATGTCAGACCATGTGATGCACCAGTCAGCCAGTGTTCCCTGTGACGTCATTATCCGACCATTTCAGATTGTCGTATCTTCTTGCCAGATAAATATTTCCTGCACATGCTTAAAATTTTGTTAAATATCAGAAGAAAAGTTTACCTTTCTTTAGTTGACTAGGGACGCAGCATTATTGAGACTATAATTTTGCAAGACAGTTATCACAATAAGAAGTAGCTTTTGTCAAGATTAATTCTTCCCTATTTTCAGGTTAAGGGAGCCTAAATCTGACTGGTCCATCATAGGTTCTGACTATTGTAATCCGGATATATTCTGCAGAAGTCTTTATGATTTTGAGTTTTTTTACTGTTCTGTATCGAGGGGAGGGTTCCGTGCCAGTATGTTTATTTCTGAAAGTATGTGTTGTTTTTTTTTCATATGTTTTGTTGCTGCAATGCATCTTGGGAATGTTCTGATGCATTGTGGGATTGGCATTTTCTTTTTGTTGCTATGATTCAGTTGCTCTGCCAAAGTCTCATTATAGTGAATGATTGTCTGTGTATGTTTCTGCTTAGAAGTCCAAACTCTTGTAGGAAATTGATTTGATTTTCAGCGTTGTATACAGTGTATGTAGATTTGCATTGTGTATTCTTACACTGGGATGTTGAAGCTGTGTGACTAAAAATAATGGCTATGCCCATTGAAATGAGTAAGAAACAGAAATAGCCCAGTATGAGGATGTTAACAATATAGTCTGTACATTGATTTAGCTTGTTGATAAAACAGTAGATAAAACAACTAAGCTATAAAATTGTAGCGTATGAAGAGTTGTATTTAGTGTTTCTTTCTGTTCTGTCTCTGCTCCGTGTTGATTGGTTGATCTAGTCGACCAATAAGGATCAGGGTACTTGTAGCTCCTCCTCCACTCCCCCTCCCAACCTACCGGATATACAGGTAACCTTTCTCTCGTTAATGTGTTTGACGTTGCTTTGGTCGGTATCTCCGTGCTGAAGTCAGCTTATTTTGCACCAGTTTATTTTCTTTCGTGGCTGGTAAGTGTTGATGCTTACAGTAATATTGCTGGTTTAAATCATTCAAAAGTTATTTTGCTCGGGTATTTCCCTTTTCTTATTTTTATTGCCTGTTCAAGATTTTTTATTTTTTTTTCAATCATCCTCATCTTTATCATGAAGAACAGACAGAGAATGTTTGTGTTACAGGGTAGTATGGGAAGAAGAATTTTTTTATTTGTTTTATAAATCTGAATCAATTCCAAAATTGAAATTCAAGTATAAATATAAATTTGATGTTTAAGACCTCCAAGCTATGTAATTACATGGAAGAAAATGTGAATTGATATAATTTGTAGAAGCCATACCAATTTGATTTATTGTTCGTCAGATTTACCATTCCTGTTTTGATAAAATAAAAGTAAAAGTAAAAAATTACTGCTCCAATTTTAGCATCAATGAAAAATGACAAATTTGGATAAATTTTACACAGTTTCAAAATTTAGAAATCGCCATTCCTGATCATTTGAATGTTTGAAACAAAGATAAAAATGATATTTCAAGCATTAAAAATTTTTTTGGCCACGGCATCCAACTTGAAAATGCAACGAGGCTTTTGTATAAACTGAAATATTTATGTTGGTATTACTATTAGAACTCTCTTCCAGATGCCGATGTTACGAAGGAATTAATAATCTCATTTTTGCGAAGAACAATCAATCAAATTTGTATGGCCTAAACCAGGAATTCAACATGACTGATTTCACAATTATTCTACAACTAGCAATAAACTAATGATGTTATTACTAATCAAGGCTAAAGTCTAAATTTCAAGTCAATGAAATATAATTTTCATCAAAATGTTCTGATAAAAAATACTGAATTCCTGATTAACCATCTTCATTAATTCAAAGAATCAAATCTGGTTAAATATCAGAACTTTCCACATGACAGTAGTTTGACTGTGTTGTTACACATGACAATAGTTTGACTGTGCTGTTACACATGACAGTAGTTTGACTGTGTTGTTACACATGACAATAGTTTGACTGTGCTGTTACACATGACAGTAGTTTGACTGTGTTGTTACACATGACAATAGTTTGACTGTGCTGTTACACATGACAGTAGTTTGACTGTGTTGTTACACATGACAATAGTTTGACTGTGCTGTTACACATGACAGTAGTTTGACTGTGTTGTTACACATGACAATAGTTTGACTGTGCTGTTACACATGACAGTAGTTTGACTGTGTTGTTACACATGACAGTAGTTTGACTGTGTTGTTACACATGACAACTAGTAGGGTATTCATCATCATTTAAATTTTTTTTAAACTTTTTGTATAGGTACATGTTTGTATGTTTCATGTATGATTTTGTATGATAACGGTCTATCAACTCAAGTGTCAAGTGTATGTTGTTTATACTTGTTTATTAGTGGTATAAATCCTCTGTGACCTTTGATCATAGATCCAGCTCTCATTTTAAAGAAATTGTTTGTTACAAATGTTAGACATATATCATGTGTGTTGGGAAATTATTGTCAGGGTAAACTATTCACAATAAAATGGTGTTCAGAGTGTTAATTGTATAAGAATATTTATATAATGATATTCAAGATGGAGGTGAATATGTCACCATTACCTGAGGAGAAAAGGGGCATAACTCTAGCATGAACATTTCTGGCTACACCTTTAATGTGCCATCAGTGACCCCTACTGGTCACCCCTACTGTTGTTAGGGTTCATGTTCTGTCGTGAGTTTTCCCTTCATTGTATGGTCAACCCTGTTGTAATAGACTTATCTACATTTTGTTGAGTCAACAGAAATTTTATGTTTGTTCCCTTTTTCAGTAATGGATAAAGGAGAAATTCTTAGTACATTGTATTATATTGTCTTACATTATTAGTACATTGTATTATATTGTCTTACATTATTAGTACATTGTATTATATTGTCTTACATTATTAGTACATTGTATTATATTGTCTTACATTATTAGTACATTGTATTATATTGTCTTACATTATTAGTACATTGTATTATATTGTTACATTATTAGTACATTGTATTATATTGTGTTACATTATTAGTACATTGTATTATATTGTTACATTATTAGTACATTGTATTATATTGTGTTACATAATTAGTACATTGTATTATATTGTTTTACATTATTAGTACATTGTATTATATTTTGTTACATTATTAGTACATTGTATTATATTGTTACATCATTAGTACATTGTATTATATTGTGTTACATTATTAGTACATTGTATTATATTGTTACATAATTAGTACATTGTATTATATTGTGTTACATTATGAGTACATTGTATTATATTGTGTTACATTATGAGTACATTGTATTATATTGTGTTACATCATTAGTACATTGTATCATATTGTGTTACATTATTAGTACATTGTATTATATTGTGTTACATTATGAGTACATTGTATCATTTTGTGTTACATTATTAGTACATTGTATTATATTGTTACATTATTAGTACATTGAATTATAGTGTATTCCAGTATTAATGTACTATTCTTGTACCTGTTGATCATGCTTTTATTTACATTATTATTACGTTATTTTATTATACCTATTCCGTGTTGAGTACTGCATGTAAACAGTTTTTTCTCCACTATGCATGTTAGATATAATTAATTACAGTTAATATGTTTGTATACATACATAGTCAGCTCCCTGTATCAAGAATATATGTAATGCTATTTTATTGACAGCTTGTCTAGTATACTTAAATAAATGAAATGTGAAAGTGTTGTGTAGAACAGATATAAAACTGGTAAAACTGATATAAATAAAGAATAATTTACCCATCAACTGATATAGGAATAGTTTATCTGGAAAATCAGTCAAATATGATCATGTTTTACATTTAAGATTGGGTAAAACAAAAAGAAAAGTATCATGATTTTATAACTAGAAATTTTTGATATCATTTTAATATGTGAGTTTTATGTTTTTCAGGACACGGCTGAAATTATTACCCTCATTGGAAGTGGTTCTTACACAGACAGGAAGGAAGGTCTCATAGCTCTACAGCACCTCCTGAGGGCACACCGATATCTAAAGTAGGTCACACTGATATCTAAAGTAGGTCACACTGATATCTAAAGTAGGTCATACTGATATCTAAAGTAGGTCACACCGTTATCTAAAGTAGGTCACACCGATATGTTAAGTAGGTCACACCGATATCTAAAGTAGGTCACACCGTTATCTAAAGTAGGTCACACCGTTATCTAAAGTAGGTCACACCGATATCTAAAGTAGGTCACACCGATATCTAAAGTAGGTCACACCGTTATCTAAAGTAGGTCACACCGATATGTTAAGTAGGTCACACCGATATCTAAAGTAGGTCACACCGATATCTAAAGTAGGTCACACCGTTATCTAAAGTAGGTCACACCGATATGTAAAGTAGGTCACACTGATATGTAAAGTAGGTCACACTGATATGTAAAGTAGGTCACACTGATATGTAAAGTAGATCACACCGATATCTAAAGTAGGTCACATTGATATTTAAAGTAGGTCACACCGATATCTAAAGTAGGCCACACTGATATCTAAAGTAGGCCACACTGATATGTAAAGTAGGTCACACTGATATTTAAAGTAGACCACACTGATATTTAAAGTAGGTCGCACTGATATCTAAAGTAGGCCACACTGATATGTAAAGTAGGTCAAACTGATATCTAAAGTAGGTCACACTGATATTTAAAGTAGGTCACAACGAAATCTTAAGAAGGTCAAACTAATATCTAAAAAAATAGGTCCTGGTTATAGTAACCTAGCTATTTGGTTAGTTAACATGTTTAATGTGTTACAGCCGCAGAGAAGTATGCGCATTCAACCAGCGTGGAGTTATAACCTTTGTCTTCCTGTAGATTTTATAGTTTGTTTCTGTTGTCTAAGTACTGCCAACTGACAGATCTCAGTTCATTAAGCATATGAATTCAGTCATAAGAAAATGTACAGACACATTTTAAGGATAGACATATATCTAAATAGGAATAGTATCTTAATAGCTGTAGTAAAGCAAATGCATTAAGTAAGTTAAAAAAAAAAGGAAAAGATTTTAAAGGGTTGATGTCTTTATCTTGTTTTATGTTTTACAGTCGTGTGGAGCTAAGAAAAGTGACAGAAGTGTTTGCCCGGATGTTCCATGATCCTCACAGCAAAGTAAGTGTGACTGAGGTACATGTCTGTCAGACTTACCTCCCTTGATGTAGAAGAAATGATCAGCTGGCAATGACAGACTTGCTGAAGACCTCCCTTGATGTAGAAATGATCAGCTGGCATTGATAGACTTGCTGAAGACAACAACAGGACTGATTATAACTAATGACTGCCAAGCTTCTGAGGCAGTCCACATTTACTGTCCAAATACTCATTAAATCATTCCTGTTATATTGATGTCAGGATAGTGTCCCCCAATGTCTACAGTCACTACACGGGTATTGCTGTTAGATTTACTACACAATGAATCTAAATATATTTTTAAAAGCATTGTCACTAAATTTTAAATAAACCTGCCGGAGTCATGCTTCTCTGTATCCAAAGCTTATTTTGTCAGCCATACAAGTTACTGTGACTAATATGTACAATGCTTTCATTCTGTGTTGTAGGTGCTGAGTCTATTTTTAGACACCCTAGTAGATCTGATGAATGTACATTCTCGTGATTTAACGGACCAGCTGTACATGATAATGACGCGCCTACTCATGAAGACCGGAGCAGACATGCTCGGCTCAGTCCAGGCCAAAGTTGCTCGGGCACTGGAGGGAGTCAGGTACATCTTCCACTCCTTACTGACTAGTCTGTACGGGACTTGGGTTCAGATCACTCAGGGGTCTAAATAGAAAATTTCAACAATGTTCTTCTTCAGAAACTAGAATTAACAATTGCTTTCAAATCCATCATGTTTATATGCCATTTTTTCTCCAAAGTAAAATTTAGATTCTTTTCTATAATTTATCAAACATTTTACTTGCAGGGAAAACTTTCCATGCGATCAACAGTTCAGCATTTTAACGAAGCTACTTATCGATCAAACTCAGTCTCCTAACCTCAAGGTAAGTCGACTACCTCAGGAGCTGTCGTCTTAAAGCATTGTGTATCTCTGTTACACTTGTTTATATATATGGAATGTTTACAGCTAGCCAAAAGTGGCCCCAATCAGAGGTGCCAACCAACTCACTATACTTGTGGAATTCTCTTTTATCACTATGAATATACACTTTCATTTATAAATGTTTTAACTAACTTCTTGACAGTTTTTGTCTTGCCTCGACGGTAGTCAAGAAAAGCGAGACTAAGGTGTTGCTTTTCTGGCGACGGTGGCATCAACATTTGCATTAAAGTCCACTTTTCATAGTGTTAAAATTATCCAATTGAATTGAAAGTTGGTCACATTACTCAAACCATCGTACTAAATATCTAACCTCATTTTAAAAGAAATTGTGCTTCAGGTTTTGGTATTTTGGGGCAAAAGCATGAGAATTTTGAGAATTTGCGTTCACTTTTTTGTAGTGTTACTGATATCCGATTGAATTGAAAGTTTAAGTAGTTACTAATATCATCATACTGAACATCTTACTGAATTTTGGAGGAAATTTATTTGTAGGTTCTGCTGTTTTGGGGCAAAAACATGGGAATTTTGAGAATTTACGTTAGCATCCACTATTTATAGTGTTATTGATATGTAATCAAATTGAAACTTGGCCAAGTTACTGATATCATCTTGCTGTATGCATTTTGTCATACTTATTTTTCTGTTTGGACTTAAACATTATTGACAGAGTGGGAAAGGCGAGACATATAATTATGCGTAATTCTTGTAGGTACAAACTGTCGACATAAATTGCACTATTCATCTGGTATACTGTATAAACAAACATTTTGGATATGATTAAATTAAAATCATTTAGAGATGTGCATCAGATCATTTTTTTAATCAATTCAATTGGATAATTAATTTTCAAAATCCTAACTTTGTTGAAAGCACCTTCGAACCTTACAAAGAGAGGGGCATTTTCAATAATTAGACGACTCCATTTACAAAGTTATAAAGATTGGCATCTCTGTTATATGGAATGTATATAATGGCCAAGTAGCTGAACAGTGCCTATAATTTCAGTGTGTTTCAGTACCAGCATTGAATACTGTT
The DNA here is from genome assembly GCA_947623455.1 of Mimachlamys varia. Classification (NCBI taxonomy): domain Eukaryota; kingdom Metazoa; phylum Mollusca; class Bivalvia; order Pectinida; family Pectinidae; genus Mimachlamys; species Mimachlamys varia. The sequence goes on from OX392529.1 coordinate 60,731,013, forward strand.
ATTTACTGCATCAGAATCTTCTTGTTGTACAGTTATATGTTTTGGTAGCTTCTTTTGATGAGCTTATGTAGAAATGTACCAAAGAACATGTTCCTCCCCAAGTCGTCCAAGTCTGGAACTTACAGAGATAGTATGGGTGGACTCTTCATCAGGTTCATCATTTATCAGAAATTGTCATTGATTTTATTTTTATTTTCATCAATCAGTCATCTAAATTGACTTGTGCAGAGATATTTCAGTGTCTTAATTGTAGTGTAGCCAACCTTTGCTGTTTCCTTCTAAATTTGTTTTGCAATTGCGGTATGTGTCACCAAATGTAAAATGAAAATAAAGGAAAATTTGGAATGAAATCTACAATTAGATAAATGGCTGTAGTGGGATCATTTAAGATTACATCAATTTTCCTCATTTTCTAAAATTGTTGAACCTGATCAAGGAAACCTGGATGATTTTCAAAAATCTAGTCTTATGAGCGCCTGCTTGTTATGAAATTGAGGCTTTTCATGATCAGGTGACACAGTTTTGAGTTTGTTTTTTACATGCTATTGACGATGTGTCGGTATTTTCTCTCCCATCTGCTTCTTTTAGCCAAAGGTAATGTTGTTTTCCTACATCATGCATCCCCTTATATTGTCTTATCTTCTTGGTGTGTGTGCTGCTGTACATGTGTATACGTCTGGTCCTGTCAGCCCCACCTCTCACAGTCATTCACCTCCCACGAGGTACAACGGGAAAATTACTAGCCTTGAGTAGTGGAGCGTGCTGCGCTAATAATATGTCCAATTTGTAATTTGCTGAATAAATTGGTTTTATATGAATTTCTTTCAAATTTTCAAAATTGCACTTTCATGAGAAATTTTAAAGGAAAAACTTTGGAGGAAAAGGCTGGGGAGTGGGACTTAAGCAAACTTGAGATTGGTTGGTTGACAAGACTAGACAGTTCTCCTGTACATTCCACGTCCCCAGCAGCAGACTTAGATACTAGAAATTAGCATACACAGATTTTGTGAGGATGTGTAAAGAGTCTGTTTATATCAGCATCTGCGTCACATCACAAACCCAGCAGACTTCAAACTTGACCCTTGACCCCTAACACACAAAAACGTCATCATCTCCCTCCACAAGTCAACAGACATTGGCTTCTTGCTTCAAGTACTTGCCTCAAGCTTCAGGTGCCTCAACAAATGTAGAAGCTAGTCCTTGAAGCCATGGCTGAAACACATCCGGCCATAAATCACTGAGAGCTTGCACACATTTAAATGTAAAAAATCGAGGTCTTTGTACCTGGTAGCCACAATTTTATAAAATTGAATTAGGTAAATTAAATATGTTAATGACCAGTGCTTGCAGGGAACTAAATAGAATTTCTGCTGTTGAAGAATATTCTCAATGCCTGCTAAGATCTTGTCTGTTTTAAGACTAAGCGCATTAAGGCTAATTAATATACTGCTTTTTTGCCAATTATTCTATTTTTTCCATTGTATGGTATTTTTATTATGTTTTATTTAGACCATAAACAGACAGATTTCACCAAGCTATTTCTTAAGTCTACTTCAAGACTAAATGCCAATTAATGTAAATATTCTGCTTTTTTGCCAGAGTTTTATTTCTTGTTTAGAGTTTTAAAGTAAAACCACTGATAAAAGGCATTTATTCTGTGGAAGGAAAGAACTAGCCAGTATATCTGTTTAAAGACAGGGAACATTCAAGTGGTTATATACTGCTTTCTAGCAAAACATGCTCATTTTTGTTAAACATTTTAATTCTTAGTTTTTAAATGAAATCACTGATAACATGAATAGCAATAGTTTGTATAGACTTGTGTCAGAAAAATTATATTAAGATTTCATCAAAATTGTAGTCGGTCACCAAATAACTCATGCATGCTCATATGTAAGTTATTGTGTATATAGAGGTTACACAACGAGTGGTTGCTGGATATGGAATTTATTTCAATTGAGTTAATAATTTTTTAAGTTACAAAAGACAGGGCTTTAGCTAGTGTCTTTTGTAACATTTAAATATAATTAACTCGAGTTAAATAAATTCCATTGTTCAGAATTATTGTTCTAGAAATATTTTATTAAAGACTTTATGATTTGTTATTAAATAGTACCCAAGATCCAGGTTGTACCCTGCTAATTGATTACCAAAGAAATACGTAGTCAACTTTGTGTTGTGTTGGATTAGAGAACTTTGTCATGAGGTGGCATGTGAATGTGTGGGGGTAAGGGTATGTCATGAAATGGCGTGTGAATATGGACGGTACCGATGTGGAAGTAAGGGTATGTCATGAGGTGGCTCGTGAATGTGTACGGTACCAGCGTGGGGGTAAGGGTATGTCATGAGGTGGCTCGTGAATGTGTACGGTACCAGTGTGGAGGTAAGGGTAGGGTATATGTGTTAAAGGGTTATGGCTGATACGGTAAAACCAGTCAGTCATGACCGGTGTAGGTGGGCATGTGACAGAAGCATCTTGATGTAGCTGGTGACTGTTGTAATCATGTTTCAAAGATAAACAAATTTGGTGATGAAAATGTGAAATAATTTAAAATATATTCCTGTTAGTGTAAACGTCATCTTTACAAGAATTACACATGTCCATCAAATGTATGTCTCTTTTATAGAAGTACTTGTTGTTTGTATGTCCTGGTTTAATTTGTACCCCCTTGTCTGTTGTGTGTCCTGTTTTCATTTGTACCCCCTTGTCTGTGGTATGTCCTGTTTTAATTTGTGCCCCCTTGCATTGTCTGTGGTATGTCCTGTTTTAATTTGTGCCCCCTTGCATTGTCTGTGGTATGTCCTGTTTTAATTTGTGCCCCCTTGTCTGTGGTATGTCCTGTTTTATTTGTGCCCCCTTGTCTGTGGTATGTCCTGTTTTAATTTGTGCCCCCTTGTCTGTGGTATGTCCTGTTTTAATTTGTGCCCCCTTGTCTATGGTATGTCCTGTTTTAATTTGTGCCCCCTTGTCTGTGGTATATCCTGTTTTAATTGGTGCCCCCTTGTCTGTGGTATGTCCTGTTTTAATTTGTGCCCCCTTGTCTGTGGTATGTCCTGTTTTTATTTGTGCCCCCTTGTCTGTGGTATGTTCTGTTTTTATTGGTGCCCCCTTGTCTGTGGTATGTCCTGTTTTTATTTGTGCCCCCTTGTCTGTGGTATGTCCTGTTTTTATTTGTGCCCCCTTGTCTGGTATGTTCTGTTTTTATTTGTGCCCTCTTGTCTGTTGTGTGTCCTGTTTTTTATTTGTGCCCCCTTGTCTGTTGTATCCTCCTGACTTTCTGTGTGCTACTATACTGTTCATGTACGTGTGTGTTGCTGGGTATTTGGAGTGATATCCCCTAGAATGTTACAATATATCCACCGATTGTTGTGGTTGATCCAGTATTATGACAGTGTGTGGTCCCCACCCCCACCCCCCCTTTTTCTTTGTCAGGCGGTCATGTTGATATGACTCTCTACTAATATGAACACACAGAATAGTGACATAGATAATTGTGTGTTGATTGATATACAGTAGTGTGTGCATGCTGGATATTACTCATTGTATGTCATTGTCATATTTACGAAGGAATATAAAACTATTACACAAGATTACTTGTTAAATGTATCCCTTCTGTTTAAACAGTCTACCAACCTAAGATACTAACTTGTGTTTCCATAGTCGTGAAGGTATCTTTCTTTGGGTGAAGGATATTATTGACAATTACAATTGTATCATTATTATCTTTATCATTGCAGAATTATAAGCATTTTAAGCCGCAAAATGTGAATTTGTATTTGATCTTTTTCAAAGACCCTTGATATTTTGCATTATAGTTTGGCTCTTTCTGTGTCATTCTATGTAGAGGTCATTAATGCAGGTCTCATGTGATGATGCCTATATCATGTCTGAAAGAGTTGTGGGTAACAAAAAAAAAAAGATTAAATTGAGAACTCACATATCATTGATCACATGGCCTGGTTCAGCTGCTGGAACATCTATGTGACAGTGATGATGAATTTCCAGTTATGTACATGATACAGGGTTACGAAATCTGTCCACGATTCCGTGATATATCAGTTATACCTCGTTCAAAATCTGTCCACGATTCTGTGACACATCAGTTAGTATACCTTGTTCAAAATCTGTCCACGACTCTGTGACATACCAGTTGTACCTAGTTGTTTATGAAATCTGTCCACGATTCCGTGATGTACCAGTAACATCTGGTTGTTTGTGTTCACAGGTTAAGACCAGCATCCTCCACTACATGCATGGCCTAGTGGCTGACATGGACCCATCAGACTTCATGAATTCCACAGACACACGACTCGCTTTATCTAGGATAATCAACTTCACCACGGAACCAAAGAGTGCTGACGTCCGAAAGGTATGGCCATGCTCCTTTAGGAAGTAAAAAAAAGATGATTACTGAAATATAAAATATTTTGCGAAAATAGACTTTTTGATTGGTTTTGATGTATGATTTTTTTTTTTGTTAATATTTATGTCTAATATCTTGTTTGTATTTTGTAGGGGGCACAAGCTGTTCTCATAGCATTGTTTAACTTAAACCCTCCTGAATTCTCCGTTATGTTGTCCCTGCTCCCTAAAGCATTCCAGGTAAGTGACATTGTCTACATAGCTGGTAACACAAGGCTGAACTATTTCATGTAAAAGTATTTCAGTGTTAGTGTCTAAATATGTTTGTTAAGTGGGCCCAAGGTAAGAAGTGGTCTAGTACCACAGGAAATGCCTCCTGCGACCTGTTAATGTACTTAACTTCTATTATGGTCTTGATTATCATTTAATTGATTGTTTCCCCATAAATTTCAAACTCAAACATTTAATGATCCTCGTAATGTTATTGTATGCCAATGTTGGTAAATGATTTGAACTTATTATTAGCTGACACCTAATGCCATGTGTGATTTTCTGCCACAGGATAGTGCGACTAAGATTTTACATAACCACATCCGTACTGCCAGTCATGGACATGAAAGTGACGTCCTGTCACCGAGAAACGTCACCAGTCCTCCCAAAAACAGGAGTCGACCTCCCTCAAGGTCAGACCAGCAGTCGCCATGGTTACCATGGGTTATTAATCACCCACTTACAATGATATTGATCTTTATCTTCGTTTCTAATATGTCAATTCCTGCTATATAACAAGATGTTGTAAAGTGTATGCTTTCAGATTAAAAATTTTGTGTAGATTTTTCAGTACCCCTAATATGTAATAATATAATGAATTGATTTTGATAACTTGATGTTAAAAATTACAGCAAATTTTATAAAAATGGGCTAAAATGCTGTTTTACCATTTCTTTTTGCGGTTCAGGGGTGGACACCGGGACGAAACAGAGACAGAGAATATGAACCCTGAGGATATTTATGATTCCATTAAAAAGACTTCCGCTGACATTCAGAATCTTAGTTTTAATAGTAAATTAGAAAATTATGAGGATGTAAGGAAGAAACGAGAATTCACGTCTCAGGATAGTGGCATTCAGGATTTACGCAATGACAGTCCAGACGCTGCAGACACAAGAAAGGGCCAGTACAACCCCTCACACTACCAGGATGAGGTGAGTGGCACTGGTAGATTCTGTCTGTAAAAGCAAAACCTGTTAGAAAACACCATATTCCAACAATTAAGAAACCATATTTCAACACACAGAACCTGATAGAAGACACCATATCTCAACAAACAGAACCTGATAGAAGACACTATATCTCAACAAACAGAACCTGTTAGAAGATACCATATCCCAACAAACTGAACCTTATTGAAGAAATTTGTTTTTTAACCAATAAAAAAAACCACTTGTTGGCAGAAGGGCATATTGGCTTTCAGTATGTCGGTTTTTTTGAAATCATTCTATACTCACATGTACCTAACAAGACCATAGATTGTACCATTCCATGTTCATTTTGTTGACATCCTATTCAGATTCATGTCAATCAGCAAGAGGCATTGAACCACATGAGTTTCGGTAAAAGTTCAAATTCTCAACCAATCAAAATTCTGAAGGTCATATACCACTAGTGGTAAATAGCATATCTTTATCCAACAGTCAGTACATTTATACAATTTATACAATGGTCTGAGTATTGTGGTAGAAATAGGTTACAACATTTTATCATTCATATACATAGATACATTATTATATTATTATATTAGTGATATGACACATGTACATGTAGGTGAACATACTTACTTGAATTTTTGATACATATTCATATGTCTCAATGAATAAGTCTTCATAACTCATTTTTTTTTGTTCCAGGGTACATTAAATGGTTATAACAAGTCAAGATTAGCTGATACAGAATTTGATGATAGTGAAATGTTCAATGAAGGTAAGATTATGTTATATCTCTCCAGACTAATATCTGTATGTAAATGTTGCCTACCTGTTTTTCCCCAGAGTTACAAATCTTCCTTCTTTTCTTTTGATGAAAACGTATTTGTTCCCATTTCTAGTAAATCTGCTTCCGTCTAATTCTTTGAAAGATATTTCATAAAGATCTGACTGAAACAAACCTGAGTTTTCCTTCCACTATCCCTCACTCCTTTGATCTTGCCTGTTCTGTTTTGTCTTCTTCTCTCAGCCATTCAGTCTATATATGCATTTGGAGTCTGAGATAATATCACACGCATTGGAAGCTATTTATCTACTAAATACTATTGTAATAGATAAATCTGTATTATTTGTTTACAGTGCTGGGTAGATATAGAAAGGGGATGTACTAACAGATGTATAGTCATTGGCCAAATGCTTTCAGTCACAAAACTATTTCACAGTATATTCATTGTATTTGTTAAAATGAATTACATGAATTGTTGATCTCATTTCGCTGTCTATTTAAATTGATCCGCTATTAAACATTTAATTGGAAATATTTGCATCCATTACATTTTCTATATTAAAGAACCAGTGAGTCATCTTTCTTTATAATTTTTATTTTAAATAAAGGCCCAATATACATAACTTCAGAAAATTTCTGAAAAATTCTAAGAACAAATCCAGTTGATAACCATGCAAAAATAAGTCTCAAACGAAGTAAACCTGAGTGGTAACTAACAAGAAACTCTTGACAGAAAAATCCAATGAATTGAAAATAATTCAGGTGGGGCCCACTTCAACAACAAGCTGAAGTTAGAAGACAGCTCAAAATGGATGCATATTTACAAATACTGAGTTTCAACTGCTGCCATACCAGTGACAGTGTAATAATTCATCTTGAATATTGCTGATATCAGATAATCTGAACTTAATCTATGAATATAATAAGTTATTAGGCTTGATTTTTGCTTCAAGTGTTCCCGAAAGTTACCTATATTGGGCCTTTAAACATGTAAAGACGTTACGATAATGATTACATTAAAAGGCATGCTGATAATGTCATTCATGATAACTCAAGGACTGATAATGTCATTCATGATAACTCAAGGACTGGTGAAAAAATGTATTGAAGGAGAAATAAATGGAACAAGTCATTAAAGTTATATATAAAATACATGGAATACATTGTAAAATAGTAGGTGACCCAGCTGACGGTACGTCACGGCCTTGTTAGGGTGTCAGAGTGAGGCTGTGGTGGTGGTCGTAGAGTTACTATTTATAGACAATTCACATGGTTGGATGATTCGTTGGTAGAGAAAGATTTAAATGAGGGGTTTTGTTTTCTATGTCATTCAAGCCTGGAGCTTAAATTTAGTTGATAGTCAAGGGGTTGTTTCCAACATGTATTCTAAAACACTAAGTTTGGCTAGTAGATATTTTCAGATTTTTCTTGCAAGCTAGAAATCCAAATATGAAAAAGTACGCACAATGCCGGACCACTGTTGTTGATGGATGATACAGTGTACTTGTGTTTTGTTAAAGCTAGCCTACACTCAACAGCACTAGAGTGAAGAAGTGTAATGATAGATCTTTCATTGTTTCGCAGCAAGATTTTCACATGAGAATTCCATTTTTTCAGCCGTCAGTGCTGTGACGTTCGGAGGTTTGTGTGTTAGGAGTATATACCTGATCACTGTATCCAACTATATACCATGCAACTTGTACATCGTGTACACCCAGCATGGCACAATGCTATAGTCGGTGGCGGGATCTATCATCAATCATAAGTTCTGCATTACGATTTCATCATTGTCATGGAGCCTTCGTCTGTTGAATGTGACAAATTGTTAGAATTACAAAAAAAAAAAAACAGGAAAAAACGATTTCATGGAGAAAATAATGTAAAAAAAGGAAAGGATTTTCTATTAAAAATTCAGCCTCTTTTTGTTCACAGAAGTCCTTTATTTGTAATTGGATTTAAAACACTTCGTTTCAGCAGTTGGTCATGGTAAAGGTATTTGAAACAAAATTTTAGATCCTTGTTAAAAGGAATGTTTGGAAATTCTGGTTTGGAATAGTTCTTGAACATAGATCCAGTTATATGAATATTTTTTATTTCCAAAACAATTGTCATCACTTTTGTTGAATTATAAGGAGAAAAGAATTTTGAGTTTGCAAGTTTGATTTATTTTGTTCTAATTTTTTTCATCATACTTAACACTTCATTTTCAGCATCATTATAACAATTCGGAGATGCCTTCAGATGATTAAATGGAGTATTGTAGAGAGAGAAGCGGGGTTGGGGGGTCTGCACATGTGAACATTTGATGAATTATGAAAAAATATAATTTAGCAGCTTTGACATACCAGGTAGGATTATTTTGGAAAATTTGAAGCTTGAAAAAGAAAATTCCACAGTACAGTAATCTGTGTCTGTAATGGTAATTGTCAGTACAATGTAAATCGGAGTTTGATGTTTTTGTGAGGAAGGCATCTCTGAACCCGAGAGTTTCTACAATATATAATCAAGGATTCTATATAATCTTCATATTTAGTCTACTATAGCATGCCGTATTACATTCATTTGCATAAACGTGCATCATTGAGTAAAGTAAGTTTCACGAAGTCACCTGATAGATCTTGTTCTCCTTTTGAACTGTTAAATATAACCTAACCAGGGTAGTAAGTCTCTGTCCCACTGTTACATACCTGTAACAGCCCTGTCCGTGTTTAGATAGATCATTTTATGGCTTTATTATGAGTTACGTTCATGTTATCCTGTGTTTGTCAAGCGTAAACCAGAAGAAAGTTTTTAGCCCAAGATATTTTGCCATTTGAAAAGAAATTATGGTGCAAAATGTGCTATTTATATACTGTATAGTTATTATTTTTGTGATTTTCTGTTTGGACCATATTTGCAGGGTTTAAGTTTTACAGATCATCAGGTAATTGTGAAATGTATATTATATGGCTACAACATCGATTCATGAGGCGTTTTTTTGCAAATTCCAATGTGTTCACAAATTTCTATGCATTCATCAATGACATGGGGCAAAATATTGCCTTAAGACATCAAATGCAAAAATTTGTGGCAAGAAAATTTCCTGGTTTACGATCTGTTATCCTGTGTATGTATCCTGATGTCATTATTATTTTTTCCCACCAATTGTTGCTTCTTCTCTTGCTGCCTTGTCATGGCACTGAACAAGTGTCTATTAAACGTAAGGTCACAACCTCTGACCTATCCACCATGACCTTTGGTTGTGCACTGTATGACCCTAGCTTGTTGCTACGTCGCTGACTGTTAGGTTTGATGTATTTTTGACTAGATCCCTGGAAAGCATTGCTCGGTATATCAAGTACCAGCACCGATGGTATGTCATGACACTTTTCAGTTTTTTTCTCTCGTCTTTTTTTTTCGTTATTTATTTTTTCTTCTTTGTCACTTTTTGTTTTCACTGTTTCCATGTTGATTTGAACCCAGTGAATGTTTTTCTGATCCTGTGTATTGTAACAAACCTGGTGTTGTAACCCTCCTTACCGTGGAATGCCTTCAATTGTTGGAATGTCTCTCTGGATGCAGATTATAAAGAGTTATCTCCCCTTATCTGTCGGTAACCTTTTCTTGACACACAATTTTGGTACACATCTCCCTCCTTTCCCTTGGTATTAAGTAACTGACCTGTAAAATGAATTAAAAGTAAGGAATTTGAGATGCATAGACCAAATAGGACTGATTTGGGCAATTCAAATGATTATAGAGATCTCTGTCTCTAATATGTCTTTACACAAGAGAACAGTGAAAACAAATCAATAGCATTAGAACCAATCTTGGTTAGTTAGATGAAGTAGCTGTCTCAGATACAGTATGTCCCATCGCATGGTTCTACTTCTGCATGTTGGAATGTTGAATGAATTTTTGTCATCAATGGACCTAGAACCTAATACTGCATAGTTCATAGGATGTTTTGATTACAAAACATAACCTACCGATCTAACCAGAGGAATTTTCCACTTATCTCTCTTGCACCATATCACCACTGGACCGAGGGTAGTCTTTGGTTTCACTTTTCAAAATAAAACTGCATGTACAATTTCCTGATAACTCCTTCAACCCCTGATGACACATTTGAATTCTTCTATTTCAATGGTTGGAATAGTTCATTAAGAAATTTCAGGGGTTAATGAGTTATTTTCAATGGTAGAGGTAAAAGTTGGGGAAATGCTGTTTTCTTTGACTCCCTGTTGCAACCTTGGGAAATAATACTTTTGTCCAACAAATGGAGGTGTTTGGTATCGTATCTCATCATTGAAGTTCTCAGTTTGATAAAGGCCCATGAAATATATGGCTTTGTTTAAATATGAGCAGACATAATCTGTCTGACCTAGAAAAGCTGTTGTGGCTGTACAGGTTCTGGTGTGTGGCATGTTGTCTGCCAGCCACATTTGTCAGATGTGGCATGTTGTCGGGCGGCCACATTTGTCAGGTGTGGCATGTTGTCTGCCAGCCACATTTGTCAGGTGTGGCATGTTGTCGGGTGGCCGCATTTGTCAGGTGTGGCATGTTGTCGGGCAGCCACATTTGTCAGGTGTGGCATGTAATCGGGTGACCACATTTGTCAGATGAGGCATGTTGTCGGGCGGCCACATTTGTCAGGTGTGGCATGTTGTCGGGCGGCCGCATTTGTCAGGTGTGGCATGTTGTCGGGCAGCCACATTTGTCAGGTGTGGCATGTTGTCGGGCGGCCACATTTGTCAGGTGCGGTACATTGTTGGGCGGCCACATTTGTCCGGTGTGGCTTCTATAGACAGGTAACAGCATGGTCATATCTGTAAGTAATCTGTTATTGTCAGAGCATCGGCATTATATACATTGTACCATCAATTCTTTAAATATTGACTCAGGAACTATTCTGTATGTATATAGTCTTAACAGGTATCAAACATATATAGGTATATATGGTATATAATGTATTTTGCATATCATTTTAATATGTAAGGTCTGGATGATAGTGTATTCCTATTCAATGGTGATGTAGATCACATCAGTAAGATAATTTTTACCCCTGGGATTGACTTTCAGTCTACTTAATAGGAACTGATGAACATTTTTCTCCCATACCTGTCGGGTATATTCTGAAACAATGCAAATAAGACAGCAAAAACAAAAACAAAAAAGTCTGAACATTTGTGTCACAATTCCAAAATATAAGATTTAATCTATATTGCTGAAAGTTTATATCATAGCTGATATATCAAGTACAGAATTTGTGTAATTTACCCCTGAAGACACACTTGAACTCTTCAGATTTAAAGGTTGGACTAGTTCATCAGTGAACTTTCAGGGGTGAATGAGGAGACCTGATTATGGGAGGAACTTGTGAACGCGTCAGTAATATTGGCAGTATACAGCAGCACGGCAGTGGTAGATAGGGCATGTGTGTCGTACAGTGGCGTTTTACCTCGGATGCTCATGTTGAAATAATTGTTTTATAATTTGCTCAAGAAGACGGAGCACCTAGGATTTGCTAGCAATGCAGGCTTTTATTATTAATCAATGTTGAATTTATTTGAAAAGTAGGATCAATCTCATTTTATGATTTCATTATCAGTTAATTTGCAAATTTCGACTTATTTAAGATATATAGTAATTACGTTTGGTGCTAAGCTTCAGTTCTGTACATGTTGGCTGATTACTTAAGTCAGATGCTTTTTTGTTAACTATGTGAGTAATTTGTGTGGCTAGGGTTTAATCAGAAACGGTCTGTGACCGTCAACAACATAGTCCGGTGTCTGACTGGCTGTCTCCTCAAATATATCGTAGCGTTCTAAACAGTTCTCGTCATTTCTCTTTCCAGAATGCTCAGAAAACGATATAATATCTGACATCCTGACTGAGTTATCAAATCATAACGAAAGGTAAGTAAACACAAGGTATTGTACAGTGATCAGTCAACGTGTCAGTCCCGAGTCCTATACTCATAGAATTAGTACAGGACTTGGACATTCTGGAAATATTTCAATTCAACATTGTGGCGCCCATTGCTTTAAGCAGTATGTACTTAAGAGGGCCATGAAAATAAATTGTAAATTGATCACTGGTTTTATAGAAACTTGCAGAAGAATTTTCATTTTCATTTGATTATTTCCTGTTACATTTTTTAGAATTTTTTTTTGTAAATTCTGCAGTTTTTTTTAGAAGGCTAAGAAAGATTGATGGAGGTTTTAGTACAGTAATGTGAAATACCTTCATAATAGGTAATATTCATATAACTAGGAATAATGTGGCTGATTCAGGGTATAGTACATGCCAGTTGGTCGGTAGTTTGATCTATATGGTAAGTGTCGGCCAATTGTTAACATGTCAGGTGATATTAACAAATATATTTTTTTTTTACATTTTAGAAATGACGAACGTAAGAATGCCATGCTGTCTCTAATTAAACTCACCAGGGAAGGAACATTTGGTCTGTGGGACGAACATTTCAAAACCATCCTGCTGATTCTGCTGGAGACTTTAGGGGACAATGATGTAAGTGTAGTACTGTATACCACCAGTAGGATACTCACAGGTTCTAAATCATAATGGAAGTGTAATACTGTCTACCACCAGTAGTATACTCACAGGTTCTAAATCATATATACATATGGAAGTAGGGGCCATGGTGGCCAAGTGGTTAAAGTGTCAGACATTCTGCTACCACTAGCCCTCGATTAACCTCTTGGTCACAGTGATCAAGTGGTTAAGGTGTCAGACATTCTGCTACAAATAGCCCTCCACATATGGTTCACGGGTTCAAGGCTCTTGGGAACTCTGGCTTTCTTTGACAACTAAAACCTGGCACGTCCTTAAATGACATTGCTGTTAATAGGACGTAAAACATATACAAACCTGGCACATCCTTAAATGACTATATCTGTTAATAGGACGTAAAACATATACAAACCAAACCTTTCCAAGTGTCATTGATAAAGCGTGGCGCATTAAGTTAAACTCATCACAACTAATAGTTACAGTAAAAGTTGTGGACAGAAATAATTACCTTGATACTGTGAGATCAACATGTTCAAGTATTTATTGTCATAAATAACAGTTTGAAGAGAATGAGTAAGCTCCTGTAATAAGTAAAGACTGTAATAGTGATGTTTTATGTTGACAGGGTCAAGCTGCTGTAATAAGTAAAGACTGTAATAGTGCTGTTTTATGTTGACAGGGTCAAGCTCCTGTAATAAGTAAAGACTGTAATAGTGATGTTTTATGTTGACAGGGTCAAGCTCCTGTAATAAGTAAAGACTGTAATAGTGATGTTTTATGTTGACAGGGTCAAGCTCCTGTAATAAGTAAAGACTGTAATAGTGATGTTTTATGTTGACAGGGTCAAGCTCCTGTAATAAGTAAAGACTGTAATAGTGATGTTTTATGTTGACAGGGTCAAGCTCCTGTAATAAGTAAAGACTGTAATAGTGCTGTTTTATGTTGACAGGGTCAAGCTCCTGTAATAAGTAAAGACTGTAATAGTGCTGTTTTATGTTGACAGGGTCAAGCTCCTGTAATAAGTAAAGACTGTAATAGTGATGTTTTATGTTGACAGGGTCAAGCTCCTGTAATAAGTAAAGACTGTAATAGTGCTGTTTTATTTTGATAGGGTCAAGTGAGAGCCTTAGCACTACGGGTATTACGGGAAATCTTACGGAATCAGCCACAGCGATTTAGAGATTATGCAGAATTGACAACTCTCCGGATTCTTGAGGCCCACAAGGACTCCGTCCGAGAGGTATGGACATAGCACATCAGCTCTCTGTAGACTTATCAAAATAAGGTTTCTTTAATTTTTCAAAAACATTTGAGAAAAAGGAGTTATGGTAGTCTAGGGGTATGGCAGCAGGGAAATGAGATATTAGCTGCTGTAAAGGCCCAATCACACGATACTATGCTTCGAGACATTCTACGTTGTGGCATAAAATGTCTCGAATTGAACACTGACCATATTGTAGTGTGATGAAGGGAGATAACTCTGGTCACCTTACACCATTACACTTGATAGTGTATTCCCTTGTTGACTGATAAAAACAGGGATTTTACAAATTGTTACAAGCATGTGTTTCCTTCTGTTAACCTAGGTGGTGCGATCAGCGGAGGAATGTGCTGACACACTAGCTAACTACATCCCTCCCGAACAGAGCGTGCGCATCCTCAACCCCATCATACAGACCGCACAATTCCCAATCAACCTCGCCGCCATCAAAATGCAGAACAAGGTCAGAAATCAGGAGTTAAATAATCATGCAGTATTACCTGAAAAAAAAATATCAAACAAAAATCATTTCATTTTTTCTTATTCTGTAAAAAATTTGATTCCAGATAATGTTTTCTGAATTGACACAAAAATTGTTCATTAACTTAAACACTGACTAACATTGGCAGAGATAAATGCCGGAGACATCTGCCAAGTTTTTTCATCAGTCCATAGATGTTTGGTGAAGTAAGACAAATACTTGTGTAGGTATGTTGTTGATAGTGTTATACTATATGTAGTGCGTGTGTAATCGGGTGTACTGTGTTACAGGTGATAGAACTGCTACCTAAGGAGGCAGTGGAGACGATGATGGGAGAGATGATCCCGGGCCTTCTGAGGGTAAGCACACTAACTAGTCTAGTAAAATCACGAACCACGTTAATCCATACCTGTCAAGGGTCAAATGCTAACAAACTGGAGATCTCCAGTTTGCTGATTATTCTCAAACTGGAGATTACGCGTGACGACATTTTTCTGAACACGGTGCATTCGTCAACAAAAAAAAACATCAACCCATGTACATATGATGATTAATATACAGTCAAACCTGTCATATGTGACCTTCGAAGGGAGGCAACAAAAAAGGTCACATATGACAGGTGGTCTCTTAATACAGGTTCAATAAAAAAAAAGTTGAAAAACAAATTAAATTTTATTCCTATATATTACATACTTAGGAACTACCATATTTAAAGTAGATTATATCATAAAACTTCCTTCAAAGACAAAAAATATAATTTTTGAAATGCATGTCTTTTTAACCTAGATTAATTATCAAGAAAACATATCTCAAATCATTGGGAATAATTAATCTTTGTGAAAAAAATAACTTCCGATAATTTTATTTTTGTCCAATTGAAGAAATTTGCTTATTTGTATGTTGGTTTCTTATCAACATTCATCCCATCGCTTCGACCGGACAAATTCCGGATCGAATGTTATTGTCCGGTTTCTATTTTATAGTCTCTATTTCACTTCCGTTCAGTAAACAATGCGAGACTCACCATGCTTACGATGTGGCTATTTAATGTTTATACATCCTGTAATCACATATTAATTAGCAACTAGCCCCAACTGGATGATATAATTGCTCTATAGTATACACATCAGTAAGAATGACACGAAGCCATGTGCCGCGATCGAGGCCCCCACAGCTGTTGTGTACGTGCCGTGATGCATGACCATCTGACCACTTACAACTTTCACACCAGTCTCCACGCTGCTAATTGGTCTGGTCTGTAATTAAAATGTCTTGTCTGTGACAAAGGTCAGTGTGAATCCATGTCGTTATTGTTTATTCGTTAAAATGACCAAGTTTTTGTGAGACAAAGCGGGAGAAATCGGGAGAATTTAATAAAAATGCGGGACCCGCGCGGGTCATTAATTTCAAACTGGAGATTTTGATTTCTGTCATAAATAATCGGGAGTCTCCCGTCCAAAGCGGGAGACTTGACAGGTATGTTAATCAAGATCAACACTCAAAATATCTTAGTCTGGGAAAAGTAGAACTTTTCTTTGGGACATGTTGGACAGGAGTAGTCTCTCCAGTCATTTTAAGAAAATCAAAAGTTTGTTTTGACCACGCTACTCAAGGACTTGAGTGTAAAATCTTTTAAAGAATTTGGTAGGTATGTAAAATTATTTTGGCTACTTTTTGCAGGGTTACGATGATCAACAGAGTACAGTGAGGAAGGCTGCCGTGTTCTGTCTGGTGTCTATATATCTCACTGTAGGGGAAGTCATCTGGAATCACCTAACAAAACTCAACTATAGCAAGGTCAGTAACAACTTAGTACGCCAAATCTAAAGATGCTCAGAACTATCTGCTGTATCTAGGGCTCAATCTAAGTTACAATCTCTGGGTCGAGGGGTTGAGATGAGCTTTGTAATTTTTTAAGGAAAACTTACCATTTATGCTTGAACCTAAGTATACAGCTGAAAAGACTGGAATGTAGTTCAATGTGCATAGACACGTAATCTTTGATGATATTACCATCCTGTCTCTGTATCATTATCAGAGTTTTGCTTTGTAATTACATGCAAGAAATTATACCAATGCAGGGGTGGAAGGGGGGGGGGGCGAGGAGGAGGTCCTTTATCAATGAAGAGGTCATAATAAGAACTTTAAGGAAGGGTGTGTCTTGGTTAGAGTCCTTAACCCTACCCACCCCAGTAGACCATTCCACACCTAGTTCATAGTCAGGCATTGGAAAAATAGGGGCATTACATCAAGTTAATGTATATATATCAAAGTGTAGAAATGAGTCAATCTAGTACAGAAGTTATATTAAACTATAAATGGTAATAAAAAGTCCAGATATATAAATGTAATGGTCATTTACAGTAGCTTGGTGACAGAGGAAATCTAAAACATTACAGTAACCATTACAACTAGTCTGATCTCAGTGACCCCACTCCACCATTATTCCTAGTTTGATAAATTGATGAATTTGAAAAATTAGGTTCAGCATCGATGCTTTTTATAGACCTTTATAAAGCATAATTGAAAAACATCTACATAAACCTATATTTGAGTATATCAATTTAGATATATGTAGCTGTTTCATTCCTTTCTAACCGTGCCGTGTTTTACGAGCCACTTTGCCAGATGCTGTCCTGGAGAGGGCACAAATAAACATTATTGTTGGTAATTTTTTCATGGAATTTAATTTCCCTTTCTAAGTTAATGGAGCGCGGTGTTACCTGCGGAGAGAGTCTGCCCATGTGTATACCGTATAAACTCTCGCCTTTTGTCCGTCTCTCCACAGAGCTGTTGTGCGGGATCATAAATCATCAATTCTACCCCATATTGACAGATTTGGAAAGAAAGCCGTTTTGTTTGGTCTCAGTTGGACATTTTATTTTAGTCATTACAGGAAAATAGAGATTTTTTTAACAAATATGGTCACTCTATCATCAACCAGAGCTGGTTGTCGTAAATATTACTCGTCTGACAGTAACACGACTGATGTATTGTCACTGTGGGTTCGTAAGGTGTCCCTTGGAGGCTTTAATGGGTGATGTGTGTACTTTCTACAACTGTCACAGGTGGAAGTTGGTGCAAATATTACATTACCTTATAAGGTGTACGTCATGTCCTCAGCTCACCTCTTACGAAACTTTCCCCGTTGATCTGTTGCTAGATTGGGCTGAATGTACATACGATAAAATCTGTGATGTGTTATCTTTAAAAAGTAATCGCATTCATAAATAATATTAAAGATAACAAGACGAGACCATTTATGCTAATTCCGTTGCAAAATATTCAATCTACATATTAACATGTACCCGTCAGTCATGTTATTCTGGGTGCATTCAAATGCTGTCTTTTTCATTGTCATTTGTATTTGAAGGAGTTCATGTAGTTTAGGGTTTCTTTGATAGTCTTAAAGCAACACGCTTAAATTCTCTTTTTATCCTAAAATCTGTCCTTGTTCCCTACAACCTCGATATAATTGTTGCTTAGTCCTAAACAGTAGATTTCCTCATGTAGTGTCTGTCTAGCCTCCATTCTTACACAATTCTAGTTATCACTATTTCTCCAGCCATACCAGGCAAATCTTCTACCAATTTTTATTTGTGGCCTCCCAAGGATGATGGTGCTTTGATATACTTACACCTCCTTGTAATGCCATGCCTTTAGGGTGGTCAAGTGGTCCAGTGGAAGACACACTTGCCTTTCACCAAGGTGGCCAGGGTTTGATTCCCTGACCTGACGTGAAAATGTATGGGGGTCACCTGCCCGACCACATAGGTTTTCTCTGGGTACTCTGGTTTCCTCCCACAATAAGACCTCTTAACATCCAGGCCAACAAGAGCAATTAATATAGTTGGATAACTTGTTTCATAATTGTTGTAAAATAAACAAAGTTTATTTTTAATGCCATGCTCCAGGATAAGTAGAATTGTGTAATATACAAGCTTTTATTGGGTAACGACCATAATCACAGATTTTATGAGATATTAATTTTTGTCCTTTCTTCTACAGCTGAAACTGTTAAACCTCTACATCAAACGTGCCCAGCAGAAAGAGTCGGAGAAGAAGGTTCTGTCCCCTAACCCTACTGATTCGTGAGGAGGCGATAAATCTCAGGATCCCAGCCTAGAGTTCATCCCCACATGGGGCCACACATGTAGCGGATCTACCTAAATCCTGCATTCTCATTGGATATCCCGTGTCATGTGATTGATATCTAATCATTTCATTGGATGTATGGATGGAGAAAGTTGGGGGTGCATCCTCATATGATTTCAGACATCATACGATTGAAATCTGGTTTCAGTCCTACTGGCAACTAGAGACATTTGCTGTACCAAATGATCTGTACGCCAGTTCAGTGACTCGTACAAACATTCACTGGATGTTTTATGACACTGCGGAACTCTAGCTTCAGTTAGGAGCGCTTATGTGACATGTGATGCAGTTCATTGCTTCCATTGGGTATTCAATGTCATGTGACTTTATTGTCAACAAAGGATCATCGTTTCAAAAATCATGCTGCAGAACGTGCCGACAAGGATATCAGCAGTTTTTTTTTTGTAACTTTTCAATCATAGTAAATGTTTGAGTGAATTGTCACGTCAAAATGGTGTGGTCAAGGTGACACTTATGATCCAATCAGAAATTATGTATCAACTGTAACAAGCCAATCAGAATTACTGTACCATGTGATTATTTTAAGCATTTAGTGACCTGCCAATAATGTAATTCCCTTATTTTATCTGCCTCACATGTGTTAGACCTTGGGATCCCTACGGAGGCAATGTGGACCAGACCGTCCATTGTGGATGGGGCGGTCCAGTGCAGTCCATGGGGATGATAGGTAGGAATGTGTCCAGGGTCATTTACATACATATATATATTTATCCGATACTAGTCTTGGTGTAGTTCCATACATTTTCATGTTTTAATTTGTTGACATCTACGATCAAAATATGGCTACACGCATGATATTATTACGGTTTTGATTTGCTTGCCTGTGTTCAGTGTCAATGGAGAATGTTTTAATTGTACAATAGTTGTTGTGTAAATGTTGAGTAGACTGCCAGGCTTAATGTACAAACCGTTAATTTATCAGGGTGTGAAAGAGATGTTTTAACTTGCTGTTAAAGACTTTATCATTGAAAAATCGAGGTGACATGTAAATCTTTAGGCAGAGAATGAGTCTGTCAAAATATTGACTCTCAACCCATGAAAAATCTAAATTCTTATGCATGCTACCATGTATTTATTTGTGATATCGTCAATGTTTGAGATCTGGTGAGTTGAGACAGTTTTACTAGTTGTGTGTAACAAGGGGTTTAAACTGACATCCATTAAAGTATCGGCTATATTCTACCATTCCATCATAATGCTTCATTATCCCTACATCAGCCTCAAAATTATACATTTGATTTCCCAGATATTCTACTGTGATGGGAGTACCTTAAGTGTGTAGGCAGTCCTTGAAGTATCTGTGTATGCCTTGAACATAGTCACATTTAAATCTAAAGTATTTGTCAAGAAAAAAACAGTAAATTATGATTTTTAGTGGGCAACACAGGTCTTTTAGGCCTATAATAACGTAAGGTTCACTGTCCCAGTCTGTTCCTCATTATTGTCAGGCAGGCTTCAGTGTTCTGTGTAACGGGTATCTCTCTCACATTTACTGCCAATTTTCAATTCGCGGAGTTTAGGGCAGCAGTGAATCTCCTCCACGATATCGCTGTCCTTAGCCAGTTTGTGGTGCCGTTTGTGGTGCCCAGGGACGCGACTTATATAGTCTCCGTAAGGTCAACTAACCAGGCTTCTATTTGTTTATGACATCATTGCATGTTTGGTTGTTATGTAATAGCAATATCTGACCCCTTTTTGTTGAACTCTTGAACTCGACTCCATACAAATGTGCCTGAAAGAGTGCTAAGGTGTCTGTTGTTTTCAGATGTGTGACATTATAAAAATTAATGTTTCCCAGTTTCCCAAACATGGCTACCATTGGCAGAAACGTCTATAAATCATCTGTGCCTGTTGTCAGATGGGTATGCATTGTTATACACAACAGTTAGAAGATTGTCTTTGAGAGTGAAGTTGTGGACTGTTGGTGTAGGTGAGAATTCGCTCCAGCTTTGTGTAAATGTGAGGTGACCGTGCCATTATGGTTATGTATGAATTATATGTGAGAATCGACTGTGGCAGTGTGTAGATATAAGTGGAGATTCAACTGTATGTGGTTTGTGCCGATCACAGGAGTGACTTATGGTATTGAGTATTTATGAGAATGTGTCTACTAGCTGGTAGATGTCTACCCTATGGCTGTGTTCCATGACAAGTTCACTTCGGGATTGTTGATCTGGTGCAGATTTTTGTGTGATACCACAACAGAAACTCAAGTTTATAAAACCTCTTTGTAATGCAGTAAATTCTAAGTTAATCACACATCTTTGGACTTAGGCATTTTGTCATATTAAGATGCAGTCAAAATGGAACTTTTGTACAGAAATTTTGAACGGTTTTGAAAAGAAATTTTCCTATTTTGTCCTATTATGCTGTCTGATTATGCAATTCTAGAAGGCTGTGACAAGTAAGGTAAGAAAGGACCTGTATCAGCAGGCAGTTGTCATCTAGTAGTATTACAATGCCTTCACTAATGGTCTAACTGTCAAGCCATGGGACGGTCATTTAAAACCTATAGCATGTAAAAGGAGCGTAAATTAAATATCATGTTCATTACAACAGGTCGTTAATCATTTAGATACCCCTCAAGAATGGCCAAAACTGAAATATTAAACTGTCATCTCCGATATGACAACTGATTTGAAATGGAATAAAGAATTCTCTATGTCAGTTGATTCTTGTCTGACATATTACAATATGAACACTTCATACATTTGAAATGATATAACACTAGAAATGAAATATTGGTTTTAATGAAATATTAAAAATACAATACTGTTGCCCCTGACAACTTCTTTGTGTCTTGTGTTGTGAGGGTGATTGACTGGCATGTAGAGTCGTTTTGTGTGGATGCCTACTCTATTTATTATACAGATGCATTGTGTGTTTCTCCTTACCCATACTCTGAGAAGTTCGGAAGCTGAGTCGTGAAAAGTGACGAGTGTGTTATGAGCCTGACACATTGTTTCTTGAGAGTGTTCATACTTTGATATGGGAGCAGTGTACTGGGACGTCTGTCACTCTGTAATGTAGATCTCATCTTCTTGTAGATTATCTGATGGATTTAAAAACTGCCACACATTCTCATATTGGCATGGGTAGCCTGGGTAATAGAATGTAATGAGATATCAATTTACATATATTGTCTGACATAAGTGCTTGAAGGGTGGAAGGAGTGGAAACGAGGAAATCGGATCTCGGATACAGCATATACACTGACGTGAATGACAGACATAGGATGTGGATGGTTGTGTGTTATATTTCTGCATCAAATACTTAGATTATAGTGACTCTTAATTAATAATCTTGTCTATTTACATGATCATGCATAGCCGTTATTTAATTAATTATGTAACGAATGATGTATTTGATGAAATCTAAATCGCTCAACTCTCATTGCTGTGAGGATGTATACGAAACCTATAGATCCCGCCTTTTGTTGCTGGAGCCCTTGTGTTGAAGGTCTACTGGAATGGTATATATATGTGTACAATATTATACATCCATGTCTCAGTCCAGGTTTGGGCAAAGCTCAAAGCAAAACTGTTTTCACAGAAAGAAGAGTTCGGTAATATTTATTAAAGTAGTGTTCCTTTCCTCCCCTAGATCACAGAATGGACCATACCTTCCATAGATTTAGATTGATCTACAATGTGACATGGGGGAAAGATATATATCAACTAATTTTTTATAAAAGAAATATAGTTTTATTGAACTCTTCTCTTTTTGAAAAACAGATTAAGTGTTTATTAAAAATGGTCTCGAGCTTCCTTAAGTGGTAAAGACTTTAAGAGAGTAAAGTTGTCTCCTGGTAATTATATAACTGTATACCATATACTGTAGACATGTTTTCTTTTCTTGGTGAATATCATGACTTGTTTTTAAAGAAAAAAAACAGGGTAACTGTATAGAGATGAGCCTGTTTTACCTGTAATTTGTAAATGTGTATAGCCGGGAAATATACCTATATTCATTTGGTGGATACAAAGTCTATATATACATATAATCTACATTGTTTAGCCTCTCAACTACGACACAGATCATAATTCAAACAATGTGTATGCCAAAAAGAAAACAAAAATATGGGAATAAGTTTTCTTTTTATGTATACAATATCATGGAGCTGAGCCGAATTATTTGAAATTTGAGCCAGTTAAACTGGTTCAGGACAATGATATACAATTGTGTATACTGAACATGCATATAGTTTGAATCATGAACTGTGCAAGAAGTCTCTGTGAACAATTTATGGATTCTATCACTTTTATGTGTATCATATATTAAAATATTAATAAGCAAGATACTATACACAGTGTTGTAGACTGGTGTCTCGAGATGTTTTAAATGTAGAGTTATTTCCCTTTATAAGCAATGAAACTGCCATTATTTTATTTTAGGTATGTAAAAACGAAACTCTTTTGTGTAAGAGATGATATTCTTCTGTTTTTAATGCATTTCCTCTTTTTATCCATACATAATTACAAATTGTATTAAGCCTTCAACTACTTCAAAGTGACATTGATTTGTAACAATAGTTTCTTAATGATAACTGAATACTACAAAGGCTAGATGGTTTAACATGACTTACTTTCCTCTCACAAGATTCGGGGAGTAGTTTTAGTTCTTATCTAAGACAAATCCTAACTGGAGCTAAAGATACCATGGAAGTTGTTTTCCTCTGTTACTCCGTCTTTGGTGATGGCCTGAAGTATTGGCTTTGTTCTCAGCATAAGTTAAATATTCATTATTATACTGATGATAGGAGAAATAGCAAGATTTGAATAAGTTGTTAAGTATTCGACAGTTATGAACGGCGTTTGGCCACCAGGGATGGGAGGTAATATCATAGTTAGAATGTGACCTTATATTCCATACGTGATAAAGTGTTTTCAGGTATGAACCACGTTTGGCCACCATGGATAGGAGGTAATATCATAGTTAGAATGTGACCTTATATTCCACACGTGAAGTATTCGACAGTTAAGAACCACGTTTGGCCACTATGGATAGGAGGTAATATCATAGGTAGAATGTGACCTTATATTCCACACGTGAAGTATTCGACAGTTATGAACCACGTTTGGCCACCATGGATAGGAGGTAATATCATAGGTAGAATGTGACCTTAAATTCCATACATGATAAAGTGTTTACAGGTAGAAGTACTTATATAAGAAATGAAATGTTAATGCCAGGAGGAGCATGGAGTTTCTTTATTTCTGTAGATAATTTATTTCTTTTAATCATTGTTCATGAATTCAATTTCATATGACTGCCTTACTCAATGGTTAGGATAATAGCAATTTAAAAAAAAAAGTATGTTCTTCTGATGAAATGTTTTCTGTATATGTCAACAAAATGTGGACCGAAAATGTCATCAAACAGAATAAGGATGTAACAGAAATGTCGTTTTTTGTTAACATTTTATTTACTGTTGACATGTCACAAAGTTTGTTGTGTTTACATGGTATGTCAACATCATATCAACAAAGTTTTTACGATCTGTTGATATTTTTCATGTTAGTATGTTGACATGACAGGTGTTTAAGGCTGTATGCTACCTTTTTAATCATACCTCATTTTGTTTCTGAGTTTTCTCCCTTTAAACAATTGCATAAACTCCTGAGTGTTTCCCCTGCATTCTTGTTGACTTCAGTTGATGGTGTATGTTAGTTGATTGAGTCCATACTCCCAAGGTCTTCTTGGTGAGAAATGTTTTGGAAAGGAGGTAAATGTTATGGTAAAGGTAGCATACAGCCTTAAAGTAAGATGCTGTATGATATTTAGATGTTGTTCTGTGTTAGAGGCTGTTCTGTCAGTGTAAACACTTCAGGCAGTGGTTACACTTACACTTAGTGTAATCAGTAGTGTAATCATCGTTCTATCAGTTTATAACATTTGTCTGTTTCTCTAACACATAGACGTTGCATGCTGAAACACTTCTGTTTTAAGTCTGTCAGTCGTGGAGCATGACATACTGAAACACTGCTGTTTTAAGTCTGTCAGTCGGTGAGCATGACATACTGAAACACTTCTGTTTTAAGTCTGTCAGTCGGTGAGCATGACATGCTGAAACACTTCTGTTTTAAGTCTGTCAGTCGTGGAGCAAGACATGCTGAAACACTCCTGTTTTAAGTCTGTCAGTCGTGGAGCATGACATGCTGAAACACTACTGTTTTAAGTCTGTCAGTCGTGGAGCATGACATGCTGAAACACTACTGTTTTAAGTCTGTCAGTCGTGGAGCATGACATGCTGAAACACTACTGTTTTAAGTCTGTCAGTCGTGGAGCATGACATGCTGAAACACTACTGTTTTAAGTCTGTCAGTCGTGGAGTGTGACTGCCGTATGGAACCAAGAGAGTGAGGTGAACAATAGTGGATGTTCAGGGGAGAAAATGCGGTGTAGAATGTGAGATTTTTCTGTGTGTAACACGCTTTAAGTGTCAGTGGTGCACACTTCTATATGAACTACAGTGTGTCTACAGTGTATCATGTTATAATTGTATGTACTTTTGTATTATACACACTATTACACATGTAAAAATCATGGTATAAGTCATACCAATAAATAAGATTATAAACAACAAACATTGGTGTTCTGTGTGGTAATTGTACTGATAGTTTGTTACTGGTAAGTTAGTCATTAATAGCTATCATTGTCATGAACTACAGTAAAAGTCTTTAACTACACTGAAGCTCATGCACTACAGTGAAGGTCTTGAACTACAGTGAAGGCCATGAACTTTGGTGAAGGCCATGAACTACAGTGAAGGTAATAAACTACAGTGAAAACCATGAACTACAGTGAATGTCTTGAGCTACAGTAAAGGTAATGAACTAAAGTGAAGGCCATGAACTACAGTGAAAGCCATGAACTTCAGTGAAGGCCATGAACTGCAGTGAAGGCCATGAACTACAGTGAAGGCCATGAACTTCAGTGTAGGTCTTGAGCTACAGTGAAGGTAATGAACTACAGTGAAGGTCATGAACTACAGTGAAGGTCATGAACTACAGTGAAGGTCATGAACTACAGTGAAGGTCATGACAATCATCTACTACAGTGCACCTCATGTCTTCATGAACTAAATAGCATAGATTACAATATGATCAAAGCATTTTCAGCTGATATTACTACAATTGGCCTCATTTACTAGCTGGTGTGTTATGTAGTTGAGGACACGTAGTTGACCCAGTGAACTTCAGTTCTTTGAGAATACATTTGACTTGCATTGCTTCGGTTTATGAGCTCCATGAACATGTGACACGGTCAAGTTTATTTTATTTACTTTTTGAACTACAGGTGCAGTAAGCCTCAAACTACAGTAAATCAAATTAATTTTAGCCAATGAACTGCAGTAAATATAATGAAAATAACCAATGAAGTACCATAAACTTAATGGACTATAGTCAATAAACTACAGTAAACCTAATGGACTATAGTCAATGAACTACGGTTAACCTAATGGACTATAATCAATGAACTACGGTAAACCTAATGGACTGTAGTCAATAAACTACAGTAAACCTAATGGACTGTAGTCAATGAACTACAGTAAACCTAATGGACTGTAGTCAATGAACTACAGTAAACCTAATGGACTGTAGTCAATGAACTACAGTAAACCTAATGGACTATAGTCAATGAACTACAGTAAACCTAATGGACTGTAGTCAATGAACTACAGTAAACCTAATGGACTATAGTCAATGAACTACAGTAAACCTAATGGACTATAGTCAATGAACTACAGTAAACCTAATGGACTATAATCAATGAACTACAGTAAACCTAATGGACTGTAGTCAATGAACTACAGTAAACCTAATGGACTATAGTCAATGAACTACAGTAAACCTAATGGACTATAGTCAATGAACTACAGTAAACCTAATGGACTGTAGTCAATGAACTACAGTAAACCTAATGGACTATAGTCAATAAACTACAGTAAACCTAATGGACTATAATCAATGAACTACAGTAAACCTAATGGACTGTAGTCAATGAACTACAGTAAACCTAATGGACTATAGTCAATGAACTACAGTAAACCTAATGGACTGTAGTCAATGAACTACAGTAAACCTAATGGACTATAGTACACCTAAAGGAATATAGTCAATGAACTACAGTAAACCTAATGGACTATAATCAATGAACTACAGTAAACCTAATGGACTATAGTCAATGAACTACAGTAAACCTAATGGACTATAGTACACCTAAAGGAATATAGTCAATGAACTACAGTAAACCTAATGGACTATAATCAATGAACTACAGTAAACCTAATGGACTATAGTCAATGAACTATAGTAAACCTAATGGAATATAGTCAATGAACTACAGTAAACCTAATGGACTATAGTACACCTAAAGGAATATAGTCAATGAACTACAGTAAACCTAATGGACTATAATCAATGAACTACAGTAAACCTAATGGACTATAGTCAATGAACTACAGTAAACCTAATGGACTATAGTACACCTAAAGGAATATAGTCAATGAACTACAGTAAACCTAATGGACTGTAGTCAATGAACTACAGTAAACCTAATGGACTATAGTCAATGAACTATAGTAAACCTAATGGAATATAGTCAATGAACTACAGTTAACCTAATGGACTATAGTCAATGAACTACGGTTAACCTAATGGACTATAATCAATGAACTACAGTTAACCTAATGAACTGTTATTACGGTAATGATTAACTAAGGTTAAACTCATTAGCTCCATTACATGTCGGGACTAAATCTCATCGTCAGTTGACCCCATCAGCTACAAAGCTTGTTTCATAATTGGCATTGACATTAAATCTTCTCAATTTCACATGTCAAGGTACTCATGCATGGTTCGCAATTCATCTTGAAATATTGGATGGTGATACCATATATAAGTCTTGATGGTTCACCCTCATGGTCTTTTGACAGTCGTCTTTTGTTTATGTCAGTTATTTCGCATTTATCGTTTATTTTCACATTTTGGGGGTAAAAAAAAGAAACATTTGTCGGCCAATTCGTGCAAATTCTGAACAAAATTTAAGACTGGACAAGAAATGCTAGTGAGCCCAGCCCAGCCCTGCCCTGCCCTGCCACACTTCCTTTCCAACGGATTCCCGGATAGTAAACAGCTACCACTCTCGTACCCCTTGCTACATTGTATCTGTAAGTCGTACTAGGACTTTGTCTGACTAACCAACGACAAAGTCTGTTTTTTGGTCGCTGTTCTTAATTGAAATCACAGTCCAAAGAATGTGAATACCATTGTTTTCCCAAGCTTGTTCTGAGAGCATCTGTCACCAGAAACAAAGGGGTTGTATTTCGGAATATTGAAATTCTTTGGCAGCCTGAAGTAGTCGGAGATAAAACAGGATCTGATAACGACACCTTCAAACACCAGAATGTGTTGTAATGTGCGGAATGTCCCTTGTTAATTAAAAGATAAAGTTGACAAAAATCGTTTGAAGTCAGACTTCAGGTTCTTTAGAATTTTAGTCCAGCTGTGATACTTTTCCCCTGTACAAATTTTGAATACATAAAACAACGACTTCGTTTCCCTCGCGTTAACAGATTATTTAACTTGGGGTCGTTAATTGATTATTATATTTCGAGACGTTGTCCAAATCTTAATAAGGTTACGATCAGCTTTATATGTTTGACAAAATATCAAATTGTGACACGGACTTGACACAGGACAATCCCCTATTCAGGAACCTTAGTGTGTGCTAAGTATGTTATTATTTTGTTATCTAATATATACATATATATAAAGCTACATCGGGATGAAATGTTTAAAGGGTCCCGGCGGAGCTGGCACGGTAGGTCCCGGATGAGTCAGTAGACTATCTAATTACAACAAATAAAGTCGTTTGGTGTTTAATTTATAAAGTCACCGACCGTCGGGGGAAATTCAAGATAACCGCTGAACCTTGGCAATGTAGGGTCCCTGTTTCAAAGTGTTCAAGTTGGGATCACCGAGGCCAAATGTCCTACCGTGTGGTCGTCAGCGTTTGTAAGGAGCCGCCTTGATCTAGTTGACAGGGGCTCTACGAGGCCCCGGTTTTGGCCGCTTGGCGAGTAAAGGGGGTTTTCACGAGACCAGAACCATATCCCATGATGACACCACGGGTCTTTTATCGCTTTAATCGATCTGTTTTAACGGAGCATGAAATAATTCTATCAAGTCAAAGGTCAATATCAAATAGGTTGCACATCACTGAATGAAATCAATCTTGATTGGCGTAGAGGTCAGAGTTCGTTAACAAACAGGTGTCACTCACGAGACGGGTGCCTGCCCCGCACGGAAGGCCGGGTGTTGGAGCCCAATAACGCCCGACATTGACGTATAATAGCATACTATTTACCTCGCGTTATAGACAGGCTTAAGTTTCACCTAATTCTCCAGCATTCAATAATATTACACGCTTGACGCGATCATATTGTCTGGGCTTTTACGACCCTTAGTGCCGCTCCCTGATTTCTCAAATAAAATCAAACTGTTCTTGATCAGAAGAAAGAAAAAATAAAAACTGACAAATAGTAACAAAATGGCAGATCTACTCGTTTTCCACTGAAAGCCATGCACACAACACTAGGGGATTGTTGTAAATATATTTCAATCAGTCCGAAAAAACCGACTGTCTCCTTAAAATATAATGATGAGGCGAAAATAGAAAACGAAGAACATTTACACAAATTGACTATATTTTGCTAGACAATGGTGTAAACGTGAACATCCTGAATTGGATTCCGTTTATCCTGAAAAGAATAAGCAGTTTGCAACACAAAATGAAAACTAAACACAAGCTGATATTTCTTTAACCCCAATGTGCGACCAACCCTCAATAATCTACATGATACGTATGTGGTTGTGTCTACAGACAAAGCATCTTACAATTTGATCATTGTTTGAAAACGCATTTACGTTTATTGCTTGCAAAAAGAACTGAGACTGCTTGATAACCAAGGTAACACTACTTACACATTGACCGGTTTTTCGAAAGATGAAATTCTATCTAACCATGCATCAGTACTACAATCTTTCAAGATACCTGCTTATGAGAAAGAAGCTGACCTTTCACGTCTATATTGGAGGATGCATAAACTGCACAAGGATCCGTATAATCAATGTTTTATCGCCTGCTCTGCTAATTGCTCAACAAAGCCTTTATCGAAACTTCATGCTACCATTCTAAGAACCATTGAATCAGGGTTACAATTTTATAGTGACAAGAAGTGGAATTAATGGAATGTGGATTTTGAAAAACTCGAAAATCTTCTGACCAATCTTGAGCACACCTCCAAAAATGTTCTTTCGATCAAAACATTTGATTATTCCACCCTGTACACTACCAGACCCCATAGAAAACTGAAAGAACGTCTTCGGTCTCTAGTTACGAGGCGTACGACGATGTAAGTATATAAAAGACTTTGTGAAAAACCTAAAAACGATAAGATGAAATATACTGAAGAAGATATACGATGATGGAGACTTGATTGACAATAGTTTTGTTGTGTTTTGAGGAATGACTTTCCAGCAGACTGTTGAATTTTATTTTCCATGTAAACAAACTGTGACCCTCTCTTAGCTGACTTGCTTTTGTTTTCATAAGAGGCTGAATTTGTGGAAGAGCTAATCAGGACTGGTAGCAAAAACCTTGCCAAATCTTTTAATTTTACTTTCAGATATATCGACGATCTGTTGTCTTTAAATGTCAAGAAGTTTGCTGACCACATCGATCGTATATACCCTTCTGAACTTGAAATAAAGGACACAACAGACTATTCTACATCAGCTGCTTACCTCGATCTTGGACAGCTGACTACTAAGCTATTGTGTCATATGAAGATGTATGCTCATTAGTATGCTTACTTGTGATTGTACATGATGACTCGGTTTTCATTTTGAAGACTTTTTATACGATTACTTGGATGTGACCAATATATTCATGGCTGGATCGTCGATGAAGCAGAAGACGCTTACTCTTCAGGAACACATGTTCTTATTCTCTTGTACTTTGGCAGGGGTCTCCATGTAAATATTTCCTTTTTGTTCATATTGTGCCCCTTCTTTAATCGATTTTGAGTTCGAATTATGGTTTTGTTGACGCTTTGGTATTCTCTTAATATTTTCGAACTGTTGCCTCGCAGAATGGGAGCGCTTGAACGGAAGAAGTGTAATTGTTTGGGGCGAGTTTTGGTCGGGATTGTACCAGACTCGTTGTGGTGAATGACAATTGAATTCCAGCATTATCAGGACGAAAGTTTAAAACCAGTCGTTCTACCATTCTTAAGACTATGGCATTGGTGCAATTTTCCAGCAGAATACCAGCGAAGCCCAGCCGTGTCAACAAAACTTTCCAGCTTCAGAATAACGTGTAGGTATTAGATTGGCCACCGAAATCATGTGGTTTATCACCAGTGAGCATGCTTGGTACATTATTGAGCAATGAACCGTCAAACTTGCAGGAACTCGCCCAAGTTGTGAATGATGAATAGAAAAAAACATCCCTCCTCGAATTATATACCAGTTATCAAAAGGCGTGACGATTTCAATTTTTCGAGCGTGAACTTTCCATATCTTGATTGTTATATCCCTGCTTCTCCAACTTAGATGGCGTATATATGTCGCCGTTGATTCGTTATTTTAGGGCTTGCT
This sequence comes from Mimachlamys varia, assembly GCA_947623455.1. Classification (NCBI taxonomy): domain Eukaryota; kingdom Metazoa; phylum Mollusca; class Bivalvia; order Pectinida; family Pectinidae; genus Mimachlamys; species Mimachlamys varia. The sequence goes on from OX392529.1 coordinate 60,762,461, forward strand.
CTAAATATCGTAATTTTCGTGATCGATGTCGACTGCTGACATACAACTAACAGCACAAGGATTCGAAAGATGCAGATTGATAAGAACTATGGGCAAGTTTTATTGTCGCCATTTTTATCTCATTGAGAAATGTTCTGTATCTTTGTGTGATATGAAGATGGACGTTTTTGAGTATGCTCATTAGTGTGCTGACTTGTTGTAATTGACAATAATGCCTCGGTTCTCATTTCGAGGACTTGATGTTTATTTTGATGTGACCAAGGTTTACATGGCGGGTGTCGTCGATTAAACAGAAGTCGCTTACTCTTCCGGAACACCTGGTCTTTTTCTTATTCTATTACTTTACATGGTCTCCATGTGGATCTTTCCTTTTTCGCATTTTGCCTCTAATTTAATCGTTTTTGAGTTCGGATTATGGTTTTGTTGACCATTCTCTGCACTAGGTACAGTGCCCCCCCCCCCCCCCCACATCCTGTTATATTGTAGTATGTCTAAACGTATATTTGTATAGTTGTCTACATTTCTGGGAAAAGAAAGCTCTCACAACACGAGATCGACGACGTTCTTTCGGTTTGGTATGAGGTACGGTAGTGTACAAGGTAGAAAAATTAAGGGCTTAATTCCACTTCTAGAGTTTACAGTATCACAATAATACTAAAGTCTGGATTTAATGGCTCTAAGAATAGAAGTAAGAAATTTTGATAAAGGCATTTGTTGAGCAATATTCAGAGCCAGAGATAAAACGTTGCTTTTAAGGATTCTTGTGTAGTTACGGTATCCAATATACACGAGGCAGGTCAGTGCCTTTCTCATTTACGGTATCGTGAATGATTGTAATACTGAAGCATGGTTTGATAGTATTCCATCTTTTGAAAAACCGGTCAATATATAAGTATAGGGTAACTCTATTTACCAATAAATGTATTAGCCTTCTGCAAACAAGTGTCAAATAAATAGATGCCTTGTTTGCAGACATGACCATATGCTTATCCTGAAGATCGTTGAGTTTTGTTCGAACACTAGAGTCAAGAAATATTGACTTGTGTTAAGTTTTCATTTTGTATCGCCAACTACTGATATACCTCACCCTTTCTGAAAGTGAATCCGATTCAGCCTGTTCACGTTTTGTCCATTGTCTGGCTTAACTTTTAATCTTACAGAGTGAGTGTACAGCGATTACCCAATCTCTGGTTCTGATTAGCTAAGAAGTCTCACCGGAAGTGACGTTTCCGATGTGATTTCTCACACATGACATTTCAGTAAGACACTGCATGGCTATCTAGTTATGTACTCTCCCATAGACAAGCTTGAGTTCATGTATTCACGCGATTGTCAATAAGAGAGAGAATGATCTCACATACATGCAGAACTAAAGCTGCTGACTCAAAATGAAAAAACACTTTTATTTACCTGTGTTACGTGTCATTATTGAGTGAAATCAGATAGATCTACGGTTGTATTTGGCGTGAAGAATAGCAAGGTTGTTGTCGACGTCACAGGCCTGGCGTAACTCCAAACATATCGGCCAGGCATGCGTGCCAATGCGGCGATGCTGAGCAGATACGGGCCCTACACGGATAAATATTTCATGTGGGTTTTGTTACTGTAAATTAATAGCCCCATTATAAAACTTATATTTAGTTATTATGAAGTTCCAGTGTGGGTGAGAAAATTCTACAAGAATGCATATCGACGTTTATTATAAATATGTACAACTCATTCAGGTGTTATACAATTTCATTCAGGTGGGCAATATTTTTGTTTCCGTGTATTTTTTCCTGCGCTGTTTAAGATTACTCATTCTCAGTGTGGTTTTAGGTGAGTTCTCTGAATAGTTAAGAAGGAATTGATTAGAAAGAGGCCACACCGCCTTCCAGTGATTGTGATCCTCTTATCAAATCGAACCATTTTTACAAATAAACCATGCTTTGTTATTTTTCCTTCTTTTTGTTTTCTTTAGCATCATTTTCTATGAAGAAGTAAAGCTTTTATACATAAAAAAGAAATTCCGCGACTAGCAAATATTGTTACCATGCCTGAAAATCACTTTTGAAGCTTTATCACATTTTAAAGAGCAATTTAGTTCAGCGACGTTTAATTTTATTAATAATTTGCTAACTGGGGTCACTTTGAGAATATTTACAGCTCTTTGCTGGAAGTTTCTTTTATGATGTGCATACCACAAATATTTGGAAACTTTTTGCACGATTTATATTCGTTATAGAGGAAACAAAGCTAAACACCTTTAACGTTCAAACTGTCACATTTCAAAGTTTCCGATATTTTAACATATCCAGATGCCAGAAGATGTTTAGCAGGCACGGTCGTCTAGTGATAGGACGCCGGTCCAGTCTACTCAGCTGTAAACGAGTACGTGGTTGGGCAGTGCTAAAATTTTAAATGCTAGCCGTGAGTGCCAGATGGTAGCACCAGTTGTAAGCTCCCCAGGGCGTTGGGAACGATATTAGTTGGTTACCAAGGCCTTATATCAACATATAATAGTTTGTGAACCGCTTTGAGACGCCCTTTAGGTTGTGATATATATAAGAACCCCGAATTATTATTACTTTCAATCGGTCGTCTCCTGCTCATCGGTAGCTCTACCGTTAGAGGATTAAAATGAAGTTGAAAGCACGGTAGAGAATCAAGTGAATAATATATCCTCGTGTTAGTGAAAACTTCTAAATATTCATTTGAGATTTACGCGGGGCAGTTGCCAGGTACTGACGGTAGGTCGGTGGAGTTTTTCCCGGAACTCCGGCTTTCCCCACCACTAAAACCCGGCGCGACATTAAATGACCGTGAGTTACCCTGAAAGCCAAATAGGTTGGTATGGTTTCTGTACGTAGACATCGATACTAGCCCTGCTCTTCGATACATCAACAATGGTAAACAATCCGGAAAATATTATAAATACTTCGAATTAAGTTACGACGTGACGCCGTTCTGTTGTTGAACATTTGTTAGTGTTTTGTTTTTTGTTTTTTGATTTATTTTCATGATTCGTCTCGAGAATATGAGTTGTAAATAGCTCTTGGTATAAGTAAAATGTAGTTGGGAATTTGTAATCCATCTGTAACAATTAAGTTTTTTTATGTTCTCAAAATTAACCGGATTCTGAGAGCCATTCAATATTTAATATGAAATATCGATATAGAATGAAATGAAAATTTTCCTTCATGTCGTAAAACAAATTTTAAACATTTTAATTTGTTTTGTTAGATTTCATACTCGTCTTTTTTGTGTTTATGTCAGCAGGAATTTTCATTTATGATAAAATATCACCGATTTCAGACCTACAATTTTTCATACTCGGATGAACACAAAATAAAGTCTTCATCCACATTTTCTCATATACAGAGTAAACACTCTAAACTTTCGCACGCTGTTCTGTAATGTATGTTTGGCTTTTATAACAATATAAATTATATTTCTATATTGATGACAACCAAGATAACTACTACAATAAAATATGAAAATAAAGAAAAGATTTTTAACTGAAATACATGAAAAGCTGGCTTTGACAAGGTGGGTAACTATAAATCCAGATTTAAGAGATAACGCGTATTTTGCGTTTAATCGCAAGTTAGGTTATGCCCACTTTCCCTCTCAACAGCTTTGGAATATGTCAAAACAAAATAAAAGGCTAAATGTACATCACCTTGTTGATGAGACAAGAACACTATTTTGATCCTTAGATATACACCTGAAGAATATCGCGGCCGCTAGACGGTAAAAATTGTCAGGCTCTGTTGTCAGGTGACCCATTTGTAATTTCCAAGGGAAAAGTATTAACATAGCGATTGGTCAGTATTTTTACCAGAAATAAATCCAATTACTATCTTCAATGCATTCAGTTTCGCTATGACAAATTTCACTGGTGTCGAGAGCGTAGGTTTCGCTATGACTAATTTTACGGGTGTCGAGAGCGTAGGTTTTGCTATGACAAATTTTACGGGTGTCGAGAGCGTAGGTTTCGCTATGACAAATTTTACGGGTGTCGAGAGCGTAGGTTTTGCAACCTTTATTGCTTTTCTGATAGAAATGTATGCTATGTGTAAACTGTAAGTAAGACATTGATTGAAGCTGCTGACGCTGGACAGATGATAATTCGGTTATCAACACTACCAGTGAAAGCTATACCAGCCTTAAACTTAATTCCAGGCGTGATTTAAAGGGTGCTGATGAAAGAAATACCAATTAAGTTTGTTTGGTAAAGATAAGGTAATACTAACCAGGTCATAGTTTTTTTTTATTTTATGAATCCACACACATACACTCCGTAGCTTGAAGTGACAGAAAGGCCTATGTGATTTTCTTAAAAAAACTGTTTCCACGGGAAACCGTACGTGACGGTCGACAAGCTGAATGTTGTTTCAAGTACATTTTATTCCCTTTTTTAATAATAAAACAAAATACGATGCAAACTATTTTGCAATATATTGTTTTCTCGCAGTTGTACTTTAAGCAAAGAATCGTGCAAGGATATGGATATTTTTTAAAATTCTTTTGGATACTTATTCGTGTGACCGACTCCCTCTGAATATATCTTTTTTCAATAGATCAGTCATACTTTTCAATCATCCCAAAGTAAAAAACATGACAAATCGTAACGTCATCCCCTCGATTCATACCTTTTGGCCCCTATCATTTAGCCGTATAATCCAGTTTTAGTGAAAAAAATTCGGCATACTGTATCTATCAATAAATTAAAAAGATGCTGCATGTGTATGAGCTACGTCATCTTTCAGGATAGAAGGTGGCATACTCTGCTGGTGGTCCCCCCTCCCTCGAGGTTTGCTAGAGCCTGCATAGCCAATAATTGTCTCATTTAAGTAGTGGCTCATTATTTGAAATTATACAGGACTATTTCCCTCTAAATTCATGCATTATAAGAGGCTTATGCACCTGAACCTTCTGCTTCTACATGTAGTTTATTTCGGCATGCAGCATATGTGTGTTATGTTATCATACCTCCCATCCTCGGAACAGATTCTATAAGTGCGAGTGTTCACCGGTAAATATAGATACAAATGTTGTTTTTATACACGAAAAATGTTTCAAATTTAAAAAATAACCATTCCTGGTTTTATAATATCTCATCACCTACATGTACCTATAACACTAATGATTGGTCCGAATGCACAACACAACTTTGTCTAGCAATAAGAATGTCGGCTTTGAGCGTCGGCTGTTGTAGGAAAACCGTGCAGCACGATAAAGAGTGGGATATATATTTCTGTAAAAATGTAGGATTGACCTGAACTAAAACTTGTCTCCATATTTCATATTTTTTTGTAGGATGTGAAAAAGGAGAAAGTGGGAGAGATGTTTTTGACATTTCGGTATAAATCTTGTCCGACATGAAGAGCGGCTTGCTTTTGCATCAGATGCATATCGTCTGGTTGCTTTTTTTTTTAGATTAAATATAAATCTGCATCTAGGAATTGTCGGGACCACTCCCAATTCTATATCATGTTTCTACACTTATATCACCAAATCATTGGATTGCTAACCGTTCCTGTCTGCCCCCTACATCCTCTATGCTCGGCGCGTCACTCTTTTTCCCCCCCACAACGTTTTTGTTTTATTACCAGGCCTTTTTGTTGCGGTACCTTAGTTCTGCTGTCCACACAAAAAGCATGAAACGTTTTTTTCCTTTATGTCCAGAACCCCCTTCTGTCACGTTTATGTCCAGAACCCCCTTCTGTCACGTTTATGTCCAGAACCCCCTTCTGTCACGTTTAACTTTATGTCCAGAACCCCCTTCTGTCACGTTTAACTTTATGTCCAGAACCCCCTTCTGTCACGTTTAAGTAATGTGTTCCCTCGTTTTTCCTCTTTTCCTCTGATAAGTCTAGCACCTCACTGAAAAACTAAGATGAAATATATTGAAGAGGATATCGAACGAATGATTTAATTCCTAGTTGGCAATATTTTTGTTGAATTTGGAGAAAAGATTTACCAGAAGACTGTTGGAATTCCCATGGGAACAAACTGTGCCCCACTCTTGACTGATTTGTTTTTGTTTTCATACGAGGCTGAATTTGAGCTTATCAGGACACGTAACAAAAATCGTGCCAAATCTTTTTATTTCACTTAAAATATATCGACGATGTGTTGTCTATGAACAACAAGACCATGTCGATCGTATATACCCTTCTGAACTTGAAATAAAGGACACAGCAGACTCTTCTATGTCAGCTGCTTACCTCGATCTTCACTTAAACTACGACCAACATGGACAGCTTACTACTAAGCTATACGATAAACGTGATTATTTAAATTTAACGATCATGAACTTTCCATTTCTTTATAGTAATATCCCTCCTTTTCCAACCTATGGTATTTACAGTTGATTCGTTATTGTAGGGCTTGCTCTAAATATCATGATCTTCGTGATCGATGTCGACTGCTGACAGACATGTTTAATGGTCACCATCTTTATCTCATTGAGAAATATTCTGCATATATCTTTGTATGATTTTTTTTGACTTTTTGAGTATGCTCATTAGTGTGATTACTTGTTGTGATTGACAATGATGACACGGTTATCATATCGATGACTTGATATTTATCTAGATGTTACAAAGATTTACATGTCGGGTGTCGTCGATGTTGGAGAAGACCTACACTCTTCCGGAACACCTGGTCTTATTCTCTTGTACTTCTATAATGCTTTCCATGTGTATCTTAGTTTTATCAATTTTGAGTTCGGACTATGGTTTTGTTGACGCTTCGGTATTCTCTAAACATTGTTAAAGACGTTCTCCTGTGCTAGGGTTTTAGTGGACTACTCCATTATATTTTTTCTTTCTTCTATTTCCCCTGTGCTTCATTATTCGGCTTATTCTTTGGTTTTCCTTCTTTTCTTTATTTCATTCAGGATTACGCCTTTCTTCCATCCGTCTGCTTTCTACCAATGCTGGACGGGCCTCTATGGGGCGATTGGCGTATTTACTCTTCAATATCTCTTGTCTGTGTATTCCGCTCCTGAAATATACTTTCACAATGAAGAAATTTAACAGGCAAGTATGCGTAATGCTATAAATATCTTACTTTTTAAAGCATATTTCATAAACAAGTATTCAATATCATATGCAACTCTTCACCTTCGTTTGTTTTTTTCAAAAGTAAACACCAAATGAAAACATAATCAAATTGGGCAACAGACTTATAATCATCCCTTCCATTCCTTGATTTAGAATTAACTTTATTTCAATGCAGTTTCAAAACCATATTTCATAAATCTCCGTCTGCCACATCATTGCGTCTTTTCCATAGACCAAAAGATGGAAGGAACTATTGAATGATATCAAAAAGAAAATATTGTTATCAAGATATTACACTGAAAAATATGATGGCGGTGATGGTAGTGCATCAGCATTGTGCACACAAATCCCTGATGTCATCAATATCTGTTATCTGATGTCACACAGATTATCTTGGAGATAGTGAATTTTGTCACAGGAATGACAAACACTTCAAAGGCGACATACACGGAGATAGACATCGCCAAGAAGATAATTGCAAGATTGAAAGTGAACTTTATTTCACGACTTTATACAGCTTGCCTTTCTGTCCTGTTTGCCCCACATCGTGGAATATGATGGTTAGGTACGGTTGACACTCCGCCTACAGTAGCAGCCTAGTCCTAAACAACCCTGTTGACTTAGATAACGTAGTAAGCTGTCTAATGCTGCCTTATCGTAATAACCAAACTGGAAATGTGTACACGAAACAATCTGACAGCAATACAAGGTTTTACTTCTTTTCAGTGAAGCCATCATTAATATAAAAAGTTTCTTTAAGAATGGATGATACGGGAAACTATTGGAAGTACTATGGATTGACTTGACATGATTCCGGTTACAAGACTTTGGGAAGGTTGCTAGGTCAGCGATACGACTCCTAATATTAATTTGAGAGGTAAGTAGTAGCGACTTATACCAAATGACAGTAAGTATCTTCTTTAGTTGTCTCCTACATTTAAAAAAATAAGAGAATACCGAAGCGTCAACAAAACCATATTCCGGCCTTAAAAAAACTAGGGGCAAAGTATGAACAAAGAAAAGATTTACCTTGGGACCTTTGTAAAAGTGCAAGAGAATGAGACCAGGAGTTCTGGAAGGGTAAGCGCCTCCTGCTTCATCGACACCCCAAAAACCGCCACAGGAAGGAACTGCTACACACATAAAATCATCAACGAGACATTTGGTTCCCTCACAGCAACAATCGAGTTGGAGATTACGGAAATTATGATGGTTGAGTAAGAACATTACCACATAGGTTACTAGTCAGGAAATGTTTATCGGAATTAGGAGCAAGTTTTATGGTCGCCATCTTTGTCTCATTCAGAACTTTTTTTGTATCTTAATGTAATATGAAGATAGGTGTTTTTGAGTATGCTCATTAGTGAGATTACTTGTTGTGATTGATAATGATGTATCGGTTCTCACTTTGGGGACTTGGGGTTTACTTGGATGTTACCAAACTTAACATGGCGGGTGTCGTCGATGAAGCAGAAGACGCTTACTCTTCCGGAACACCTGGTCTTATTATCTTGTACTTTTACAAGGTTATTCATGTGGATCTTTCCTTTTTCGTAATTTGCCTCTAGTTTCATCGTTTTTGAGTTCGGATTATAGTTTTGTTGACGCTTCGGTACTTTCGGTAACATTTTCAATTTCAACATATTTTATTGACATAAGATGTAATTTTGTCAATAGGATTAGACATCAGGCATTGCCTATATTAGTCCTCTCCTTATATAATAGGTGGCAAACAAACACAAACATATATACACACATGAATTAAGATTAACAATGGTGTAACAAAAGGGGAGGCAACTCCTCAATGTGAAGAAAAGGTAACATTATCGCTTTATTCCTCTATGCCACTCAATTGCTTACAAATGATTTTTATTGGTCAGAATAAGATAATATTTTAATTTAGTTATGTTTTAAGTGTGTTATGCTTGTAATGGTGTTTTGGATGTAATAGTGTTTTTTATTAATAAAGATTGCAATACACGGTCCTGAAATATATGTTTTTAAATTGCTAAATTATGTGACATTCCAATACTGTCTCCATAGAAACCATGAAGGGAAATCGTTAACACGTTAAACAAAAAACTAAATGAAATTAATGCTGTCTCCATAGAAACCATGAAGGGAAAAAGTTAAAAGTTTAAACAAAAAACTAAACGAAATTATTTCTGTCTCCATAGAAACCATGAAGGTAAAACGTTAACACGTTTAAACAAAAACTAAACAAATTTCTGTCTCAATAGAAACCATGGAGGTAAAAATGTAATACTCTTAAACAAAAAACTAAACGAATTTCTCAACAAGTAAAGAAGCAAAGAGAGACGTGTAGAAAAAACCCCAAAGGAAACAAATGTTAAACACACACAAAGGTAGAAAATAAGAAAGAAGTAAATACGCAAAAAATACCAGACAAATAAAAAATCGGCTATTTTAAAACAAATAAACAAAACCGACATGATAGTTTAACAAATAAGTTTATAAAAAATCAGTACAAAAAAGTAAACAAACTGACAGGAAAACAAAATTTAAAGAAATTAAAAAACAAACAAATGCATAAGAAACGTCTATGCTAAACAGTCAAATATACAAACAAACGGCCTGTTACGGAATTTGCGAAGAAACAATACGTTTCATACACATTACAATTCCCCGAAAAAACAAATCGCGACAAACATTTGACATCTTGGTAAAACCACGTGATTAACTGGTAGATATGAAATCCAATAAATATGACAAGTGAAGAAGTGTCAAAAGCACGTGACTTGAGATATTTCGTATCTGTAGACAACAGATGAACTAAGTATTGTGGTACTTACTCAGAAATACGTAATTCGGTTGTTATGAAGCTTGTGTTAACTTCCTTGTGTACAGTTTACGATCAAAGAATTTCGAAGAGGATACAAAAATGCCGACAACCCACACGCAAATGACATGCTCCACATGCAGTCGCAATGTGTAGGCTCGTTCATATAATAAATATGCGCTCTTCACATTTCTGTTGGGTGCAAGCGTGAGTATAGTGCGTGGTTTATTTACGGGCACCTGTGTAGACTTTACCCGTCACAGAGATAGCATCTCGCTTAGTGGACATCCATGACGATTTTAAGGAACATCCTGACAACGTTTTCGACCCCTAACATTGTATGAGTGCAGTATCCTTCGCAACTTGGGGGCCCCACGCCGCTCCATGCCGAGGTGTCCACTCGAATCTATCACGCGCACGTTCCTAAGGAACGAGCACCGGGGAGGGATCCTAGACGAAGCGAGAAGACATGGTGGGAGGTGTCAACAAGACAGGAAGAGAATCGCTGACGTCGTACGACGGGGATTTGACAGACCCTGCCGTGCTCTACACGTGGTAGGCATTCTCGGCCCGTTATTTATGGTTCGTCGTCTCCGTAATGTCTATTGAACGACGATACACATATTTACATGTATTTGTCTGCGAGGTACATTGATACACGCCTCGTGGTATTGGTCTGTCGCCATAGCAATATGTTCGACAGCCTATACTCACGTCGAGGGAATGTGAAACTTCCGACACCTTCATTAGATTGTTGTTCGTTATTACGGCTGTATTTAAGTTCAGAAATAGTATTTTCGAATCTAGAAATTATATGCAATGTTTCGAACATTTCACTTTGTCTGTATTAAAAGTTATTATAAAATGTTTCATATTTGAAAAAAATGAACAGGTACATTTCAGTTTTAGCCTAAATATGGTAAACATACAAAACTAAACGCTGATTCCATGTATCAAATTTGCTTTGTCATTTCAATAACAATTTAAGAGTATGGTCTGATATTTGTTTATAAAAGATAGACATTCTGTTATAAAAGATATGCTTAAAATTTTAAGTATTCTGTTTTGCGAAATATCAGCATTCGATCTATTTCCACTTCAATGTGAAATAATGTCCTATGGATAATAATTAGCAATGTTTAGTTACACATTATGAATTCAGATACAAACCCATAAACATACAAACGATAAAAAGGTAACTAAAGAAATATTTACTTAACAGGTAACAGTTTGTTTGTTTTATTTTAACGTTTCCATTTTTAAATTTTAACTTTGTTTTATTAATAGTTGAAAAGAACGGAACAAATTACTATGCTTTTATATTATTGACTAAATCTGCTTAAACTAAATGGAAAAGTATTTTATATATGTTGTAAGATGCTTTCAGATTTCTAAAGAGCCTATTTCCTGTTTAATGTTTTGACCTTTGACAAAAGTACAGGATATTAAGCAAATAATGTTTCACCCTAACAACAACCGATTCAAATTTTCCTTATGAGTAATGAACGTGTCGTGTAATATATATTTCACCCATTGTAAAACAGTAAAAATCTATTTAGAATTACATCACACTGTGCTCGTCACTATAGAAATAGGAGGGACATAGAAAAATGTCCATTTCATATAGATTTGAACAGCCTTGTAGACAGGCAATCGCCTTGTCGGACAACTAGAGTATGTGTTTTATTGGTCGTAAACCAGATCTGTCCTCCGCGGCAAACATTTAAACCGTTAAATAACACTTACACATACATTCCCCCGACACTGCTTTTGTACCGAGACACACAAGCTGTCAAATTTGTTATTTTTGTTGACAAAATAAATTTTTGCTGCAGCTATAAATTTTATTTTTTTTATTTGAACTTCAGCTCCCGCCAGTATTTATACTGGTGATTGCTAGACGTCGGTCGGCATTTGCTCCCTGACTAGATTACCCCAGTCCGAGATCAATGCACTTCAATTATTTGCTTATCAAGCTTTTTTGCAAATATTTTATTTTTGATCTTTCTTTTCAAATAATTCATTTTAAAAGTAATTTTCGGAATTTAACCTCCTCCTATCCCCCATGTCTTTATTTGTTGTGTGAATAGTTTTACAACGTTTTGTTGTCAACTTGTTCAGTCGTCAGTTCTGACATAGCCACGATATTCACTTCTGTGTAGCAACATAATCTTACATGATATCCTGATAAAAGATATGAAGTAGAACACTGTATCGATCTTAATATACAAAGAGCAAATCTTTATTATCTAAAGACAATTTCATTTTGTTGTTTATACAAAATTACAATCGACAAATGGTATAAAGCTGTTAGTGAAGAAAAGGTTCAAAAGCTTACTTCTTGATAGTAACATCACTGGTTCTCCAACCTATGGTGTTAACATGTCGCAGTTGATTTGTTATTCATGAACTTGCTCTAATTATTTTTCGTGGTATATGTCGACTTCTGACAAACTTACCACACAGGGATTCGAGAGATGCAGGATGACGAGAACTGTGAACAGGTTTTATGCTCGCCATCTTTGTCTCACTGAGAAATATAGTGTATTCTTGTATAATATTAAGATAGACGCTTTTGAGCATGCTCATTAGTGTCCTTTCTTACTTTTGGTTGAGAATGATGACTCGGTTCTTATTTGAAGGACTTGACGTTTACTTAGTTGTGACCACGACTTACATGGCGGGTGTCGTCGATGAAACATAAGACGCTTACTTTTCCGGAACACATGGTATTATTCTCTTGTACTTTTTCTCTGAGTTTTCCCCATTAACGATGGTTAGATGGTATCTGGACTAGAAATATGACAGCCAGAATATTAAGATTTTCTCAAATTTACACATAGAATACTATGGAGTATGAATTCCATCCATAATAGGTAATCATAGCATAGAAGTATTCAGTCCAGCCATGTAATGCATAGTTTAATGAGATATTTGTATAGACACAAATTTTATGATTAAAATATAAATGCTGTTTGTGAAACATTATTGTATTGTGATATTTTCCACGTGCTGATAATTTTCAAATACCAGAGAGAGGAGGCATTATATTTTGAATTTATGAAAAGTAATTTTTGTGAACATTAATCGTAGCATATTTTCAGCAAATAGGTCATTTTGAATTATATTTGGTAATTATTTAAATTTTAATGATTATGAGCATACTGATAAATTAACAGTTATCGTACAATGTGATTGAGTTAAGGAGTTGTGATATAAGTTTTAGTGACGGAGGCACGACCTTGTGGTAAACTATTACCAGTGATTTATGGCTTATTTAAAGTACAAAATTTATTGTTTGTAATCAGCATTAAGTAGATCTATAATCAAACAATGTTGAATTGATCTACTAAATTAGACGTTATCCTGGCTTATTGAGTACTCCATTGATAACGTAATACGTTATCATTGTTGGTTTTTTAATTTACGTCACTATTGTTGATAGTATGATGAGATAATTGTAGGATTTCTCACATTGGAGGATACTAGGTATAACATAATAACATATTTAGAAAGGGAAAACATCAATGAGCGATGTACATTTCAAAGTGTAGGTACTTTCAGTGAAATATCTGATAATGCCGTGATTTGATACAGGGATTGAGTACGCTAGATATAATTTGTGTATAAGTATATTTGCTGACCTTTCTATGTGCGATCTTCAGTATATTATGTAACATAGATTTAGCCAGGCTATTTATGTACTTTGTATTACACCTAGCCAATAGATAGATGTGCTTAACTTATTTCATTATTTAGGACTTGGATCATCATGTGTTCGGTCTTGGCTAGATCGGCCTCGGTATTTGTTACCTGTGATCCCTACAGGTGTGATGGTGATTACACACACACACCTGTACGTACAGATCACTCGAGTGATTACCATGCAGACCAACTAGCCCACAAGAACACGTTCTCGTGTATGCTATTGGTAAAAAAGTTGTGTTTAGTTCTTCAGATGTTAATCAATCTTTCACAATTATGAATAAGTTTATTAATAATGATGGACAATTTATGTGTGAGATTCAAAAGCATACTATATATAAACACGATTGTCAGCAATGAATTCTAAAAAAGTGATGCAGTTTAATTCATTTTCTTTCTGAATCTATAACTAAAAGCTGCAGCATATGCTTGTGTTACGTCATCATTCAGATTTAAATCTTACTGAATTTGATGGTGATTTCCCTATTAGGTATTCTTCCTCTTTTCATTGTTCATTGTCAACTTATAATTAATATCTGTTGTCACTTTGTCATTTTACATTTTTAACCCCCCCCCCTCCCATCCCCTTCATGAAACTTTAACTTGACAGTACAAGCGACACATATATTTAGAAACATTATATACATTTCTGAAGCTTATTGGTGTTTTTCCGATATTATGAAATACATTATTTGCGGATGTCCGCATGGCAATAGACATCTATTGACTTTTGTCTTATTCTTTTGCCACGAAACAGATACAATTATCTGATAAATTAAAACTACTTCAAATAAGGTAAAGATGAAATAAACAAAGTTTAACAAATTTCTGTGAAATGCAAATATTAATTCTGAGATTATTATCAGATGACAAAGGCATTAAAAAGAAACTGAAATGAAAAATACTTTTTGTTTCTCAATAAACACCACTTATATTTCACCTTGTGAAATGCCTAATTGTAAATATTTTCACTTTAACTTTCTTAACATAGTGTTATAATTACGATGTTGATGTAGTAATCATATCATTCTTCTTATTTTTATTTCAATACTATTTTATTCTATATTGGATACTTTTATAAATAGTATCATTTATTTTTTAAATAATATTGCATTTAACATGTTCCCTTTTGTATATTACTGACAGGATCAATAGTATATATTGGAAAACTAGACTGAATCAGTATTCAATATTTCATAACTTATTGGAGTGAACAATTTTCAAAATGTACATGACACTAAAGTATAAAGCATGTTTTTATAGATAAATAAACTAATTAATTAGAAATAAAAAAATATAATAATCAGGCATTTTTAAAGCAATAACAATGTAAAAAAAATCAAAACCTTACTTGGTTATTAGCAGGCTGTTATTGTTATAAATCATATGTCAAAAAATGACAAAATAATATCCAGTAATGTCAAAATACTATTTTCTTCATTAAAAGAAGAATGTAGAGATCTTTTCACGAAACCATATAATTTTGTAATTTAAAGTGTCAACAATGTAACTATTTTAAAGCAAGTTACCTCCTTTCAAAGGCAAAGAAAACAATATTAAGAAATTCCATACAAAAATTGCGTATTTTAAAGCTAAATAAGTAAAAAAAAAAGTAGATAAATAAAATAAAAAACAAAAAACAAAAATGGAAATACAAAATCAGATATGTTTTGATAACAACACTTGCTCTGGTCCACATTATAACAAATAATAATAATAATAGTCTTTATTTATACTTGATAACAAAATACATGTATCACGCAAAATACGTTTGTTAGTCAGGCAATCGAAAAAAGGTTTTGAATCACATGTTTTGCTTGCAATGGCCTATAGCTTTACTTGAAATTGTATCAATGAATATATGCACTGAAGGAAAAGTTAAAACTAACAAAAATATGTTTCTTTTATCTAACATTACCTATTTTCGCATGATGGTGAAATATTTAAATAATAATATCGTATCTAACATGTATGATAAATTTCATAATGATTTTTTGTTTCTCCAGTTTTAATAGTATGTTATTATTTGAACTGGGTAGAGAAGATTAACGAGTGAGCTACCATATTTGAATATGTTTAATGAATTTATTTAAGGTTTTGAAGTTAAAAAAATAAATGAAAAATAAAACATGCAGTGTGGCGTTCATTGATAAATCTCAGTGTAAAGGTAGCTTACAGATAAATAGATTTATCTAATCTACAGTGAGGTAATGCCTTTTATGCGTCCATCACATGGAGGGACTACCTGACAGGTATCAAGGCATGCTACAGTAATTACTAAAGAGAGATTCTGCACGTGCATCGGATAGAGTTACCTACTGGTTAAAGCATTTCTCGATATACCTGTCACTCAAACGAGGTCGGTTTTAATGAGCTGTTCAGTGGGATAGATAGAGGTGATATTCTACGCCTGGACACATCCCTTGCGGATTAGCATAGCGACACACCTTTTATGTCCCTACCGATTGCTTAATGAGACGAAATAAATATATTTCAATTAATGAATCAATTATAAGGCAACTGATTGACGTATATGTTGAAACACCTTAATTGCAGTTCACACCTGTGGGGCTATGAACATGCTGCGGGTTCAGGTATCAAAATCAGTTTGGACATTCGTACAAATAAAATTATTACATGTATTTGATCCCTTTGTATCATCCATGTATATCAAAAAACTTTAGTCTAAATAAAAGGCTGTATGTATATATGTAGGTCATCGAAGGTTGGCATGTCATGGAATGATAAACTTTTGAATTTCAAAGATACTTGCATGCTTTACAATCGAACGATTTTAAAGATACAAAGATAAAAACATACGAATGCATTTTATATGAATACGTCTAAGAACGTCTTGTGCTTAAGAAATACTGAAGAATGAAGACATTGATGTAAACAAAATATCATTACCCTCATTGACATCATAAGTAAGATTTAAAACCATATTTGACGTATTTCATGTAATTTCATATTCCATAAATATACTCATTAGTATACCTACTTTTTATGAAAAAATATTAGAGAATACCTAAGCATCAACAAAACCATAACCCGAACTCAAATCAATTAAACTAGATACAGAATATAAACAAAAGGCAAAGTTGCACAGAGACCCTTGAAAAGTACAAGAGAGCAAGAGGATGTGTTCCGGAAGAATAAGCGGTGTCTGGTTAATCGACAACACCCGCCATGTTAATATAGAGCAAATCCAAGTATTTGCAGTGCCCTCAAAACAAGAATAAGACATCATTCTTAATAAACAAAGAGTAGACATACTAATGAGCATATTAGAAAAGCGTTCACCTTCATAATATACAAGGATACAGAATAATTTTCAATGAGATGACGACAATAAATTTTGCTCATAAGTTTCTTTATAAGTCAGAAGCCGACATCTTTCACGAAAATCTCGGTATCTAGAGCAAACTCTAGAATAAGGAATAACCTGCGACATTCCATAGTAATGAAAAGCAGGGATGTTACTATCAAGAAAGGGGAAGTTCACGATCGGAAAATCGTCAAGTTTATCGTTTAGCTGCCCATATTGGTCATGATAATTCTCAATTGGAGGACGTGAGAAAAACATGGATGAGACCTAGATTTACATGGTAAACTTCCCAAACACCTGGTCTTATTTTCTTGTACTGTTCCCCGTCGAAATCTATCATTGTAAACATTTTGTCCGTATTTTAATCGATTTTGAGTTCTGGTTGTTGTTTTGTTCACGCTTCGGTATTCAGATATATATTTTTATGCAGTATTTGTACAAACTCATGGTTATTTTTGCTGTTTTGTCATTTTGGCTGCTGTTAGGTCCTCATTTTTGTTTATCTCAAGCAAAATAATGATTACTATCATAAAACAAACATTTATGTATAGTTCTTAATGCTATGCCTGAAAACAAAATGTAAAATTAGAATGTTTAAAAATTAAACATTCGATATAAATAATTAAGAAAATAGGTTAATATTTTCTAAAATTAATATCAATCTTGGTCAGACACGTTATAACGTTAACAATGATATTTTTAGAATAAAATGGAAATCAATCCTTGAATGAATGCAATATATTCGATTCTCGGTGCACTTCACTTTTAACATATGTTGAATTACCGAATTATGACTCTCAAAATATGTTTTAATGGGTAAATCATAAACCAATTTTACCAACAATAAATGTTTCGAAAAAGCACTAGAATCAATAAATATGTCATAATATCATACACATTTTGCAAGATGACGAAAGGTGAGATGTAGTGTCGGGAAATAACTCACAACGCTTCACACAACATTACAGCCGTGCTGGTAGATTGTTAGATGACACATTCGGTTTAGCTGAAATAAAGAATATTGTTTTTGTACAAAATTTTGACTTCTCCGATAAATGAAGGTCGACAAGCTATGATTCCAGGATTTTGTAAGGTGTTATATAGTTTTGGGTAAAAAAGGAAGTAAATGTATGAAGTAAACAAGGATATTTTTCTTTTATGATGAAAACCTAAAATATATCAAAAAGGACATTTCATGACTATCCAAATGAATAACACTTTGGAGCTTGACTGTTTTAAATCTGTAGGCATTTCTGTAAATTATTCACGTTTTGTGACATCACTTTCTCCTAAAACGTTTCAACATTTCATTAAAATCACATTTCTGATTTATTTCAACAGTTTTGAACTTTCAGAATATCTTCTGTAATTAAAAAATCTAAATTTTCATGTGCACTGATTTCTGCTAATGCTCGTTCAACGACAAAGAATACAAATAGAGATGGACAAAGAATAGAAGAACCAAAAGATACAGGTGATGGACATGTTTACATACAAATATTAGATGTGATATATATAATAGAATACACACGAGCCTCTGATATTACATAATCTTACTGGTGTTCATACTGTATACAAACATGTAGTTTATCCGGTTAAATAATATTTAACAATGCTTTTAAAATTATACTGTTTTCATTATACATCAACCAAGTATACTTATCTGGTGGCTCTAGTGCTAAAACATTTGGGCATATAGTATTACATATGAAAAAAATCTTTTATATCATTGATGTACTTCTTACAAACTATCATTAACTGGATTTCATCCTCAAAAACAATTACTGTCGCATTTCGTGCACAATCGCTGAGACCGGGATACATTTTGGTAACGGCCTGCTTCTATCATGAGTTTGTGCGTAGAAATACGGAGTTTGCTAATATGTATTTTGGAAAGCTGGTTGGGTATAATACTGATGTAAGGTTCTAGCCCCAAAACTACATATGCCTGTTTTGTAGGTTAGTATGGAGACATGTTACTGTTAGATGAAAATATGAAGATGGTATTCTATTACTAAATTATAAATTGAACTTGTATTATCCAATACTATTAGTTCAAATCTAGTTATCAGGCAATGCAGGTTTAATAGAACAACAACCTAGTACTAAAGTGTCAGTATAAAGCTATGACTCGATGAAACTAGGACAAATTATACAAAAAGGAAATATTTATATGGCAATGGTTTAAGAAAAATATTGAGAAAATCAAACGAGATATTTACAAAAACGCATGCATCGACGACGCCCATCAGAGAAGGAAAACTTATTTCAAATTTTAGTAATTCCACGTCCTCAAAGCGAAATAATGGGTAGCGAATAATATAATGATGGAATTATGATAACGACATTTTAACTATCGAATTGTCATATTGAATATTGGATTCTTTAAACTAGTGTGACCGTCCGCGTTCCGACATCATTCATACATCCCGAAGACTGTCTTTGTTTTACACATATTCTTTTGATTCAATTTTATGCTAAAATCATGTAACATTATCATCAAGAAAAACATGTAACTGTCTCAAAAACTTAAAGCAGCTTGACTGACTGTATCTAACAGAGTTCGAAAGTTTTTTGAATATGAAATAAAAATACATTTAGATATCATTACGTTAATGACGGCTCGGACTGTCAGATGACTAAGTATAATATAATCTGATTAAGTGTCTTTAGTCAGAATTCACTGATTAAAATGACATCATTAGTGAAGTTAATATTTGAAACGAGGCTCAATGAATCCATAACATCAGTTAACTACCAATTATAATTCTTAATACAATATGTCTTTTCAGTTATCTTGAATCACATCAGTTGCTATGCAATATTCAAAAATAAATAAATAAAAAAGAAAACAAAAAATACATAATATTATAACGATGTATTTAATTGGTTCCGTGTAAACGATTTTATGTAGAAATAGTAGCTACACTATTGAGAACCATTCCCGTGTTTATGTATAATATTGCTTATGTATGATGCTATATGAATAACCAAAATTTGTTTGGATACCAGCATAATTGTGTATGACATCCATTGTATAACTTGTCAGAGATATTTCTTTGTAACTAGATATTTCTCTTGCTATATTTTATAATATCTCGATGATAACTCACTCTACTGAATCTGTACAAACTGTTGACTACAAAGTATATACAAACCAGTGTACTACATTAGACCACGGCACCCCTCTCATTAACATATCGCTGTTAAAGGGACTAACCACAATATACACTGAAGGGATACTTATCGGGACAGCTTACGTTTAATGTGTTTGTTATCTACAGTATATATCATTCAAAAGAATGACTGGTGTATATAAAAAAGACAAATCGAAATCAGAAATAGTTAAAAAAAAGTTCTACAAATGTAACAAAGTTTTGTGAAAATACGTGTTTTCAGTCTTTTTAAGTTTACAATGCGTCCTCAAACTTGTCGCCGCAATCACATGCTGTTTCCTACTCGTCAAGGATAATACGACGATAGAAAGCTTATCGCAGTTACTAAGTGTCTTCTTAAGTAGCTGTTATACTTTAACCGATTCACAATACACACAGAGCAGATAGCAGACAGGCAGTCCGCGATTCGGATTAACTCGTATTGTGAGCTTCGACTCCTGAGCTGGCTGTGGGCGAAAATGACTGCAGGAGTAGAAAGTTATACTTTGAAGTGTGAATTTAGACTAAATATCTGTTATAATCAAGAATTTTCGTGGTTAAAATATCCAAATCGCATTGTGTAGGTAATCCAGACATTATTTACGTGTGATAAGTACGCCATGTAAATATAGACCATATCATATTTGGTGTCAGGTTAACAGCTTATATTTGGGGCAAGGGTGACCTAAGTATGCATAACTTCATGTGCGCACTGAATGATTAGTATATCTAAACAAATATTTTGTTTTATACAATAGCATGGAATTTGTAACGCGTAATGAATATTAAACAGAGGAATGATAAATTTAAATTAAATCAAAAAGCGCTTCACCGAAACCCATATTGGTACCGTACATTCAAATGACATCATCTGAAAACTGATGTTTTTTATGGAATTTTTTCCCCACTTATATCATTAGAATTGTCTCAATTTTGTCATGCTTACTTCTTTTAATAACTAACCATAAAAGCTTTTTAGAGGTTATTAGGAATAGTGAAATTATATTGTTTATATATATATATATATATATATATAATTACGTGTGAATATGAAGTCAATATTAACAAAAACATTCAGATTTATTTATTCTTGGATTCCATCTTATTCTATAGATTGAAACATATTCTATCTTTATTTATCTTTTCTTAGTAGACTTTTTTGGTAAAAATGATTAATTTGTTTTTATTTATATATATCAATTATGGACCTTTGCTGAGGTCAATATAGTGTTATACCAACCTGGTAAAATGATTTATTCGTTTTCATTCAAATAAACAAAGTATGGATGAAATGGTAAGCCATACATTTGTAGTTACGTTGCATCTCCTCTGTCATAAAATTTGTTTCAAACGTCCACAGAAGACGTGTTATTATCGTTATGATATTGAGGATATCATCATATTTTTAGGATTGTGAGCGAGCTAAATATTGTATGTATTGTCGCTATGATATTGAGGATATCATCATATTTTTAGGTTTGTGAGCGAGCTAAATATTGTATGTATTGTCGCTATGATATTGAGGATATCATCATATTTTTAGGATTGTGAGCGAACTAAATATTGTATGTATTGTCGTTATGATATTGAGGATATCATCATATTTTTAGGATTGTGAGCGAACTAAATATTGTATGTATTGTCGTTATGATATTGAGGATATCATCATATTTTTAGGATTGTGAGCGAGCTAAATATTGTATGTATTGTCGCTATGATATTGAGGATATCATCATATTTTTAGGTTTGTGAGCGAGCTAAATATTGTATGTATTGTCGTTATGATATTGAGGATATCATCATATTTTTAGGTTTGTGGGCGAGCTAAATATTGTATGTATTGTCGTTATGATATTGAGGATATCATCATATTTTTAGGTTTGTGGGCGAGCTAAATATTGTATGTATGCCAATATAATAAACAATGATCCTACACGACTAGGAACAATCAAGCTGATTCAATAGTTGACATAATTAACATAGTAATTGATTGATTGCCGAAATACATGTCGGTACGTACAAAATGCCTCATCATCAATGGCCGGAAGTGTGGAAATGTTTATCACGAACTCAACCCTTAATCAGGAGAACACACTCGAGCCAAATAACTACATGTGCATTAATTGAAGTAATTCAATCAATTGTGAAAATATTACACATTGATGCATCATTGAAAATTTTGCTGAGCAATATCGCAGGTGCATAATAACGCACAAAGTGTATATTAAGGATATTAAGGCACATGCATAAAAAATTGAAAAAAAAATCTTGGCCGTATTTCATTTGAAGTCATAGGTTGGCTTTTAACGTGATATAAGGGTACACTGATTTAATCAAATTAAAGACCTGTTTTAAAATAAGAACAGGTAGTTCAATCTGATAAATCTAGGTCGTCGATGTAATGATAAGAAACAAATATAGCGAGCAAACGTAGAGAAGAATTCCCATGTCATTATTGTGGACCAGTTGATTCATAATGCATTACATGATTGTTGAAATGACATATCTACATTTTTTCCATTTTTTTGCTTGTATTTTGATATGAAATATGGCCTACATTCTTCTTATATCACAAAATGCTGGTATGTCAATAACTTAACCATCCGTTCAAAAATCAATTCAGAGTCAAGAACAAGACGTCTGGGTATGACAGCTAACGATCTGTTAGCTTAACTAGTAATTAAATAAAATGTTTACCTTTGATGTACATTTACTCACGGTGATTTTTTATCTATATTTTACATCTACTTATGGACACTGAGCATTGTCTGTTGTTTATTGTAGATGACATGTAGCTACTAGGACATATGATGACATGAATAAATACTCAATCATATACTTAGGATGACTGTTCTGTGATAGTAGTATCCTACACTCAATGATATACCTAACATTTTCGACACATCTGGTGTCCCGAAGGCTAATTAGTATATCATCTACAGCCGTTTAATATCTTGAAAAAAATGTTAAATAAGTTATTGATGTCTGAAGCAAAATATGACAGTATCTAAGATTTTCAGAAATTTGGCCTTCAATATTGAATACGATGTATATTTCAAATATAAAATCAGGAACATATATGCCATAAGGTATCCGATGTCTTAGACTAATCAACGCGACATGCCATCTTTTGGCATTACGCCAAGACAGGAACTTTTATGACACAAAAAGGGGAAAGCTATAAGAAATGCCATAAACCGGAGGTGCTCCGGAAGTATTCGCCATTCCCGAACCACATGTGGTATCCGTCATGGTGGCCAAGTCATTGAAGAGAATTCACGTATAAAAACCAGACTAGCCGAAAGTTAAAAAAAATAGGATGTAGCTGATATAGCTGTGCACTATTGCTCATGTTTTGTTGATATGATGATATTTAATATTTCCCTAAATCTGGAATTTTTAAATCCGCAGGTTAAACACTCCTATTGACATAAGCCATTTAAACCCGTGTCGTATGTGTCATCTGATGAATAACGTGTCCCTACAACTAGATTCCTCTACAACCCGAGGTTTCCTACTGATAGGCCCTGTTCTATGATAGCATTTGTTTTACCTCTATTCATCATTATCTAAACGTACTTGTTATATGTTTGTTTTAATTCTTTATTTAAAATTAGACATTGACCACGGTGTTGTTTACAATACATATTCATATTCGTAAGTAGGATTGGCTACGGTGAGTGTTGCACTGACTTCGACTTAAACTAGCATCGTGTGTTTATATAAATCATATTCTAGCGATATATCATACAGAAGGGTGGCGGGGTAATAAAAGGTCGTACTTATGAATATATAAACGATCCCATTGTCGTTGTATAGCCATGTGCATTCTTGTGTCAATAATAATTTGCTCTTTGTAAGTTTTACCGACAGAAACGCCTTACACAAGGGAGTATGTGCCAGTTCAGTAACAGCCAAAAGACTGTGTATCCGCTCGGGTGTATCCGTCACAAAACAGGGCGTGTGTAAAGTGTTGAGAACGGCAACTATTTGACAGCATGAGTAGACTGACATACACCCGGATAGCAGAGGAGAGTGACTGGAGTTCCAATGGGAGCGTGGAGGGATCAACAGTGGTCGTGGATGCACGTGTTTCACTCGCGGTCACATACAATATAAACGGCGGAAATTTACTTAGCATGGATATGGAACAGTATAGATGTGTTAGCTCTATAGAAATACACTACGGACTATAACTAACTATTGATGTACTTTAAAGAACAATTATTTAATATAATACAAAGAACATGTTATTTATTCCGGAACTACAAAAGCAGTACTTTTCGTATTAGAATGAAAAGTACCTAGATGTATGAGTTAAAATCAGTTAACATGAAATATATTTCAAAGCATCACTTCGATTTGCAGTATGATTTTAAGAAAGGATTATAATAATATTACTTTCTGATGATGTTGACTCGACTCCCAAGTGTAATTGCAGGACCAAATAAACACCTGCATATGGAATGAAAAAAGTGTCAAACGCGAGGGAAAAGCCCATGGGAGCAAAGCCATTTACACTCTTTGAGGATTCATGTTTTAAACACGTTTGATGTTTTGTTGGTTTAAACTCTATCTGGATGTCAGGGAATTTACTCATACATCATAACAAACCAAATCAATACTTTTGTGTGGTCATCGCAACAGATACATTGCTGGAGATTCAGTAGCATTGTTACAAAGTTACCGCGCGTGGTATCCTTCATAACGTCATATCAACAGTTTTCTAGGAAGAGTTTTTCTCATTTCCAAAGGATGCCATATGTCACAGAAAAGCTTAAACGTGGCTGGAAATTGACTCGAAGCAACATTCTAGGTGATGTCGCTGTGGACTGATACCTTACAAAATCGTTGACATCAGCATCATCGTTTCGTGATTTTCTACCTCATTCCTTAAAGTGTATGCATATAAATATGTATAGGATATTTCCTAGCATGTAAACATGTGAGTTTAACATACATCTAGTGTTAAAACTTCACCCGCTTACAGTGTTGGGTTTGTTTGGTGTTCATGGAGTTTGAAAACAAAATATGTATTCATTTATTTATTTTACTATCTCACAACATTCCTATGGGAGAGAACAACATTTCAAATGACATTGTGAGAGAAGAATTGGGACATTTCCTCATACGTAGAGGGAATAAAAGGACAATTCTTTGACGATTTTCACACTGGACAATACAGGTACATAACATACTGAATGTTGTGCACCATTTTTATAATAAAGGCAACGAAAGGATAGCACCTTGCCTGCAGACAACAATCTTAGTGTCACGATCTTATCTGAGGAAAGTGACATAAGACTTAAGACTCTGGAATTAAAGACCAATAAAGACCGCTAGGACGGAGAATCGCTCTTTTAAAACGATCTGAGAAAACCAGATGATAAAAGCGGTCGTTTTTTAGACTACAAACAAAGTTTTCTCATTTTTATTTGAGAAAAAAAAATGACATTAAAGTGACGATAACATTAATTTTGTTAATAAAGAACCTGAGTGGGACTGAGAAGTCCGTGGATTCGTCGCAGATCTGATATGAAGTTTGTAATACAATATAGGGTGTTTTCTTACGTTGTAAACTACCTGATTTTGTCTCTGATAATTCTACCTTGTGCAGACTCGTGTATTCTCCTACTAAATGGATGGACACCTCTTTCTGTGTATGAGAGGACGGGAATGGCCGATGCAGTTGCGTCCGGTTTCGTTATGAGGACATTTAAGGACGTCAGGACAGATGCACATACATACAGTGCTGAAGTGAAAATATTACAGATCTACAAAGGTGTGGGAAATATACGGGAAGTAGCAGCGAACACAAGCTTTGGGAATATTTATAATATCAGTAATTTTGGTGATAAGAAAATGTGTTATGCTGATATAGATGAAAACGAAAGTTATATATTCTTTTTAACTGTATATAAAGGGCGTCTGTCAGCCCAGTACGATGACATTTTCGGTGCTGCTGTGGATTTCACGGAGGATAACGAGGACGAGGTAATACAACAGCTAGGTAAGTGAACTTTTACCATTATCACTGGCCCACGTGTTGGGTAATATGGTTAGTTTAAATCAGGATATCAACATGCATATATAATTTCACAGATATGGCAATATCTATTCATGTATGAACGTTTTGATACCAAGCATATGTTTTACTTGGTTATGTGCGAACATGCTAGATTACGGTTTTGTTTACAACTTGTAATCCGATGATGTTAAATCATTTTTACTTAAAAGTATTTAATTTTTCCGGAAGCAATCTTTGGAATGTTACTTATTCTGTGGTTTTTATATGCACTGTTTTATCTCAAAAATACATTTCAAATAAATTATCTAAAACGAATAAACTTTGGGTAAATAGTTTAGAATAACCAATAAACTTAAGGTAAAAGGTTAAAAATAACCAGAGTTCCAAGACTCGGCCCGAGTTTAAATTGAGCTGACTACCAAGCGATATTACCCAGGCTGTACACCACTGGTCTAAGTTATATCTATGTCTTCATGAAACATGGCATAAAGAGACATAAAATTACAAGAACCTAAAGTAACGACCAGGAGAAGATTTTCCTTTTTTTCTCGTTTTTAAGTTTTTAAGTTCTAAGATTTCAGTTTTCAAGTATGTTCGCCCTAAATATTTGTGTTTGTAAACCGATGTGACTCAGACACTATCTGATTTTAGGTGCACAGATAAAATCGGCTCTTTTTACATTTTCTATCTGTGCGATATCAGTGTGCCCGGGAAATACCATTTGTATAATTAAGTTACCTGGTATGTGGGTTGTTCTACTATGTAATGGGTTAAATAGCGAAAGCCTTAACTTTGATTCCTTCTAATTACTTAATTAATTAAATAAACATAGAATTAACTTCATGCGTATGTCGATGTGATTATTTTATAATATTCCAAGCCCAGATAGACTTTATAACTGCTGGTAAATATAGGATAAAGTGATATCAGCAAAGATCTACAGCATGGATCTCTATCATGTCTCTGAGATATTCAGCCAAAAAGAAAATATTCATACAACAAGTCATAATTTATACTGAAAATGCAAATAATAAAAACGGTGTTGGGATTGATATCAAACGAGGGAGAGATATTTTAGGTTGTTATTTATATTGTGATATTTATATATAAGTGATAATGATATCCCGTTGTCGAAGAACACGTGTTGAACCAAACAAATACTTTTATTATCACAGTATGGTATGTATATAGTGTTGCTGCATATGCTATATGTATATTGAACGACATCTGGCATAATTGTTTGAAATATAAAAACACTCCATTTCACTTAAGTAATTGATAGTGTAACCGGCATTGTTCATGTAATAATTATTTTCCTATTAACCGCATTAGGCACAATTTTTATTTATAAATATCAGATGAAAATATGCATCTTATAGTATGTAGATAATAACATTTTTACCTAATTTGATCACATAGGCATTACACCAGATTACAGTCGATTTCTGGATCTCGTATAATGCTCAGAAGTACCCTTGAAATTGTTGTGATTCGGCTGCTAATCCATTATGGTTTAGTTTATTTCTAAATACCTTTCTCAAAAGTAATCCGTTTCTACGTTCCTAAAGTTAACGAAATACGGAATCCCAGTGTTATTGCGAACACCGGTTCACCATTAACCGGCTTCAGATGTAAGAACACGTGTTTTCTGGATTATGACCACATATTTGTGTAGCATTATTGGGATTTACTCATCCGTTTGGTTATAAAATGCATATTAATTATGAACTATTTAGACTTGGCATGAATTTCGCGTTGCCCTGATCTTACAGTAAAAAATTGCTACAAGGTTATCATGTTACCATTTGCCTATACGTTGCATTTCAACAACCGCAATGTAAAAAATTCTTCGAGTGATTAACATAATTGTAGATGAGTTTGATGAAGTGTGTGAATGGGTCCCACAAAAACAATTTACTAATGTAAACGAGAACATATTAACTCACCATTTATATATGTGAAAAAGGGCCACACCCTCCCATGTTACATACACAGATAGCAGTGTATTCACCCCGACTAGCTCATGTTACAAAGATCAATCATTTAGAATTACCAATAACACAGTTTCACTAAAATAGACAAAATCTACAAATATCACTGACACAGTATATTACTAACACAGAACATCACAATAAATAATAAAAGATGAACTTCCAATAAAGACCTACAATATTACACAACAAAATCCTAATCTCTGAGAAATAACTACCAAAGATGTAAAAATAACAGACACAAACCTACAAATAACACTGACAAGATGTGTTTCGAAAATCGAAAAAAAATAATAATGAAAATGATAAATCTTCTATTTGTGATAATGCATTAATTTCCTTTATAAAGCATTAGGTGATAAAATCGTATGATTTTGGTTGATGATGAAATTAATGTTCACTGTTATATCATTTTAGTTTCATCTGTATAAACGCAACATTAGAGAACATTTTGTAATAGAAATTAAAAGAATTCAAGACTATCTTAAATCACATTATTACTATACTAACTTCAAATTCTATCAGAAATATGACATATATTCTCGAATTTTGCAATGTTTTATATTAAAATACTGGATATCTTGATGTGCATTTATATAATGATAGTTGAGATAAACCATAAACATCACGAAAAAGGGAACACGAACAGATTAAACAGAACATTGGTCTCAGGTAGCATGTTTATGATTGTATACATCAATTATTAGTAATTAATAATAATATCTTTAATAGCGATTTTGGCGTCATAAATTCAGTCTATCAAATATATGCTTAAATATGTTAACCAAAGCTTTTGATCAATAGTAAGTTCTGAACCTGACAAACGGATACGTTAGTTTTACATGAATTGTGACCTATCGACTATTTCACATGTGTTCTTCCCTCAGCTCAGTGACACAATACACACTCTGTGAATAGCCACTCCACCCCTTAAGAGAATTAAATCACCATCGACATACGATAGAGCAGGGCTAGGTTAGGTCGTCACAGTCGTGTCCCCTCGCTTATATAACACCGACAATAGATTGGGTATCGTACCTAGTCTAAATGATTGACACATGAAGTGACTCGTACAGTTCCGAGTTTTACAAAATTATGAATGGACACTGACTCTATCACATGTAATGAACAGCCTTTTTTATGATCAATTTATTCATTAGTCTACTTTGCTCAAGTATCTTGTCAAATTTGTGTAGATTTTTAACGTATAATTAGGTCAAATGAAATATAAATCAATTTAGTATATTAACGTTGCCAGCGCTCTCTATTTTTGTCTGTGGTATTTTTGCTGGTGATTAGTCCGTGGCGGGTGATCCAGTTTAGGCTCATTACGACTCTGCAATGGTCGTGTGTGTACTTTAGCGGGTGGCAATGTATCTCATCCAGTCCGACATATCAACCACATGGCATCCGCAACTAAAATGTGCATGTGCCTTTTTATGAACATTTTTCTAAACAGGCACATGGCATCATTGGTGTTATATTAAAAAACAACAACTTTCTTTTATAATTTTTTTTCACATTAACAAATAACCATACATAAGTAAAATTCTACAATGTGAAGAATTTAATTGATATCGATGAAATGTTTCTTCATTCAATTGTGTATTAATTTTAAATTACGACACGATATGAATTGTTTCCATCTCTAAAACAGCTGATAGGGCACATTTATTCCCCGTGTGACTATATCTCCCAGGAATTCCTCACATTGCTGGTGGTAGGTATCAAATAGATAAAATTTAGTATATGAACCATACAATCAATTAACTAGTGATAAATCAATATGGGAAGGACTGCTCGATTGTTAGTGGTTACGAAGAAGACCACGCTGTGTATATATTATACTGTTAATTGAAATTAATATTATTCTTATTCGTAGCCGAGTAGATAAATCAATCTCCGAATAGGTACTCCACACATTTTATGGAAAATATTATATTACACATTGTACTTATACATGTCCGCTATTGTTTGCTGTCTGTAATGAGTGTACTAGACGTACTCTAATTCCTAGCACGAACCCCTGCAGATTGGTCAAGTTTCGTCAGCTCTTTTGCAAAATAATTACAATTTGGCGTTTTAATTTTTCTACCAAATAAGACATAAGTTGCGTAGTATTTTTCATCTGTGGTTTGGTATCTTCCAAACGTTTTCACAAGCATTTCGTTATACATTTAAAAACCTCACCGTGATACAATAATTACCGTGCCTGATTTGAAGTTGACGATACTTTATGTTGTCTGAAACTACTATCATTTGGCGGTTGATATATTTACAGTATAGTCTACGTTCAAACAATATCTATGTATACAATTTTATAATATATTCACAATCATAGATACAAAACATCCTAGTAGAGTTTTAATTTTGTGATTCAGTTTTTACATTTTGTCCAGATATTAAGTTCAGATTTATGATCTGTAATATTCAATATTTAAACTGTGTGTGGTAATTCTGTGTGACTCAACTGTGATATTGACAAACATGGCTCGATATTGACTTACACTGTTCGCCCTTGGAGACGTTGTTCTAACAAGTTTACATTAAAGAACTTATTAAACAGTTCTTATCATTTTTACACAAAATCAACAATTCATTTATTATATTATTTTGTAGTTTGTAGTAAGTATTCAACGAGAATTTCAATAAAAAAAGATAATAAATAAAAACTAAATATCAAAAATATGCCACAGCGCCAGCATGAAACGACAAAACATATATTTTTTTATAGGAACACAACACCATCAAATAAGTAGGTATCTCAAACAATTTTAGCTAATCATGAACCACTGCATAAAATTACAATATTAGATTACGTATAACATGTATATGACGCTACACGACTGCTACCGGCCATGTTCGTGCTGAGGGTAAAATGTATGACTAAATGGCGTTTCTAATAGGTTTCTTATGATCTGTGTCTAATTAAGCAAGGCCGAAGTTAGCACGCCGTGTAAACGCCATGTCGTGATTGATGCTAATCACGGAAAATCACTTGAAGTGAGACCTTGTTCGCAACACCCAGAAAGGAAAGGAATATCCTACAAAGACCAAACGAGAGGAATCCCAATAGGTTCATAGGTCACTGACCTTGTTAGATTACAAAGCCTTTGTGTTTCGGACCAAAGGCGTAGCTTATGCCCTATCTGAATTTTTACTCGTTCTCGGATAGCAAAAATTGAGAATTTGATGAATTTCTGACAGTATTTTATATCAATCATGACAGAATCATTACAGTGTCATTTTTCCTTTTTATGTAAAACGCAAAAATAAACGAAATTAATGTACAGATACATTTCAGAAGATTAATATTCCATCTTTCATATATCAAGTGAAAACATGTATTGTATGATAATATGATATGACCGTGTTTAGCTATTTCGTCTCTGATTGTCGTTTGCTTATACAATAATGATAGTTGGTTTCACGTGATTGATTTTTTTGAAGAAAAAGTGTTGTAGTTTAATGTTTTGTTTACAACATTGTCGAGACAGTATTTTGAGTGGCAATTAATATCAGAGTATGTCAAAAGCTGTTCTCGTCTGAGTACAAATATCACTTCGATAACAATTATTCTCAAGTTGAGCGATTTTGCAAATATTTGAAGGGGATTCTTTGCCTTTGTCCAAGAACTTTAATTAATTAACATTTTTTGAGATTAAAAAGCAATGCAATTTGTCACTCGGCAAACATTGTGGTCCCACAAGGCATTGTTTGTTATTATTCCTCTTTCCTACTTATGGGTCACATAGTTTACCCCCAAAGACGACACTCACAACTTACCACACTTGGTGCAAAATTTAAAGGAAATGTATAATTATGAATCCATTTCAGAACTGAACTGTTCATTTGCATTAACTCAACAAAGCCAGATTACTCCGTTAAATCGACACATTATTATCGAATCCGTCATTATGTTTGAACAATAGCAGCTTTCCTATGCTATTATAAATTAACACAAAACACATTATTCAATGATAGGTTTCGGCAGTAGTTTGATTTAAAAAAATTGTAATTGGCTGCATCAAAATTATGTCTTAAATGGCAGGAAACCTTAACGAAATAAAAGTGCGTCTAGTTAATGAGGATCCCTGCAGAGATTTCCATCATTTTTATTTTGTTACACAATAGAAATGTTTAAGTGAGACAAACTTGAGTTCAGTAGGCGGGTTTATTGATACAATGAATACCTCTGATTGGTAGTCACATTTTAAAATATCGTGACAATTAAAAGACATCAAAAATCATAATGGATAGCAACAGTCATGGCAAAGTTCTCAAACAGCTATCAATCTCAATGATACTGCTGTGATAGCCGAAATCGTAATAGTTAATTTGGTAGGAAATTGAAATATTTTCAGAAATTTAAATGAAAAATTTCAAAACAGTCAACAGAAAATAAAAGAAAAAAAACCCCCAAAAAACAACACAAAAAAAAACAAAATCAAACAAATAAATAGAATAAAAATGTTTGACTGCAAGAAAATCGGGTTGTTGAAGTATGCAAAAATTTAGGACAGTACATTTAACAATTGGAGTATGAGAAAATCAAGTATTAGATTTATGGCTGTTCGACTACGAAAATTATAACGTTTGAAGATATCTGCATGAAACTCTAAGCTCTTCTCACAGTTCTTCAAAATCCTTATCAACACCATTCTGATTCTGTTGTACTCAAAATAATAATGTTTTTTTGTGTGTGTGATATTTTGCATTAGATATGCGAGGATTATATTGACAGTGGGTAGATAATATTTCAAAATATGATTAATTTTTATTTCAAAGTGACATTAATATTGCTTTGATAAATTATATGCTTTATTTTTTATTTGCTAGATTTGTCATTATATATATGGATATTATTGTGACAGTGTAGGAAATTTTATTGTATGGCTTGAATTTTGAAGATACAAAGGGACAATATTGCAAATCGTATTTACAATAAAATCTCACTTGAGTGTCACCAGGTTAATCTTCACTTCGTTCCTTTGTTATTCCTAATTTAATCGATTCTGAGTTCGGATTACTCTTTCGTTGCCATGTTGTTATTTTCTGATTTACAAAAATGGGTTTGAAACCTATTTGTGAATCTAGCTACATTTGAGCACAAGTACAAAAAAGTGTATACTCAGTAACATCTTGGGTGGGACAGTTTTTTGTATATATGGTATGTCAATAAGGGAGAATTTAGTAAAGGTCATTCACAATTTCTAAGTGTAGTACTTCACCACTAATACTGAAACCCCCTATGTCATATTTCTGGTATGATACACATCGTGAGTGAATATAAAATGTGTATATTAGCATAAAGTAATTTAGTTCATGGTGAAATAAGTAAAATATACAAGTTTTATTATGAAAATGTAGGAATAAAAAATAAATATTAAAATGAACAATGAAGAAAAAATGGTAGAGATTTTGTTGAACATTATTACCGGGAGATGCAGGGACTAGTTAGAAGGGTAGAGATTGTGTTAAACATTATTACCAGGAGATGTAGGGACTAGTTAGAAGGGTAGAGATTGTGTTAAACATTATTACCAGGAGATGTAGGGACTAGTTAGAAGGGTAGAGATTGTGTTGGACATTATTACCGGGAGATGCAGGGACTACTTAGAAGGGTAGAGATTGTGTTAAACATTATTACCAGGAGATGTAGGGACTAGATAGAAGGGTAGAGATTGTGTTGAACATTATTACCGGGAGATGCAGGGACTAGTTAGAAGGATAGGAATTGTGTTGAACATTATTACCAGGAGATGTAGGGACTAGTTAGAAGGGTAGAGATTGTATTAAACATTATTACCGGGAGATGCAGGGACTAGTTAGAAGGGTAGAGATTGTGTTAAACATTATAACCAGGAGATGTAGGGACTAGTTAGAAGGGTAGAGATTGTGTTAAACAGTATAACCAGGAGATGTAGGGACTAGTTAGAAGGGTAGAGATTGTGTTGAACATTATTACCGGGAGATGTAGGGACTAGTTAGAAGGTTTAGAGATTGTGTTGAACATTATTACCGGGAGATGTAGGGACTAGTTAGAAGGGTAGAGATTGTGTTGAACATTATTACCGGGATATGTAGGGACTAGTTAGAAGGTTTAGAGATTGTGTTGAACATAATTACCGGGAGATGTAGGGACTAGTTAGAAGGGTAGAGATTGTGTTGAACATTATTACCGGGAGATGCAGGGACTAGTTAGACGGATAGGAATTGTGTTGAACATTATTACCGGGAGATGTAGGGACTAGTTAGAAGGGTAGAGATTGTGTTGAACATTATTACCGGGAGATGCAGGGACTAGTTAGAAGGGTAGAGATTGTGTTAAACATTATAACCAGGAGATGTAGGGACTAGTTAGAAGGGTAGAGATTGTGTTAAACATTATTACCGGGAGATGCAGGGACTAGTTAGACGGATAGGGATTGTGTTGAACATTATTACCGGGAGATGTAAGGACTAGTTAGACGGATAGGAATTGTGTTGAACATTATTACCGGGAGATGCAGGGACTAGTTAGAAGGTTTAGAGATTGTGTTGAACATTATTACCGGGAGATGCAGGGACTAATTAAATAATCCTTAAGGGAGGGGGCTGACAAGAACAGATTTTGAGAGTGTACCAAAGTTCCAACAGAACTATAATCTGAACTAAAAGTCGAGTACACTGGGGACAAAATATCAACAAAGGAACGATTTATGAGGATTCACACGAGAAAGTACAAGATAATAAGACCAGGTGTTCCGGAAGGAGAAACGTTTTCTGATCATCAACGACACCTGTGATGTCTTTAGTCACATTCGTGTAAATGTCACGTCGTCAAAGTGAGACCTGGGGTATACAAGTATACCAACGTGGCAAAACTGATGACCATATTTACGAACGCCCAACTACATATCAAGCAGATGGCGATTGCTCTTCCAATTTGATATGATATAGTACTCGTTTTTTCTTTTTCATAAATTAAAGATGTTTTACGTACATGGCTCTTCAGCTTCTAATGTAAATTAGAAAATTTCGATTCCCACCTTTTGGCCCCTATCATCAGTGAACAGTCATAGAAAGATGAAACAGCTGTATGCAGCAGTGTAATTCCTTTTTTCGGCATATTGTATCTATAAGTAACTTTAAAAAACAGGTTCATCTTTCTTCGACTTGCTTTAAATATCGAGATGTTTGTGATATCTGTCGACTGCTGATAAAACAACTTACTGCACAGAGATTCTAGAGATGCAGGTTGAACAAGACCATGGATATATTTATGGTTGCCATCTGGGTCTCATTGATAAATATTCTGCTTACGTATATGATGTTTAAAAAAAACACAGGGAATACTAAAGCGTCAGCAAAATCATAATTATAACTCAAACCAGTGGCAAAATATGAACGAAGAAAGGAGATATGAAGCAGAAGACGCTTACTCTTCCGGAACGCTTCATCTTATTATCTTGTGCTTTTTCAGTGGTCCCCGTACAAATCATTTCTTTGTTCACACACATGTATCCCTATGTGGCATATTGTCAGACTTATTTGTTATAAAGATATGATACGATTGCCTCTTCTGCTTTGTCGTTACCACGTTATAGAGTAGTGGTATTATTATTTAAGCAGTCAATACATTTTGATAACTGTGAATTCTCACGTAGAATTATTCATAAAGACAGTACTATTTCAAACAAACCTGACTTCACAGAGACCTTATGTATGCCCTGATGACATAATCGTTCTTTATCATATCAGTAAATGACACGTTTAAATAGTGCTAACACTAGCAATGACATAAATTACACACTGCTTTCGAGGTTATTTTAAAAAGATTTAAATAATAAAATCTACCGAGTAAACACTCAATGTCTCGTCGGATCGTAAATAAAGTGACGTACAAGACAGAGAGTGCACAAAGATATCATTTATTAGCCTTGCGGAGGATCGGACCGATTGTAACATCGACGGAATGCGCTTTTCAAAATGTATTATCACATTTAAACAAATCGGGGTGACACTGCTATACTTAGAAAATCGATTTAATGTTGTAAGATATATATATATTTTTAATAATTTTATGTAACAGCCAAAAAATATTATTATCAGCCGAACATGTTTATATATTTTAGCATTTTGATTCTAGTACAAACATTAGTTCGTCCCTTATAAGTGAAAGAAACACAATCATTTTCTGCCAGCTTTAAAGTACCATGTACACTATCATCTAAACACCATATTTCAGTATTTACTGCAGGACGATTTCCCTACAGACAGTGTTTTGTCGTCAGATTAACATGTTTTCTGCAGCATCCTAACAGAGCCAGACTCAAACTGAACCCTCCATGTAAAGTATGACCGTTTAACGGAGAATCTACGATACGTGTGTATATTTAAATTACCTATTTATCTGATGAACTGAATGACATGTTGAAGAACTCCTTTATCCTAGTATCATTCATATGTTGATTCATGTAAATCAATTATGGAAATATGTGAATATCTCTGTCATCTAGGGAACTTAATATTCATAACTATACCCCAAAATGTTTATCATATATACCCTAGAAATATTTAGGTATATGCAATATATTGTATATATCTATGTTAGAAGATTTCAGCATCAAACTATATCTGAATGATTTTTTTTTTCAAGTAATGCTATTTCTTAAATTTCATATTATTATGATAATGTTTGTTGGTAATATTGACAGTTTCTATTAAATGATTTCTTATATAACCCACGCGGTTTTTATTGTATATACTGTCTGTATCAGATCGTGGAAAACTAATACAAATCATTATGTGACCGCTACCATCATTTGACACGAAATCGCGGAGTTATCGATGATTGAACAAACCACTTTGTTATGACTCTACACTGACGAGTGCATTCAGATAGAACAGAGATAGGGTTTATACAAATCGTGATTTACGGAACCAATTTATGCGGAGGGATAGCGTGAGGCTGTAGTAGAGTGGTCTTCTACATCACTACCAGCAACACAGTATCTCTAGACTGTTAGTATACTAAAGAAGATATAGTACGAATGATTGAATTCATGGTTGACAATATTTTTGTTGAATTTGGAGGAAAGATTTTCAAGCAGAGTGTTGGCATTCTCATGGGAACAAACCAAACTGTGCCCCTCTCTTAGCTTTTGTTTTCATACGAGGCTTAATTTGTCGAGTGGCTTATCAGGACGAGTAACAAAACCCTTGCCAAATCTTTAAATGTCATTTTCAAAAATATCGAAGATTTGTTGTCTTTAAATATCAAGAACTTTGCTGACCTCGTCGATCGTATACACCCTTCTGAACTTGAAATAAAGGACACAACATACGCTTCTACATCAGCTGCTTTTCTCGATCTCTACTTAAACTATGATAAGATTGTCAGCCTATTACTAAGCTAACTGATAAATGTGACGATTTCAATTTTCCGATCATGAACTTTCCTTTTCTTTTCTTGATAGTTACATCCCTGCTTCCCCAACCTTTGGTGTTTACATGTCGCTGTTGATTACATATTCTAAGGCTTGCTCTAAATATCGAGATTTTCGTGATTGATGTAGACTGCAGACAAACACACTTACTACACAAGGATTCACCAGATGCAGGTTGATTAGAACTATGAGAAAGTTGACGGTCGCCATCTTTGTCTCAATGAGAAATATTTTGTATCTTTGTGTGATATGAAGATGAACGTTTTTGAGTATATTCATTAGTGTGCTTACTTGTTGTCATTGAGAATGCTGACTCGGTTGCCACTTTGAGGACTTGTTGTTAACTTAGATATGACGTAGATTGACATGGCGGGTGTCGTCGATGACGCAGAAGACTCATCCGGAACACCTGGTTTTAGTATCTTGTATTTTTACAAAGGTCTCCACGGGATTCATATCGTGTCTCTAGTTTAATATATTTTGAGTTCGGATTATGGTTTTGTTAACGCTTTGGTATTCTATATTGTTCACACCAGATAGAACATCCATCAACACACCATCTCTTGGTTGTCATACAGCATGGGGCATCAAGGTTTCTCTTATTTTACCCTTTGAAAGGGAAGAACGAATTTCATAACACACGTGGTCTAAATATGTTTTTACTTTGTTACGTTCCTTACAAATATCTTGACCATCTTTGTAACAGAATCACAGAAATAACCATTAAGTTACTGAAAAGTGTTATGAAATTCATGATTATTTTCGTATTGGATAGTATAAAGCAGAAATATTCCCCAAACAAATTCATTGTTCCAGATATTGTTGATATGAGTTTGAGTGGTCTGTACTTTAAAAATCTCCATCAAACATAGACATGGTACACTATTTAACAGGTTTTTACTGGAAAGCTATTTCACGTTAAATATGTTGTAGTGTAAAATTATTACCTAAAATGATCTTAAGTGTCAAAATAGTTTCGAAATTGGTTTTGAATTGTCCTGATGTGCTATCTGTATTAGTCACACACGTTATCTATAGGCCACAGTTTTTCTTGTGTAGCGTGTTACTAATGTTGTGATAGTAACAAAAGTTATTTCTCTGTACACAGTTATGTGGAAACATGCTTTGACTAATACTATATGCATATGTCTGCATCAACTGTATGTTGATTAATGAAAAATGTAAATATCAGTATTGGTTGTCATATTTTTGACATTCATTGCTGTGCAACATGCATTGGCTTACCTACATACTCAACATATGGTCGTATAGGATGGAGGTATTTTGTGGAAGGCAATGCTTGGTTTCCATACAAAGTCTGTAAATCAATTGAAGGGGAGTGCTATATCAATTTATTCACAGACAGTAGTAAAACTCTGACATGGGAATACCGATAAATTTATCGTAACATTTCTCTGGCGAACCAGTTCGATGGAATTCCCAGGCGCAGATAGGCAATAAATCATACGCTAATCGCTACCGATCTAATGCAGTGTTATCGGGTATAGCCGTCATCGGCACCGATAAAGCCCTAACACGGAGTATCTGTAAATGTTTTAACAAATAATTATGACATCTTATTCATCAAACTATCATCAAATAACATTTTTATCAAATTCTAAATGAAACCAATTTTATTGATTCACTAAATATATTGCTTTTCAATAAT
Source organism: Mimachlamys varia (assembly GCA_947623455.1). NCBI lineage: Eukaryota > Metazoa > Mollusca > Bivalvia > Pectinida > Pectinidae > Mimachlamys > Mimachlamys varia. The sequence goes on from OX392529.1 coordinate 60,801,620, forward strand.
GATAACAAATATTTATCTTTCGTTTCTTTGAAATAGTTTTTTGCAGGAATTTTTATAAAGACAGCAATGTTTATGTCGGAAAATGTAAATTATCATTGCAGACTCCCGTTAAGACCCAGATGTGTATACTATGTTGGCCTTCTGTCATAGTAGGAGTCTTCTATATTATTAAGATAATTTGACGGGGACAAGTTCAGTCCCTACATCGTAGCAGATTGAATGCAAACCACTCAAATAAATCTATATAAACCAAAATCACTACCTTCTAGCCTGTAAAACGGTCGCAAATTGACAGGTATAGTCCGGTGGATGGGGCAACCCATTGCCACTGGGGGCTGGGTCTGTAATTTCTTCTTCAGTGCGGAGCTATGATTATCGGTATCCTTTGTGCGGGACTGTCATTAATGGGGTTTGAGCGATTTAACACAGATTGCAGGAATGTCTATCTGGTTTCTATTCCCGTGAATAAAAGTTCAAACTTGACGATAAAAAATTCTATGTTTTCGAATTAAGGTTGAGTGCCGCCCCTCGATGATGGAATTCGACTTTCTGTCCACAAATGCAACCGCGTAATTGAGAGGGGAGGTGCCGCTTGTGCCAGAACCGATAATTAGTGACAAATAACAGTTAATGAATGCGACCTACATGACTTCAAGTAGTAAGTTTTTACCCGGGTTTACTCTATAAAGTAAACACAAGTTTATACATTCAGACTTATGCAAACATCATATTCAAAAAATCTAAATAGAAAAAAAATAAAATGAACAAAACTTGGTGTGCGATGTTTCAAAAGATATACAGCAACCTCCATTTTGGTTTGAATAACGAGTATTTACAAGACCTTTCTCCCTGCAAGACAATCTTTTCTTTTATATGGATTGGAGCTCTCCAAGGCTAATAATAAATAAAAGCAGACACCAGCGTTAAATTACCTGCAAAAAACACTCTGTAAAATAAATATGAATTTGAATGGGCCAACCACGTGAAAAGGAAAACATAAAATAGACACCACTATCTAGGTCAAGTTCCGCTATCTGAAGATGTTTGGACAGAACGTATTCCAACTTTTATCATATGTCCTGGTCTTTAACTGATGTTGTACTTCTCCATGTTAGTTTTAACTGATATTGTACTTCTCCTTGTTAACTTTAACTAATGTTGTACTTCGCCGTGTTAGTTTAAGCTGATGTTGTACTTCTGTATGTTAACTTTAACTAATGTTGTACTTCTCCATGTTAGTTTTAACTGATATTGTACTTCTCCTTGTTAACTTTAACTGATGTTGTACTTCGCCGTGTTAGTTTAAACTGATGTTGTACTTCTCCATGTTAACTTTAACTAATGTTGTACTTCTCTGTGTTAACTTTAACTGATGTTGTACTTCTCCATGTTAACTTTAACTAATGTTGTACTTCTCCATGTAAACTTTAACTAATGTTGTACTTTGCTATTTTAGCTTTAACTAATGCTGTACTTCTCTGTGTTAGCTTTAACTAATGTTGTACTTCTCTGTGTTAGCTTTAACTAATGTTGTACTTCTCTGTGTTAGCTTTAACTGATATTGTACTTCTCCTTGTTAACTTTAACTGATGTTGTACTTCTCCATGTTAACTTTAACTAATGTTGTACTTCTCTGTGTTAACTTTAACTGATGTTGTACTTCTCCATGTTAACTTTAACTAATGTTGTACTTCTCCATGTTAACTTTAACTAATGTTGTACTTCTCTGTGTTAACTTTAACTAATGTTGTACTTCTCTATGTTAACTTTAACTGATATTGTACTTCTCCATGTTAACTTTAACTGATACTGTACTTCTCCATGTTAACTTTAACTAATGTTGTACTTCTCCATGTAAACTTTAACTAATGTTGTACTTTGCTATTTTAGCTTTAACTAATGCTGTACTTCTCTGTGTTAGCTTTAACTAATGTTGTACTTCTCTGTGTTAGCTTTAACTAATGTTGTACTTCTCTGTGTTAGCTTTAACTGATATTGTACTTCTCCTTGTTAACTTTAACTGATGTTGTACTTCTCCATGTTAACTTTAACTAATGTTGTACTTCTCTGTGTTAACTTTAACTGATGTTGTACTTCTCCATGTTAACTTTAACTAATGTTGTACTTCTCCATGTTAACTTTAACTAATGTTGTACTTCTCTGTGTTAACTTTAACTAATGTTGTACTTCTCTGTGTTAGCTTTAACTGATATTGTACTTCTCCTTGTTAACTTTAACTGATGTTGTACTTCTCCATGTTAACTTTAACTAATGTTGTACTTCTCCTTGTTAACTTTAACTGATGTTGTACTTCTCCATGTTAACTTTAACTGATACTGTACTTCTCCTTGTTAACTTTAACTGATACTGTACTTCTCCTTGTTAACTTTAACTGATGTTGTACTTCTCCATGTTAACTTTAACTGATATTGTAATTCTCCTTGTTAACTTTAACTGATATTGTACTTCTCCTTGTTAACTTTAACTAATGTTGTACTTCTCTGTGTTAACTTTAACTGATGTTGTACTTCTCTCTGTTAACTTTAACTGATGTTGTACTTCTCTGTGTTAACTTTAACTAATGTTGTACTTCTCTGTGTTAACTTTAACGAATGTTGTACTTCTCCATGTTAGCTAAAACTAATGTTGTACTTCTCCGTGATAGCTTAAACTGATGTGGTACTTCTCCGTGTTAGCTTAACTGATGTTGTACTTCTGTATGTCAGCTTTAACTAATGTTGTGCTTCTCCGTGTTAGCTTTTACAAATGTTGTACTTCTCTGTGTTAGCTTAAACTGATGTTGTACTTCTCCATGTTAGTTTTAACTAATGTTGTACCTCTCCGTGTTAGCTTTTACAAATGTTGTACTTCTCTGTGTTAGCTTAAACTGATGTTGTACTTCGCCGTGTTAGTTTAAACTAATGTTGTACTTCTCTGTGTTAGCTTAAACTGATGTTGCTCTTCTCCATAATAGCTTTAACTAATGTTGTACTTTGCTATTTTAGCTTTAACTAATGTTGTACTTCTCTGTGTTAGCTTTAACTAATGTTGTACTTCTCTGTGTTAGCTTTAACTAATGTTGTACTTCTCTGTGTTAGCTTTAACTAATGTTGTACTTCTCTGTGTTAGCTTTAACTAATGTTGTACTTCTCTGTGTTAACTTTAACTAATGTTGTACTTTTTTATGTTAACTTTAACTAATGCTGTATTTCTCCATGTTAGTTTTAACTGATGTTGTACTTTTCTATGTTATTTTAGACGAGTACCAATACAATTGCACATCTCCGGTTTTCTTAATCCAAAAAGAGGAATTGAATCGAGATTAAATTTTCTAAATATCTAAATATACATGTAAGCAAATATTAAATATAATGTTATTCTGTAAAAAATAGGAACGTTTATTTCATGTTTTCATTAAGAGATTGAATAATAGAATTACTACAAGATCTGCTGAAACAGTGCTGTGCACGTTTTCAGAATGATTAGAATGAAATGCAGTTTAAACATTTGGTAAGGGTAGAAAGGGTCTTTCAAAGAAGGATAGGTCGAGAACATGTTGTTTTAGCCCTTTAATAACAGTCTGAAAAGTCCAACTTAGATTCAGATATACGGGCTAAACCTGTCAGTGTTTTCATTACAAATTCAAATAACCATTATCAAATATTTGCACATATTTGTTTTCCTATTTCAACAAGACACTTCTCACCTGAAAGGCTTTCGGTTCGCACACGTTTGAAGAATTATCTCAATATTGACAAAACCAACAGATCATGATTCCGTTTACACACTGCAGACAGGCGATTATGAGTCAAGTAAATTAGGAATATAGTATGAAGCATGCTCGTCAATGTATTAGAGAGAATGTATTTATATAAACTAGTCTTTATGGAGCCCCTTTCATAAATAAAGGCTAAGTAGTTGACGGGGTTATCGCCCAGAGTACCACTAAAAGTCCGCCGTCAGTTTAATTAAACTGAATAGAAGAACAGCTAAACACTCGTATCTTACGCCAAACTCTCCCCTAGCAAATATTTCATGTAAATATTTCATTTATAAAGTTTATATAGATGTTGGAGATTAATGTGGATAATATATTCTTAACTTCATTATTAGAAAAAAAAACATTGAATAAACATACCTGTTGTAAACACGAAACTACAGGCATCATACGAATTTAATCTCAGCTAGTGTGTGAGTAGTCGTTATTTTGTTCACATTGTTGAATATATACAATTGAATAACTCCAAATTCCTGATTTTTTTGGCCTTTTTACTCTCGTCTCAGTCGCCATCAAATCTTAATGCCTTTGATTCTTGTTTATAATTACTGACGAATCCTAGAATGAAGAAAAAGTTGCATGGTCCAGTTTAATATTCTGAATTAAATAGATGCTCTTCTCTTGTGAATTTGGTAAATATGTTCCCAATTCTGCGTGTGTATGTCGATCTCTTGAAATTTCTCTTGACAAAATATACATTATAACCAATGCAACATTTATGTAGATATATATATTTCAAGATTAATATAATGGAAACGTCATACAAAATATTTTGATATATTTATGATTTTTTTTCATATCGTCAGCAAATAATTCCAGCCCAATTTTGTATTTAAACTCCCCTTTCAAGGTTGTTTAAACATGTTTGAAAAATATTTTTAGGTCTGCTAGGACAAGAAATGATGAGAACAAACAAGTATTTTTAAACGTTATCTAGGTAATATAGGTTTAAGTCTCAGAACTAATGTATCGCGTTTAACAAACGAAAAATACATAACTGTAGAATTCCACGTGTACGGTTTCATTTTCCTTTACTCTTGTATATACACTGACTGTATCCCCTACTGGGCTCACACAAAGGTCCGTTGACATTTGGCTCGGATGGAATTAATCATACCATCGTGTAAGAATGCGATGTCTTCATCGACAATACCCACGATGATCTATTGCAAAAATATACAAAGTCGCTGGTGATGCAACTAGAGTGCTAGACATCTACAGGACGTCTACAGGTTTATAGTACGGTTTTCAACGCAGATAGATGAATAGCAACTCCTTCGAGTTTGACAATTTAAATATACACTATCGTAGTGTGGGTAGTGGGTCATGTTTCATGTTGTTTATGTTTCTCCTTTAATTTTATATTTCCATGACAGATTTATTCTAAAGTATAGGCGAACAAGAGGCGTCTGTACGAGAAAGGGGCACTAATTTCATACCTGAATATTTAAAGATATCAACATCTCGCTATTTTTGAGAGATGTTTTTTCAGTAGATTCACACCTATATATATCTACCTTGATAGTTGATGGTTGATAAAACGTTTTTGTCATACTTTTATATTCGGTAAGTTAATCAGAAAAAGTATCATTTATAGTTTAAATAAATGCAAAGAGTACCTCATTTTTTCTGGGTGTTCAGATATTTTTGTTATTGTTTAATTGCGGAATATCTTCAGACAAAAGTCTTTAAGTTAGTAATGAAGGGATACGAAACTAGTTTTACTATGCAATTACGCGACTACTGTTATTCTCGGTACAAATACATGAACTATAGGTGATAAGATTGAAAAGAAATTATCCAGTTACTCATGTTTTATTATTTACAATACTATTAATCAATTGTGTATAAAATACTGACCAGGCATTAGACTATGAACCAAACAATAGAAACGAAAATATGTATCAAATCGCAAAACAAATCACAAAGACAATTTAAGCCAAATTTATCATTCATTTTGCTACAGATTAAAGCTGTTTTGAGAGATCATACCATGAACAAAAATTTAAAGAATGCGTGCAAGGTTATATCAAACTGATCTTGCGCATATTGAATATGTCACTTACTTTGACAAAGATAATGTAGGACCATGATCATCATAAAAATACTGAACAAATTAATATAGTTATTGAGATAAGATTTATACTAGGATATGTCGGATTCTGTTTAGGTACAGGATATTATTATAACATTACGTCGATGGCGGTAAATCTGTCCTAAAGTCCGCGCCCCAGGGAAGGTTTGCTGGGCAATAGCTTGGTTAGCATAATGTATCACGTATATATACTATTCCCAGTGTATTAATTGTTGTTGATGTATTGTAATTCGGGCAGCTAACACCATTTACATTTATATATTAACTTGGTATAAACAAACGTTTTCAAGCGAATAAAATATATCATAATTGCATTGACACTATCAGTTTGGGCTGATCAACCTTCTTTCATTTGTTTCAATTATCAGGGGAGGTAAAATCGTCCCTAAAGTCCCAGAGCTTTGTCTTTCTACCAGAGATTAACAAGAACTTGTTATCTTTCACCAAGCCAGCTTTAGGTTTAGAGGGGATCAGCTTGGACGATGGGTGGTATACTAGTGACAATCGGTATCATGTTTTTAAAAGTCAAAAGCCATTAAACACCCTCACAAAGATATCCGGTAATCGAACACCAAGAGGCGATGACAGCAGATTTTGTTGAAGTCATATTTCTGTAATCGGGAATTATTCCAAATGATAGATATGTTCTTGCTACCGGACACGACGATTTCTGATAGAGTGATTAATAATGAGAACGAGTCATTTGTCAAAATTATGGACTTTTCAGATTATTTCCCTTGTTAAATCCTCCGTTGGTGTTGTTTGCGCTCAATCCATATCTTTACACTCGAAGGCGTTAATCTAACATTATTTAGTAGCTGAAATAGATTTTGTCATCACAAATATGATTTCAATCAAATTACCAATAGTGTGATTTTGATATTCGAAGCAATTATTTCCCTTTCTTCATCCTATGGTGTTTTCATGTTGCAGTTGATTCGTTATTTTAGAGCTTGCTCTAAGTGTCGATATATTACTGATATATGTCAGCTACTGACGAACAAACTTATGGCACAAGGATCCAAGAGATGCAGGTTGATGGGGATTATGAGAAAGTTTTATGGTTTTATTGATCCTATCGGGAAATATTCTGTGTCTTTGTGTGCGATATGAAGATTGACTTTTGAATTTGCTTATTTGTGTGCTTACTTGTTGTGATTGACAATGATACTCGGTTCTCATTTTAAGAGTTGATGTTTGCTTAGATGTGACCAAGATTTACATGGCGGGTGTCGTCCATGAAGCAGAAGACGCTTACTCTTCCCGAACACCTGGTCTTATTTTCTTGTACTTTTGCGAGTGTCTTTATGTAAATCTTTTCTTTGCTCATATTTTGCATCTGGTTTGATCGATTTTGAGTTTGAATTATGGTTTTTTTGACGATCTGGTATTCTCTGATATTTTCTTTTAGTATTCACAGTGTGTTATGACCTCTCTTAAGAATTGGTTCTTGATATTTAGAATGTTGTTAACTTACTCATAGAGGAAACAATTATAAGGCTTCTATTTAAAGTATTTAATATCGCATCGCATCTGGCTATACTGATAAGCCAGGTATTGGAATTATCGTTTTAGTGAATACACGCCTTCTAAAATAACGTCAACCAATAATTTGAATGCAGTATCAATTAATGAATATTCAATCAGAACAGGGCCTCATACATTTTACGTACCTCGACCCTCTATGACGTTTTTTGGCGGAGGCTTAGGGCATGTGGGTAAAAAATTACCAAACTGGACTTGTACTTTTATCGATGAGATTTATGATAAGAGAAATTTAATTATCCTGCGTATTTTTAACTAGTTTAATTCATTGAGATGCGTCGGTAGCCCCGAATCACATTACCGCTCGACGCACTCATCACTCAACCAGGCTTTGATGTATTCATACGCTCACAGTTGGACAACAGGAAACCACTGCGCGTATGTACGGATGAGTAAATAGACCCTTTAAGAATTTAAACAGGTAAAAATGCAAACTGTGTTTGGAATTTAAAATCATATTCAAACAATCATGTTTATCCTAAACTCTATTTTATCTTATAAAAGAAATGATATCTAAATACTTAATATCTTTCTGCATCAGATAACTCGAATAGAAATTTAAATTTACGGTTCCGATCCTGATTACAAAAGAATGGACCTGGGTAGAGAATCAGACACTTAATGATGATTAATAGGTTCGTGTCCATAACCTCTCTGCCAGGGCAACATAAAAACTACACTCCCTGATTGAATTCATAAACGATGAATGCAATATCATGATGTTGATAATTTCTTTATATACTATAATTGTTAAGATAAAATTTGAATTTATATAAGAGCTATATGCATTGCAAAATTTTTACGGTTAAACAGAAATAAAAATGTGAAATATAATCGCAGGCAAAAAACTTCCTTCAGTGAATGTGGCATTGTTGAGAACAAGTTTCTTTAAAGCTTTTAAAGTCGTGGGAAAGTGCAGGTCATCTTTCGCTCTACGTCGTATTCAGTAAGCATTACAATATTTACATAGCTCACACGTATCCAACGGGTCTTTTGTTTTTACCTATGAAAGGTTAGTTTATATTCGGTAAGATTGAAATGATGAAATGTGTAAAAATATATCCCAGTGATCTTTTCTAAGCTATACAATGTGTATGGGGAAAGGTATATTCTTGATACATCTCAATATAATTAAACAGATTTTAAAACAATAAGTTATTTCAATTATTGGGAAATTTACATATATTTTAACGGCGAAAAAAAAAACTTTATTCCGTTGCTGTTTAATAAATAGATAACAGAAATTTTAAAAATTTGATGCTTTACACAATTTCATGTTTCACTTAAAGTTGTTATCAGACAGAGAAATCAGGAATACATATCACAATTTGCTTAAATATATTTCCATTATATTTATATTACTTCTGCTGGTGTCTATCTATGTTGTGCTCTCCTTGTTTTCTAATGACTTTTAAATGCAGGAGATAGGATTCCTATGGTAAACGGAAGTCACACGTAAATACACCAATCGTTTTAAGCGTTACATAGAGCAATTCTGTACAAGCGTTATTTTCTTAAGAACCTCCAGCAATTCCCAATATTTAGCTGTCGCTGACAAATTCGTATCTACCTATCGTTAGGCCGAGACGGACAGCCCTTTAATGTCATACCGTCCCCTCATTGCAATAATGTCTTTCACTTGACTGCTTGGTGATAGGGGGACGAGGGATTTATAATACTCGTTCTCGTGTATGAGTTAACGGCTGGAAATATCAATACAGCTCCTAAATGTATTTCTCTCAAGTGAAATACTCTCAAAAAGCATTCATTGAATCATTTTAGAGTTTACTGTTCGTGTGTTAAGTTGTATTCTAATCCTTTAAACAGAAGTAAATAGATTCCAAGTGCGTTTACGTCATCTAAAAGCAGTGGATATCTGCTTAATGTCACTAAAAAGCAGTGGATATCTGCTTAATGTCACAAAAATATTTTAGTGAATAAAGAAATATACAATATTGTTAAACAGGTAACGAGACGATGTTATGGAAACATTCAGATGACACATACATAGAAGGGGGCGATGTCTCGGAGAAAGAAAAACAATACAAATACTACAAAAATACTAGATGATTTTTGGGAAATCCTAGACAAAATTATGAAAGATGACACAAGTCGATAGTTGATGCGACAAAAAAAATGGAAATAAAATGTATGAAGAACATTACGAATATTTGTTTTTTGATGATTTGGATTTTGTTTGGTGATTATGATATGATTCTTATTCCAAAACTAAAGCATAGCATGGTTGTGATAAAATATGGAGCATAGTATGTTATGTAGGCTGTGTTTATGTTTTTATATAAATATGATTGATGGATACAAACATTACTTAATATTGTTGTATTTCATAAGGTTTTCATGAAAATATATCATAATGACAGGACATATAAGTGCATGGTCTGATTGGATGATTCTTATAGTGTTAAATGGATTTTTAAACATTTTTTAAGATGTACATATAAAAGGAACATCTTTGGAATAGGCGGGTACCGAAGTCATTTAAACCGTTAAGACGAATGAACAATCAAAGTACTGGAAGGCTATGCTTCAACAATATAACGTTATTTTATAATACATAACTACCTTACCCGCTCAAACACAAATTGTTCAAAGGCGATACAAAGGAAGCCCAAAAAGTCTTCATAGCAATATGACGCAATTTGATATTGAAGTGGTTGTCGGACAATTGTAGATTGTCTGATATCCCGCCTTATTTGTACAATGTATCTCATTGAAACATCCCATATAGGGGCGCACTTTCTGGGCGTCATACGCGCGGAGGTAACAGGCGCTAGGAGGCATTGTCGTAGATTTAATGTCGGTTTAATAACACGACATATAATCTGCCTTGGTTTCTGGTCGTAATTACATATTATACGTTGATTTGGTGTACTCAGTTTCCGGTAAGTGACCACTATAGTCAATTTCTCATGAGGATGTATTTCTTAACATCTGATTAACTGCAAGCAGTATGCTTTACTCAAAGATCTATTCTAACAATTGGTATAATTAACTTAACATTTTCTCAATATTGCTACATACAATGTAAAAACATAGAAAAGAAAACCATGATTTGAAATAAACGTCAATTAAAATAATTTTTGTTTGTTTATTTAATGTCAAATTAAACGATGAAGCACACGATTGAAGGGTAACTATGCTTTTAAACAAAAAATCTCTTATAAATAGCAATAGATAAAGGGTGGAGGGGACTACTCGCAGTGGTAGAGGACCGCTTGGTACCCCGTCAAGTGGATACAGGACATGCGAGGCTTTGTCATTTAATGTTTATTTAACGAACTCATTCTGACAAAATCCTCAACTGATATACAGACTGCAGGCTCAGAATGTTAATGATATTTAATACTGTAATTTTTTAACTTCATTTAGCAGTTACGCACCGACACGTTGGTTTTGGCTTACAAAATACAAAAGATAGTAATTTCTATAAAAAATAAATATATTAAGTTTCCTTTCCGAGTGAAGAATTGCTTAAACGAATGTGAAAAAAGCGGTTTAAAGTTTCAGTACGACTCTAGTCCTAATGTGAAAAAAATGAGGCTGATACTTAAAGAAAGGTTCAGGTTTGACCGTGACTATAAACAATATGATAAATAGCAGTATGTGGATTCGTAGTTATAGAGGTATTGCATGAATACAGTGTGAATAATAATGAAAAAGAATACGACAAATTTAAAAGAAAACTGTTGAATAAACCAAAGACAGTGGCTGATATATTTTTTTTATCACGACTTATGTCTAAACTGAGTGGAAATAGACCACAGGATTTATTGCAATGGAGGCCAACTTTACAAACGGTCTATCATTCCGCATGCCAGTTTGAATGGATATTTGGAATAATAAGGATGATTTAGATGTTATTTTGTTGGAATTTATTCCGTTATGTCACGCTGGGTTTCTAGAAGGAGGTCAATTGTAATAGCCTCTAAATACATTGGGAGTAAGGAGGTTCAGGCCAGTCCCTGTCAGGTTGTATTACGGCCCTCCTCCGCGACTGTAGCGAGGGAGACTGGAAGTGTTGTCGGGGTATAATTAACTCACGTTAAATATCAGTGTCCAGCTGGGCTGTATGAATGCTATGTGCTGGTGATACCTGATTTAATACCGCCTTAAACACATTTAAATGTAATTTTATCGACAAGGCAGAGAATTTAACTCACTGTGAAATGGAGACAACTTTCACTACTAATGCGCTGTTTTGTTTGACAAATTGCTGTAGACTTAAATGGCGCTATAGTGTAAGGTGTCATGTTGAAGTACTGGGGTTAATCTGACCGGCGATGTCACCTGTTTAAGCTAAAATAAACATTGGTATATCAGAAAAAAATATCCACAGTGTTTTATAACAGAAATGGCACTTTAAGGAATAAACAAAACAGATATCAAAAATCACAGTTTGTATTACAAATCTACATATATATAGACATGTTAAGAAAGCACAAACTGATGCGTGAAGCAATGCTATTTCATAATTTTCAAGTCTTGTTGTACATGTATATGCAACTTTGTTTCAAAATGACATATTTTAAATGTTCGCCTATATTTATCAGTTTATTGAGTAGCTAGTCATGAAATCCGTTGCAGTAATGATTTCCCAGTCGATCACGCAATTACCATGCAAAGTGACAGGTGCCCTTCATGTGAATTTACACTCTATAGAGATAACACCGCCACACGTGGCACGGAGACCATAAACTTAGATAACTGACATGAAAGTGTAATTTGTTAACTGTACTGATCTAATAGATAAAGTGATCCCACCTCTCGACATGGCGTCCCACTGGCGATGCTCCCGAAGAGACGCGGAGGAGGGATCTTTTTATAGATTTATTGTTTTAAGACTTTTCAATTATGGAAGAAAGAAATACCCATTTTTGACAAATATGCATTTCTTTTTTAATGTACGTGAAATTGATGCAATGTTGTGTTGGATACAAACGATTTATGTATTTGTTCAGTATTATGACATGATCAAATCAGATGGTGTCATTACACGAACTACAGCAATAATCTGGCCTCAACATGAACACACGCACGCATGGTATATATTAATATATGTGCTCAAAGCTTAACACTAATCTCAAGCAACTCGTCCACGTTTAGGGTCAGTCTTGACATATTTACAACCGTTTTATCCACCCCGATATATTTTTGATAGACATAAAAAATATATGAGACTGACGCAAACGAAAATGGTTTTTTTCGGTCTTATTATGCTATTTGTATAAATATCGATATGCATACTAAAGTTATCGTAATTATTACTGAAATGAAAATATTCTTTACATGATCGTGTATACTTATCTATACTGCATTACTGCATTATAAGGTTTTGTCTTCTTTGATAATTTTATAAATAAATCTTATTTATTTTATTTATTTTATTTATTTATGGCATGTCACTGTTATATGCGCTTAATAAGCAAGCAATATCAGGGGAAAGTCTGACAATAAGTCAGCAATATCAGGGGAAAGCCTACAATAAGCCAGCAATATCAGGGGAAAGTCTGACAATAAGTCAGCAATATCAGGGGAAAGCCTACAATAAGCCAGCAATATCAGGGGAAAGCCTGACGATAAGTCAGCAATATCAGGGGAAAGTCTGACAATAAGTCAGCAATATCAGGGGAAAGTCTGACAATAAGTCAGCAATATCAGGGGAAAGTCTGACGATAAGTCAGCAATATCAGGGGAAAGCCTACAATAAGCCAACAATATCAGGGGAAAGCGTGACGATAAGTCGGCAATATCAGGGGAAAGTCTGACGATAAGTCAGCAATATCAGGGGAAATCCTAAAATAAGCCAGCAATATCAGGGGAAAGTCTGACAATAAGTCAGCAATATCAGGGGAAAGTCTGACAATAAGTCAGCAATATCAGGGGAAAGCCTACAATAAGCCAGCAATATCAGGGGAAAGCCTACAATAAGTCAGCAATATCAGGGGAAAGCCTACAATAAGCCAACAATATCAGGGGAAAGCGTGACGATAAGTCAGCAATATCAGGGGAAAGCCTGACGATAAGTCAGCAATATCAGGGGAAATCCTAAAATAAGCCAGCAATATCAGGGGAAAGTCTGACAATAAGTCAGCAATATCAGGGGAAAGTCTGACAATAAGTCAGCAATATCAGGGGAAAGCCTACAATAAGTCAGCAATATCAGGGGAAAGCCTACAATAAGCCAACAATATCAGGGGAAAGCGTGACGATAAGTCAGCAATATCAGGGGAAAGCCTGACGATAAGTCAGCAATATCAGGGGAAAGTCTGACAATAAGTCAGCAATATCAGGGGAAAGCCTACAATAAGCCAGCAATATCAGGGGAAAGCCTACAATAAGCCAACAATATCAGGGGAAAGCCTACAATAAGCCAGCAATATCAGGGGAAAGCCTGACGATAAGTCAGCAATATCAGGGGAAAGCCTACAATAAGCCAACAATATCAGGGGAAAGCGTGACGATAAGTCGGCAATATCAGGGGAAAGCGTGACGATAAGTCAGCAATATCAGGGGAAAGCCTACAATAAGCCAACAATATCAGGGGAAAGCGTGACGATAAGTCGGCAATATCAGGGGAAAGCGTGACGATAAGTCGGCAATATCAGGGGAAAGCCTGACGATAAGTCAGCAATATCAGGGAAAGCCTACAATAAGCCAGCAATATCAGGGGAAAGCCTACAATAAGCCAACAATATCAGGGGAAAGCGTGACGATAAGTCGGCAATATCAGGGGAAAGCCTACAATAAGCCAGCAATATCAGGGGAAAGCCTACAATAAGCCAACAATATCAGGGGAAAGCCTACAATAAGCCAGCAATATCAGGGGAAAGCCTACAATAAGCCAGCAATATCAGGGGAAAGCCTGACGATAAGTCAGCAATATCAGGGGAAAGCCTGAAGATTAGATGGCATCCATTGCGTGGTCTTCATCTGGAGCCTCAGAGTAAAACAATCGATAGGTTTCGGGCCAGTCGTAAATCACGTGAGGGTATCGTAAATCACGTGAGGGTATCGTAAATCACGGTGCCGTTCTCAGGGATCTCTTGTGCGAACAGGTTATTAGAGATTTCATCGCTTCACTAGGTTTGTGAATGTTTATGACGTAACATTACACTAAAACAGCTTCCACATATTGATACAGAGTTTGCCTATAAGTTATTTCCTGTTTTCGTCGTTTCAGTAAGTTTGTTTTATCACGTGATTCAATGAAATGGAAGTTGAATGATATCAACTCTAAGGCATAGAATTACTTGTATTAATGTAATCTAGAATGTTAAACATGACGTTATTATATAGCCTAATGTTCCTCTTGTCAAATATCTAACCGTTATTAATTTACGACCTAATGGATTGCTATGATATATGAACACTAGGGCTAACATTACTGAAAATATTCCATAATCATATTGATGCATTCCGTTTCGTAATACGGAATTAAAATTTAAAACATAAATAGAACAAAGAATAAAAAAACAAAAAACTAATCAGAGAATACCAGAGTGTTAACAAAAACAAAACCAAATCTCAAAATCGATAATAGATAAAACCAGATAAGAAATAGAACAAAGACAAGATTTACATGCTGGCCCTTGAAAAAGCATAACAGACCTGGACCCGTATTCATGAATTCGTTCTCATGCCCAAGCAAGATTTCTATGCTCAATACTGATTTCTTGTTCTGGCTATGATTTATTTAAAAACTCTTTATTTTGTCAAAGTAGCTGGAGAAAAAGAAGATCTATGGAACGGAATACTAATTTCAATTTCATGAATAAGGGCCCAGGTGTTTCAGAAGAGAAAGCGTCTTCTGCTTCATCGACGACAATCGACACGTAAATCTAGGTTAGACCCAAGTAAATGTCATGGCCTCAAAAGCATTAAACGCGGAAGAAACTCCTCACAACATGAGACAAATCATATAGTTGTAGCAATGCTTTTGACAAAGTATTTCGCTCGCTTCTTATTTTGTACTTCCACTTTTTGAATATTCCTCGGTATTTCGTGTCTTACATCAATCAAATACACTAATACATTTACTTTGTTAAACAGACATTCAACTCAATTTGCATCGACATAGTCACTAACAAAAGTGTAATTGTTTTCATTAATTTTGAAAACTTCTTCGTTCCACATGCCTTATGATTCTACACCTGAATACACCCTAGAAAGTTATATAAAGTTTAGCAAGGTAAAGGAATTGACAAAAAATGAATAATCATAAATCAATCAAAAAGTTCTAGGTATAAAAATGTCACATATGATTTCAATAATGCCTTTCCTTACACAACGACTTTGAAGTATTTGATAACTAGTCAACAAAATTTGTTTTATATATGTTATTATTAAAAAAAGAACAGAAAGAATGCGCCAAAAATGAATACCTTTACAAGCTATTAAATGGACACATGATGTATATGCTTATTTTAAACATGACATATTACAAGAATAATGTTGCTTCTTTCTAGACTGACAACTTCAGTAATTCTAAAGAAGTGAACAAGTTTGAAGGATGGTCGAAGACGTGCCTCACCTACGATGAAATTGAATATCAGAACATACTTTTGATAGATTGTCAAGTTCCTTTTTAATGTTCCTTATTCAATTTTCCTCCCATTTACAGGTTTAAATATGCCCAGATATCATCAGCATTCTTCAAAGATTCCCTTTTTGTGGAATTTAAGTGTGCCGTGAACTGTATTTTATCACCATTTAAAAAAGATATAAAAGAAATGTTATTTGGATATGATATGAATGTTATCTAAATTGGCTGGATGCTATTTTTGTCAGGCGGTACTAGGTAGCCTTCCCTTCTCTGTGTTGGTGTGTGACGGTAGACAGCTCTCACTGATAGATAATGTCCTAGTGTATTCTTACCATCCATATCAAGATAAACATCTTGTTACTTTCTATGTAATTATGTGTATTATTTCATGCAAAATAACGATGGTGTTTAAGATTCTGAATATCTTTCTACATCTGTTAATAGGTTTTGAAATATCCATCAATATCCATCACACTTAAACATGCAAGAGTAAGGTGAATTGTCAGATATTATATTTAGCTTATCCGGTGTTAAAATGTACGTCAAAAACATGAAGGCCTATTAAACACCAGAGACAATAAAAGAGTATTTTATATACGAACAACTCTTCCAGCAACGCAAGTGTTGTATTACACATATACAAGGTACAGTATATGAAAATTTAAGAAAGATTTCATTAATTTATGCGATAATCGTGTCATCAAGGCAATATTAGATTATGCTCAGCGTAGTTGGTAGCATCGCTGATAGAAAACCTCGACTAAGTCTGTTGTTGATCTTTAGGAAAAAAACAACCCTCCAACGAATATTTAAAGTACATAGAATCAAGAAGACGCACATTCACACGTGATATGCAGTCGTATCATATTAGCATAAATCAATATTTTCCTGAAAATATAGAACGTCACTTCGAATTGTTGTAAAGAGACAGTAAGCCCGCGATTTATCTGTTTTGTGAGGATATGCAGTGTAGTAATACATAATCTGTTATACATGGATATCATCTTTAATAATATTTTATTGAATCGGAATTGAATTAAAAAAAAAAAAAAAAAAAGATAATTACATATGCATAAAAAACCTATGATCTATTTTCCATTTCTTAACTTGCGACTGAGCAGCTTTCCAGTTGTGAAGTCTTTTTAAAGTGTTTTCGTGACGAATTTTCGTATTAACATTTTTTATGACTGGTCGATATTGCCTGCCGGCTTCCTTCGTCGATAATTTAAAGAGATTTTTCTGATAACAATTTACAGTTTCCTGAGAATACCTTATTACTAATTAGAATGTACATGCACCATTGATCTCTCAGACTCATTTTATAAGCTTTTAGCTATCTCGATTTTTTTAAATTAAAATAGAATCAACACATTTCTTTTAGGAAAGATGACCTTCATGATTTTGCTAATAATCATAAAACGGTCCGATTTTTTTCAATGATAGCAAGAAAAAAAAATCTTTCACCTTTAATATCTACATATTTTTTGTATTTTCTATCAGTGTGTAATTGTATCTATTAAAATTGAAATTATTTATCAAGTCTCAAGGATGTAAGTAGTGCTGCCGGGTTATTCGATTCCCGAAAATATTTGCCGTAACCTTGACGACAACTTCTCTTTGTCAATGGTGGCATGGTGAATTATAAAACATCATTTTAATCACTATTAATTTAAAACTAACAGTACATTTAAAACATTTGTTAAATTCATGAAGTTAATGAATTTTATAAACATATTCTCTCTCCGAGCAGTTTTGACCAAATAATATTTTCATTTTGTTGGCCCCTAGCAACATACGGATGATGAAGTATAAACCATATTTACAAATCTGTGTCTATTATCCAAGTTCAAACGCTAAATTAATAGGTATACCATACCTTTATCTTGTACTAAAATGAGCATTTTACAAAACAGAACTAAAATGTATTCGAAGCCAGTGGCTAGACGTCAGACGATGAGATATCAGTATATTTGTCTCGGTATTTCTGTAAAAGCAGGCGCTGGTAGGTTTCGCTCTGTAACTCATAGATTTCCCACAGATATTACAATGCAAAAAGTAACTGTACTTTGGATTATGTATCCGATTGCTCCTGCAGATTCTGAAGCTCCACCCATGTACATTAGCCACAATAATACAACTTTTGTCTTCACACCAGTAGTTACAGGTATTGCACTGAACAGTTCTGCTGAACTCGGGGCGGAAAGTTGCCGTCGATCAGTTTAATCTAGGCAGTCACGTGTTAATGTTTTGATAGGAATATGATTAGAAGTTATTTGGTATATAATCGTGGAATGTACGCAATCACATCTAATCATTATGTAGTATTTACCTCGATTTGCCAGAAATATCATTATTACATTCCATTTAGCTCAAGGAGTTGACTATGTTCGTATCGGATGGATTATAAAATAATATTAATTTACCAGTTTTTAATTGTTAATTGTTTTTAAATCATTTCATACTATTATAATTCTATTTTATAGGCCGGCATGTAAAATATAAATTATCCTATATACAATTTCATCCTATGTAGTAATTATTATATAGAGAATTAGGTGATGATAGCATAATGTATTTGGCATTGTTATACTGATATAATGTAATGCTTTTTCTGTGTTTACATGACTATACTCCCTCAATACAGAACTTCCTAAGTAAGCGTGTGAAACACAAGTTTAGCTCTAGTGTGGCCTGAAAACCGACAGAGTACTGTTGATATAATAGGAGGTCTTGTTAGTCTTTGATGAGTGCCAGCGTGACATATACAACTTACCTAACATAGTAATGCCAACAGGACGCCACCCAGATATATAATCCGACAGATACTAAGTCTTCCTATGTCTACCAACTGTTACACGCTAGGGGAATCACAACGCTTTGGAAATTATACTATTCCTTCAACGAGAAAATAATATTACTTTAATTCTTACATTTGCTGTAATAAGAATAGACAAACAAATAAGCAATGAAACATTTTGAATATGTTAAAACAGTTTTGATGTATTTTTTTCAATACGTTTCCCTTGAAATGGCCTCAGAATACTTAAAAGTTATATTTTCTCTTTAAAATTCTCTGATGTGCGAAATTTTATCTTCTGATGAAATTTCAGATTTATTTTCTTCCAGAGTTTCTTTTCTCTCAGAAATACGATATATAGCGTTTCAGATACTTGTATAAGTGTATACTCGTCCCTGTAGGTAAAACTTACAAACACATTAAATACGCTTGAAGCTGTTTGGATATAGAATAGATGGTATTGGTCAAATTATTAATCGATAAAATATCACCTTTTTAAAAACGCGTTTACACACCACCTTCACCGTATAATGCGTTCTGTTTGATCGATGTGTTAGGTCTGCTAATAAATTTGATTTACATTAGTAAAACTCGTTTAAGACTGCAATCAATTAGACATAAACTGGACAATGGAGATTTCCGCTCCAGGACCACCTAGATAAAAATGGATAAAATGAAAGAAGGTGTGTGTAATGTGACCATGAATGAACTCAGAAATCATTTATTTTTATTGTAAAGTAAGTGAATCAATTATTGGTTTTAATTAACGCTGACCGCCAAGTCCTTGTTGGGAAATATGTGATCGGTGGTAAGTAGCATAGCGATACGTACCGTATACCGAACTGGTAACTATTTTGATGTCTATGTTAAAGTTCACATTGAAACAATGTATTTACAAATACATATGTAGATGTAACAGTTCATATTGAAACAGTGTATTTACAAATACATATGTAGATGTAACAGTTCATATTGAAACAGTGTATTTACAAATACATATGTAGATGTAACAGTTCATATTGAAACAGCGTATTTACAAATACATATATAGATGTAACAGTTCACATTGAAACAGTGTATTTACAAATACATATGTAGATGTAACAGTTCACATTGAAACAGCGTATTCACAAATACATATGTAGATGTAACAGTTCACATTGAAACAGTGTATTCACAAATACATATGTAGATGTAACAGTTCACATTGAAACAGTGTATTCACAAATACATATGTAGATGTAACAGTTCACATTGAAACAGTGTATTCACAAATACATATGTAGATGTAACAGTTCACATTGAAACAGCGTATTCACAAATACATATGTAGATGTAACAGTTCATATTGAAACAGCGTATTTACAAATACATATGTAGATGTAACAGTTCATATTGAAACAGTGTATTTACAAATACATATATAGATGTAACAGTTCATATTGAAACAGTGTATTCACAAATACATATATAGATGTAACAGTTCACATTGGAACAGTGTATTCACAAATACATATGTAGATGTAACAGTTCACATTGGAACAGTGTATTCACAAATACATATGTAGATGTAACAGTTCACATTGGAACAGTGTATTCACAAATACATATATAGATGTAACAGTTCACATTGGAACAGTGTATTCACAAATACATATATAGATGTAACAGTTCACATTGGAACAGTGTATTTACAAATACATATATAGATGTAACAGTTCACATTGGAACAGTGTATTCACAAATACATATATAGATGTAACAGTTCACATTGGAACAGTGTATTCACAAATACATATATAGATGTAACAGTTCACATTGGAACAGTGTATTCACAAATACATATATAGATGTAACAGTTCACATTGGAACAGTGTATTTACAAATACATATATAGATGTAACAGTTCACATTGGAACAGTGTATTCACAAATACATATATAGATGTAACAGTTCATATCGAAAACATTGTATTCATAAATACAGAATAAGTTAAGCCATCCACGTGTCCTTATTCTGTAAAATCCTATAGAATTTTTAGCTATAAATGATCTTACTTTCACAAGTACGTGGTTAGAAGTTTTCTCATTAATGTCTCCTTTTCTTATTATCACAGGCACTAGCCTTGTCTGTTAAACACCTATAATATAATCTGTGATATAATATAGATGGTATTTTCATTGTTATATGAATATTGAAATTAAAGTCATTATCTTAAATCATAACATAGCCCATAGAATCCTTGTTTTTCTGTAATGGTCACTCTGTAACCCTCATGTTTATATTCTCCCCTTGTAGGATCACCTTTGAATTGAATATAAGCTTAATTAACATATCGGTACTCTTTGTGAGCCTGGTAAAAGATAAAACTATACGACAGAAAAATTGGCAATATACAATTAATATTATCAGGAACAAAAACGCATTGTTAACCTATATAGACTCTACAAAAACAAAGTTCAGAAGGTACATATGTTGTACTTATTAACCCGAGTGATGAAATGCACACTTTTAAAAGTCCTACATCGACAATGCACTGATTGGCCTTAATAGGTGATGTTAATTGGTTGTGAACTGAAAATTAATTGGGTAGATTAATCCATAATGGTTATCAACTCTAGCATACAGTCTATCGGTGTTAGTTTTCTGCTCATCCCATTGTTTTCCTGTCGAATGTCACTCCGTGTCCCCGAGACAATCATACTGCACTATGTCAAATATCAGTTTATTATTTGGGATAATTTTTTTTCGTTTAATCTGCGGACAGTTTAAACAATTGTACACCAGCTGTAGACCGATTCCATCACGAAATGTTAATTATGGACATACACAGATTCGATAAAGAGCAAGATATGCAGACCATTTTAATACCTTCTTTAAACAATCAAGCACCTGCTTAGATCACGGTAGTTTGTTATTGCAAAGTATTTTTATTATCGAATCAGTAGCAACATTTTCATTATGCAATGACTAAATGCCAGGATTTGTTTAAGACACACAATATCAATGATATGCTATTGGACAGGCAAACACCTGTCAAATATTGTATGACACAAAAAAAGAGTATGTATCGGAGTTAATGAACTTCAGTATGGGAATAAAACTATTAATATTTCTGATCTTCAGCTTTAATTAAACATTTATCTTTCATACTCTATTTACAATAACATTACGTTGTATTCAATACACACACTGATTAATCTATGTTGTCGGAATTAATTATATGTATCTATAAATAACCTAGTCGTATATCACATCAGATGTTATGGTCAGTGTAATAACAGATAACTTTAAATAGTCTGCGGGCATCTAAACTCCGATAATATTAGATATGAATCATAATTAAGTATTTCTCGTGTATATTTGGCCTTGTAATATACAAATTGCATAGACCTTTGTCAGACATTTGTCTAAACTTATATGACGAGTACCCGTTCACGCTTAGCTTAGATATTGAATGCAGTTTGCTATATTGCTATTGATATTGTTATGTCTATACAGTTATTGTAAATCATGAAATGTTTGTGGGTACATTTTCTTGGTGGTTTTAAACCATTTAGATCGTGTTGTTGTACACACTTTCGCGGATATCTTACTAACAAGCAATTACATGTAAATCAATCCAACTCATTGTAATAATTTTCTTGGTTCAATGATAACAATTAATACCATTTGTTTTCACTTTTTATGAAGAGAAAATATTAAACCTTAAATTTAGTCGCCTCTTACGAATCATGCAAGAAGAAGCAGGTACAGTTATTTCGTTTTACCTGGAGGGCAATCCTAGGAGTTAGGTAGGGCTCCAAACTAATGATATATATTATGTACATTTATAGAAACATAATATAGATAGTATCTACGTGGTGGGAGTGTGGATTTGTCTATCATTATGTGTTTGTTATGCAGTTCACACGTTGTTGACCTCTGCTGGGTTGTTTTCATTCCGCACTTGTCTTGTTTGCAAACACACAGCGCACCAAGCGGCCACATGGTTCATATTTAAACGATACACACAAATGACATGCTCTATAATAAGATTTGACACTGCTATCTGATAAAGTAGATACTCCATACGATAGCCATAATACTACACATAAAACAATGACAGGTCTTGAGCCGGACACGTGTTCCGCCGCTTACAACATATCAAACATAATTCCGGAAGGCATCGCCGCTTAGAACATCTCAAAATATTGTAATTAATATCGGAGTGAATCATTCTTAGTAATTATGACAGGGTAAAGGATCTTGGTAGGTAGAAGGATTTGGCTCCTATGTGTCTAGGGAAAACCTGAGGAGGACACAAGTATCTATATCAAACCCTCCGCTACGTTTCGTATTGGGAGATACACATACCTTATCATAGATATGAGATAACACATTAGGGCGATGACATGATTTAGAAAATATATATCAAATTGATGAAGAGGATGTCACTTTTTTTTTAACCATTTAAATCAAAATGTTTTCAAAGATAACAAGACTAGTTATATATTTAAGGTAAATATAGATGTGATTTAATTTAAGGAAGAAGAAAATGAGAACAGAAAGTTATGTATATATCTTAATTACAGTGTATCTGTAAAGCGATTTAGTATCTTCAACATTTTAAAAAATATCAAAATGTATACGTTTCAAAGAGTATGATATTATATGTGTTTGAAAAATTGATAAAAAAGTCATTTTTAAAAGTGAAGGATATAGATAACACACAGAAAAAAATGTCTGAATACTTGAGGAATAAATCGTGCTTAAAGTGTTATCTGGTGATTCTACCGTCTTGCAAAACGGGATAGGAGGTTTGGCACACGAACAGAAATGGAACGCTTTGAAATATGTAGTTTTTATTGAAGACTGAAACATAAAAAATAAGTAAAGATGTCTTGTTGATATACGTAACGATCTAGCCGATAGGGACGCTAACAGTAAAACAGGAAAAAAATGGAATGAAGAGTGTAATCCTCGCAATACTGCTTTATTTATCCGAAAAACTGAGGGATGAATAAGTGATCAAGATAAGATTGTCTCCTTCACCTTACACGATCTGACTGAGATTATAATGAAGGTCATTGCATATCAATACGTGTACATGTAACTGTATTATATTGTGATATTATTCAATTATAGCCTTTCGATGAGGTCGATACATGGTTTTATCAATCAAAGAAAAAATATCGACCGAGTACGAAGTCCAAGGTTAATATTTTTTCTCATGTCGATAAAACCATGTATCGACCGAAATCGAAAGGCAAAAAAATAGTTTTATTATAAATTGATTTTTTTAAAAATTTAAATTCAGACTCCAAGAGAATGTTTTTTTTTTCAACAACATTTAATCAAATTCTCAAACAATGCTATAACTATACCATATTATAACAATACAAAACGTAAATTGGTCAATATTTGATTCTACAGGGTTGGTATGACACCATATGGACCTCATCGAAGGTCCTTTATTTTTATATTTGATATGGAAACTGCATTATATCTATCTTGATAAAGCATGAAATTTACCGAAGAGTTCTGTGACAATGATTATGACGTCATCAACGCAATATTGACTATGTGTTTCCAAGAAAAGGAACATCAGGTCATTATCACAAAATATTATCCTCTGCGTGACCAAGTTTAAGCCAATCAGAAAGTGAAAAAAGTATCAATTTATAATAACAGTACGTACAAGATATAAAATACATATCGTTATAATGTAAATAAATAAAAACAGAAGTACATGTATGAGTATAAAATTACATATCATAAAGTACATGTACATTTACTGTATTCCATGACATTGTTTTGTATATACTGTTAATGTCGTCTATCTATGTGCTGTTATTTAAATCATGTAAATTTTCTTAGTTGCTAGGGTAGAGATATTTTATCATCTACCTGGGAAGAATAGCTCACATACTCGATTGTACAACTTATGTCACAAAAAGATTGCGTTATTAAACATTAATACTATTGGTACAATACAATCTCGTCGTCGATTTGGTATGCAAATTTTGATGTCTTTATACATTGTGTTTACAACACTCACCTGTGATAAGGAAAATATTTCTCTCATCCTTGGCAGGCAAATCCTTAATGTTTTGAGAGATGCCAGATATCCTTATCTTTCTCTAGGGTTGAGAATGGCGTGAGGTTACAGCAATGATAAAAATAGTGTAACGTCCCCCCTCAATTTTGTCTTTTAAAAATATTTTTAATTGTTCTATAACAATTCGGCTTCAGTTACTTCTACTGAGAAACGCCTTCTCCCAAATTTCGTCTTCAACGTTAACATTATGCGTATGGTACACAATTGATGAAAAGGGTAAGAGAAAAAAGACTACCCCTTTGAGGGTGAGAAAAGGGACATCCAGCCTTAGGGAAAATTAGGAATCTTTCCCCTCGGGTAGTCAATTCCCCTATCTCAACCCCAAAGTTGTGACAGATTTTATTAAACTTAACCTTCTTTGCAAAGTTTTCAAAGGTTCGAAAATGCAATGAGAAAAACATTTCTGACCCCAAATACATCATTGTTGAGATATCTACAGACCCAGTCAATGATATCTTCTGTTACATACTACATGACATAACCATCCATTCAACATAAGTTACAAACGTAGGTCAAATGTTTCTCGAAACACTAGAAGATACACAGAGAGTGAAACGGAACAAACCTCGTTTACACGGGGTGCTTACGGATCACTGGTAAATTTTGGTATAGTCTATCCGATAGTTGTACACCATTGTGCTATCAAGAAGTATTTGTTTGTGATTCAGACCTGACTTCCTCAGTAATGCTCCTGATGCAGACACA
Source organism: Mimachlamys varia (assembly GCA_947623455.1). Classification (NCBI taxonomy): domain Eukaryota; kingdom Metazoa; phylum Mollusca; class Bivalvia; order Pectinida; family Pectinidae; genus Mimachlamys; species Mimachlamys varia. Next base: position 60,827,203 of record OX392529.1, read on the forward strand.
AACACACGAAACTCCCATATAAGGTTATCACCTGAGCAGATTTTTATACCCTAATGGCTCTCACTTTCATTCGATGTCGTTTTTTGTTTTGCATTTATGTCGAATTCTCATGCGATATTTAAAGAAAGTAAACGTACTTCTGACTGATATATTAGAGTTTAAAATCTTTCAATTGCACTTTTATCTTAAATTAGTAACAGAAAAAAATGTAATGGTTATAAAGCAGAACACTTAAGCTATATGATATACAGGTAGCTCTAGCTTCTCTGCTCGCCCACTCAGTCTTATACAATTCTATCTTGCTTCCATTGTGAATACTTTGAAAATGATATGTCTGAACAGACCGGTATGGCTCCGCTGTCGATATATAGTCTTTCGCTGTACTGAATCAACTTTATCAAACTCATTGAACTTGGCTGATTTTACTACTGCCGTTTATAGTAAGGGCCTGTGAACCATTTACACTAGCAAACCACTGACAGATTATTTTACTAATTATATTTTTGTATGCTTTTCAAAACGGAAAAATTGAACGTTTCACAAAGCAACTCTTGTCACAATTTCATATTCATCTGATTCTCCTATATATATATTTTATCGTAACATTTTCAAAACATAGACTACTATTTTTCTGTGCATTGTAGGCTGGGATTTTTGGTCATCCTGGAGCTCGTGCACTGCTTCGTGTGACGTTGGTGTGCAGGTGAGACGACGCGCGTGCCAGAAAAAGGAGGGAACTTGTGATGGCAACGAGGTTGATCAGCGACAGTGCAATACATTTTCTTGTAAAGGTATATCAACGTCATTTCCTGTTCAAATATATTCAAAAATTATCGACTATTTTAATTTAATAAAAAAAATCAGAGAATACCAAAGCGTCAACAAGAACATAATCCAAAATCGATTTAACTAGAGGCAAAATATGCACAAAGTAAATATTTAAAAGGAGGCCCCCGTAAAAGTAAAAGAGAATAAAACCATTTGTTCTGAGAGAGTAAGCGTCTTCTGCTTTATCGACGACACCCGCCATGTAGATCTTGGTCACATCCATGTAAACATCAAGTCCTCAAAATGAGAACTGAGACATAATTCTTAATCACACACGCAGGCATGATAATGAGCATATTCAACGTCCATCTTCATATTATGCAAGGATGTAAAATATTTCTGAAGATGGCGACCACAAAAGTTTCCAGTAGTTTTCATCAACCTGTATCTCTCGAATCCCTGTGCCGTAAGTTTGTTCGTCAACAGCTGATATTTATCACGAAAATCTCGATATTAAGAGCAAGCCTAGCTATAATAACGAATCAACTGCGACAGATATGCACCATAATATGGAGAAGCAAGGATGTTACTATTAAGAAAGGGAAAGTAATCATATTGATTATCGTTCTAACATAAACAGGTAGACATCAGAGTTTGGTTAACTTAAGATCGATTTCTTATTCCATGTTCAATTTGACTAAACTATCGAAAGTATATATAAAATATGTCATTAAATAGCCACATTTCTTTTGAATATGGAATTGGTAAAAATCGTGTATAAATCCTTGTGATATCGGGTGGATGAAAAAGTGCATACTTTTAATTTTTCTTAAGAATTGACATATTCATAAATTATTTGAATTAGTACAATATTCTTTTCCGTTAACAGGTACAAGAAACGTCATGGAAATATTCAACATCCAGTCACTTCCGGTTGGCATAACCCGTGACGTCATTCGACCTTCATCATTTAACATCACACAAAGAGCCAACTTATACTCACCATTATCATCGTTATTCCGGACAGGATTTCCTATTGATTTTTCTATTATAATCACAGCACGACTTCCTGTAGATAGTGAAGGATATTTATTTACACTTAGTGATATAATGGGGAAACAAAGACTATCAATAAAATATGGAGACGTTACCAAACTTGAATATTATGATCAGAATGATTTACCAGGTTTTAAATCACCTTCGTTTGATGTCAGTTTAACCAACGGAGAGTGGCATCAATTCGCATTCAGTGTCAAAGGTCATTCCATAAAAATGTACATAGATTGCGTTCATGTACTACGTAAAACGCTGAGCCGTTCGGAACACCCTTCCGTTGGTGTTAATCTTATGGCATCCATAGGTCCATATTTTGCCAGATATGGGCGACCGTTTGAGGTGAGTTTAACAATGATACATTATCCGATTTTTATCTATTAACAGACATACACATGCATATAAAAATATTCATAATGACTAAAATATTGATTTATACAATTTAAGAGCTATATTAAATAAACGGAAATAATTTGATAATAATAACAATAAAAATAAATGAATTACATTATCTTTATGTAAGTATAATTGAGACAAACGTGAAACAATACATATATTATTCTATGACCACAGGGCCAGCTTGAACAACTAACATTATCTTCAGATCCGACTGCCGCCGCTCATCAATGCTTCGTGCAAACAGGGGAAGTGGTAAGTCAGAAAGCGAAGCAAGCACTGATATTTTGTTGTTTAATGATATACAGTCCCTGTCGACACTCTTTTGTATCTAAGTAATTAAAACTTTGATAATTCGAACTCTGAAAACTCAACAAATTAGTCTATCCCGAAGTTAAATATCGGTCCAAAACAGCGTGAATGCTCTTATCATGTAGTTGTATTATAATATATCTTATTACATTTTTACCAGTGAAATATCGAAAATTAATCTTTCTATTAAATTGATATCTTTCACCGGTGAGTACTATACTATTCTCACTAGTAAAAAATATCACTTTTTTCTGATTCAAATAATGAAAACACTGCTTACAAACGAAAATGAGAAAAATTAAAAACTATCCGGGTAGGTTTTGGTTAAAAAATGAAATCAACAGAATATCTAACATTATCTTCATACCAAATATACTTTTCTCGTGTAGCTAAAACGTTGATATTTACTTAACCCCACTCGTGAAATAAGATATCCTCTATATATTTGATAAATAATAATGGAAATAATGTTATGAAATTAATGAAATAGTGTTGTTAAAAATATTCTCTGAATGGTGACGAGACAAGTCATACTGATATTAATCAAACTTAATTTATGTAGAAGCATTGCACAACAGGTCGTTATATAGAGATAACATGTACTATACAGGTCGTTATATAGGGGTAACATGTACTTATATTTAAATGACAAACATACAAATCCTTGAGATATCAAGTGAAAGAAGCGTTTCGTTTTATTTCTGACATTTCGTATTTTTACTGTTCAATGGAGCTTTTCTATCTAAATCACATTAAATATCAGATCCAATAAAGTAACGGTACATATTATTAATATGTCTCAGTATCATAATTCAATAAACTGTCTCTTAAAATATTCAAATATGTGATTAAGAAGCTTGAACTCGATGCGCTTACTCATTTTACATTCATTCCTAGATATTTTATCAATCAAGCAACGGCCTTCAGGAAATAAATAATTATGATAATGTAAGCTTATTTAATTGAGTTTTAACTTTACCTTCTAAATAGGGTCCAAACAATTCTTAATTTAATGGACTTTTAATCACCTTAAAACATTCATTCCATAAATCATTGCTTTTCTTGTTTCTTGATCAGAACTTATTATACTGCATCTTAAGTGTTTGACATTGGTTCCGTCAAGTACAATACGTGTGGATGACAGACGATTTAGATATAACTAAAGAGTACAATAAATATTAAAATAACCCGACCATCATAATTCCATCATTAATCTTCACAGCTTTCTACGGTCTTTCTCACAGACATACACAAGCTAGAATAACATATGTCCTATCTATCGGAGATCTTGAGGTGAAGAAACTCACCTCTCGTTTATTTATGTTTCTTAACACTCTGAGATGTCCAGAACACCAACCTCGTCATTCACAGCAACAGTAACTTACCGTGAGCTTGGGAGTACACGCTAAAAACAATAGCATTAGCTTCATACTGAAATCAAAGCATCAGTCAAGTGAAAATGAAAAGAATTAAAAAAAAAAAATTAGAGAATACCGAAGCGTCAACCAAACCAATATCCGAACTCAAAATCGGTCACATCCAAGTAAACATCAAGTCCTCAAAGTGATAACCGAGTCATCATTCTCAATCACAACAAGTCAGCACACTAATGAGCATACCCAAAAACGTCCATCTTCATATCACGAAAGATATAAAATATTTCTCAATGAGGCAATGATGGTCACCATAAAATCATTATTCTGATCAACCTGTATCTCTCGAATCCCTGTGTAGAAAGTTTGTTTGTCAACAGCTGACATCGATCCCGAAAACTTCGATATTTAGAGCAAGCCCTAGAATAACGAATTCACTGCGACATGTAAACACCTTAGGTTGGAGAAAAAGGAAAACTTAGTATTTCACTTAAGTTGCATTTCCTTACATTGTCAGGACGACCTTAAATATGTTAAAATACACATACTCATATCCTCGCTTCTTGCTTTGCCTTGTACACTGTTACATGACTTTGTTGTTAGATACAGGAGCCGGTCAGTAAAGATGGCGGCTCCATCTTTGTCTTGTACACTGTTATATAACTTTGTTGTTAGATACAGGAGCCGGCCAGTAAAGATGGCGGCCCAATCTTTGTCTTGTACACTGTTATATAACTTTGTTGTTAGATACAGGAGCCAGCCAGTAAAGATGGCGCTCCATCTTTGTCTTGTACACTGTTATATAACTTTGTTGTTAGATTCAGGAGCCAGCCAGTAAAGATGACGGGGACGTGAGACCCAAACCAACCCCTCCGTCTGTACTAACCACTACCATTTCGGACAAGGACGAACTCAAGGAACTGGCCACGGCACAAAGTAAGATAATCGCCATCTGGACCCTGGAGACCTGTGTCTGTCCAATACTCATAAGCTTGTTCGAGAAGTTTGCAATTAAGAACCTTCTTTGTAAAACCATCACAGTATAATTATCATGATTTTTATAGAAGATTTATTCGGTTCATTTTTTATTGTATGTTAATACACAATTGTATTGTAACTCATTTTTTATACCATACGTGGAATCGTATACATACATTGTATGTGATATTAACCATCCTGTGTGCTGTCACTAAGAATGTGCGCTCAATTTTTTTTACTTTCCAGCCATACCGACTGAGTGGTCATCTTGGTCGTCGTGTAGCACCACATGTGGTTCCGGGATGCAGACGCGGTCACTGTACTGCCTCAATAACGAGATCAGCGTGGAGGAATGCGTGAGTGGACAGCCAGAGACGTCACAGTCACGTATCTGTTATACCAAGGAATGTCCAGGTACGGGAACAGCATTCAGCCTCTTCATCAACACTCTCGACTAATATACCAAAATTGTCACGCCTTAGCAACACAAAAAACATAGTCAACTACAAAACAATGCTAATACTTAAAAGTAAATAAAAATTTTTATATAATTTGATAAAGTTCGAGATCAATATTGCCTCTTGAATATTCCTTTGGTGGTTTAATGTATGTAATTTTTATCAAATTTATGTCATCATTATCTTCCTAAACACACGCTGGCCCTAAATTGGTGTTCTGCTCCAGCGACATAGTGTTCATGTCTGACACCGGCAGAAAAATATTGTCAAAAATGTTTTTGTTTCAGAACTCTGTCAAGAACCGTGTCTGAATGGTGGAAGCTGTGGTCAGGATGGCCAATGTCGTTGTCGATCGGGCTACTACGGGCACCGGTGTCAGTCGGGTAAGTACGGTATCATTCGGGTTAGTTCGGTAAAAATCTGGAAAGTGTGGTGTCAGTCGGGTAAGTTCGGTGTCAGTCGGGTAAAATCGATGCGAATGAAGTAAGTTCGGAACCGTTCTGAAAAATAAAATGAGAGGTTATCCTTCTTGTCTCTGTAAACAATAGCAATGTTTCGACATACATATGTAATTGTTTTTTATTAGGAAATTTAAAAATGTGTGTTTAATGTCGAATGATTATTTCATCTTTTACTAGCGCGGTGTCCGCGTCCCTGTCAGAACGGAGGAAATTGTTCCACTTCCGGTCGGTGCACATGTCCGCAGGGATATTTTGGTAGGACTTGTGAAAAAGGTAACTAAAACAAGACAAACTATAAATGTTATGACAATTGCTTAAACAATTCGTTGATAAGTGGATCTTCGAGAGACCTACCGTTTTTCCATTGTACATGTATATAGTCTACGGAATTTCATTATTCAGTTCAATCATTAATATAAAATCAAAGATAGGCTGGTGCCTTTTAAGAAATTAGAACAATTCCTAGTAGTGTTACTAAAATAATAATAAAATCCTTAAGGCTAGCCTTCCTGTTTTTTTCATAAAAGGTTTGCTTAATCAATCACCAAACGGAGAAAGAAAATTCCTTTTAAATTCTTTTTTTTATTTTAAATGGGGGGGGGGGGGGGCAATCCACGTTTATAACAATGCCAAACGAACTGCGATGGTTCGTCATAGATATTGATGATTATCTTATCCCTGTATACAATTTCATGCTGGAGGTTTACTCGAAAACTTTGGGAATTTTGTAAATGTGATTTACGCACTCGTGAAAATAAAAAAAAAATGAATCAGCCATATTCAAGAAATACATTTGATATTTAACGGGAAACCATTGTTTAGCCTCAAACTATTTAAGGCTAGCAGGATTTGAACGTCAAATAATTGGAATGTTTCAGAGCAACATATCAGAAATGGGTAAATTAACCTCCCATGCTAATGTCGCCCTTGACACTAGGTAACCCACTTATAACAGTGACTTTACTGAGACGATTTTTGTCTCCTTCAGTCGTGTGTTCCCCGAAGTGTAGGAATGGCGGAAGCTGTGTATCTCCAGGGGTGTGCTCTTGTCCATTCGGCTACGTCCAACCTGTATGTAAACGTAAGTATATACGTCATCTATCAAAAAAGGAAATCATTTTACTTGTAGAGACCTTTTAAAATAATCGATATGAACACGTTTATCACAATAAACTATCTTACCTGTTAGAATATGCTTCTGGATTTTTGTAGTATTTGAATATCTTTGAGGTTTGTTCCGGTATGGTTTGTGTGCGTTTTGCTTCAATAAATATATAACCTATGATCTTTTTGGCAATATTAACGAAACACTTTTATTGTAAATATTGTTTCAGCATTTTGTACCAAAGTGTGTCACAATGGCGGCCGCTGTGTACGTCACAACATTTGTAAATGTCGGAAGGGGTACACGGGCAAAGATTGTTCTAAACGTGAGTACTATTCCCTACAGTAATCCGAACTCAACATCAACTAAAGTAGGGGCAAAATATGAATAAAGGAAAGATCGAGTAAGCAGCTGATGTAGAAGAGTCTGTTATGTCAATTATTTCAAGTTTAGAAGGGTATATAGTATATACGATCGACGTGATCAGCAAATATTTTGTTGTTCAATGGCAACACATCGTCGATATATCTGAAAGTGGAATTAAACGATTTGGCAAGGTTTTTGTTACGTGTATTGATTAGCCCTTCCAGAAGTTCAGCCTCGCATGAAAACAACAACAGATCAGCTAATTATTGACTATTTATATGTACGATTTATTATTATTTGTAGCGATATGTCGACGAGGTTGTTATAATGGAGGGAAGTGTGTAGCGCCAAACAAGTGTTCATGCCCCAGAGGATACAAGGGTAGAAGATGTCAAAAAGGTGGGTTCTGCTATTTAACAGCATCGAAACAGATATTACAAAATCGTAAAGTTTATACTCAGTTGTTTGGCAACAGTACACCAACACGAACAAACATATACTATTCTGTTCCCAGTTATATATAAACAACAAAACAACAGGAAAAGGAGTAAATAAATGGATAGGGATACAGTTAAAGTATGGGTAAGGAAACAGTGTTCAGGTGATACACAGAAAATCCTACTTAACATGATGTGGATTGACAAACCACCAGATATTGTTGTGCCGTTAGAATGCGTACAGAGATGAAGAAATAGCTACATCAGTAGATCTAGAGTGTTGTAAAGCATGATGGGCATTGTAAGAAAAGCATGTTGCATGGCAAATGGAACGATATTTGAGTAGGAAAATCTATTTAGTGCGTATGTGTTTTGATATTGTTTTACATATTAATTCTACAACATGTTAAGCAGAGTTCTGTTTATGATTTACTGTAAGTCAACTTATTTTCGTGTGCAATTAATTTTCGCATGGTCCCATGGTAACGTAACCGGATTATATAATAACTACTGATTCGATTGTCATCAATTTTCGGATACATAATAAGCATGATGTCTTGATGTGCACCTTGCTCCTGATCAAGCATTCGAGATGGCCGCCACGGCCTCTGATTGGTAGAAACATATCCTGTAATAAATTTTCTTTATAAACTCATTATAAACAAAAATGTATGGCATTACGATTCAAGATAGCCGCCAAATAAAGGACTCTTCTGGTTGGTCAAAATTTACATATTGTCCGATATAAATGAAATTTGGTATGTAAATGTAATCTAGCAATACAAAGGCAATGACAGTGTTCATTTTGTGAAAACCAAAATGGAGGTTATTTCATCCAAATATTGTCTGAAATTTTGCAGAACTGCTTACATATGGGGCGTGGGTTTCTATGTCTCACATACATTTCTAGATTCAGGAAAACATAGGTTTATATTTCTAGTGGATGACTTATGTATACCATGTACCTGGTGAAAGGGTAGTTATTTCATATATGAAAAACAATTTACACACGACAATAACTACGGGTATTTATTGCGAAATTAAATCGCCGCAAAAATAAGTTTGTTTACAATATATCATCACTCTATGCACTTTTCAATAAGCACGTGGATTGTGTCTATTGTTGCATCATTTAATATTTATATGTAAAACCAATTGTGTAGTTTCTTTTTTTGAGTATTTTAATTCACTTAAGTTGTTCTATAATTCAAAAGTTATTGTTCTTACTAGTACCCCCCACCCCACCCCTATGACTTCATGTATATCAAACATATCGACAAGGAAAACATTTAAAAGACAAAATGCTATTGAAATAATTCAAAATCGACCTTAATCATAGACTTAACAATTGTAATCGTCCATCTATTTAGGTTTACTTTCTATGCTAAGCATTAGTACATTGCGGTTTTCGCTCGTACATCTACATGTGAAAGTATAGATTCGGTATCTTTGGTGTATTTTCAATTAAACGTATAAAAAAATAATGTAATCATAAAATGATGTACTAGTAATTTAAAAAGGTAATAGTTAACTTCTTTAAAGGGGCATACTATTGACTTGCAATGAGCGATGCGGAAGTAAATGAATTTGTTTTGCTGCATACTTTTAAAAAGAAATTAAAAATAAGGCGGATTGAGGTAGATTATTGTTGATATTGGTTTTCTTACTAAATCTACAAGTTTTCTAAACCCGTTCCCTTTTCTTTACGCTTTTTCATGTTACAATGTATGAGAAATATAATTAATGAGAAAGCTAAAAGTTAATATAATCTCTAATCTACAAAATGAGCTTTAAAGCATACCTAATGGGTTGAGCATGGTGAGACGCTAATGGCGCTGTTTGATTTTGTTACAGCTGTTTGTACGCCGCCTTGCCAGAATAGCGGTGCCTGTATCTATCCCTATGTATGTAGGTGTAGGCCGGGCTATTACGGGTCATATTGTCAGGAATGTAAGTTTTTTTTCAATTAATAACCTTACTCGGAATCCCTTGGCATTTATTAAGCCTTTCATAGTTTTGTAGTATGTTTGGAGATAGTATTCGTTTGTGTAAGAGGCCAAACTGGAGGATTTTGAAGATCCTTTAAATAACCGAGGTGTTCCGAGTGGAAACATTTTTTTGCATTTTGTTTTCTAGAACATGTAGCAGCTATGTTTGAAAGCTATTGTTGTCATCTTTGATCTAACTGCATTTGCATGGTCTAAACACGTCCATTTTAAAGTCTTTGGTTTATGTCCCTCGGTAAAAAAAATGACGTTGGATCTCTATTAATGTCACGAATGACAAAAGCTATATATACAGTCTTGGTAAAGATGGAAATTAAAAACGTGATCTTTTTGATTTTTGATCGAAATATTGAGTTGAAGTATTCCTCCTTTAAATACTTTTTAAAACATATATAGTAAAGATATATTTATATATGTGTATGTGTTTTCATTATTCTAGTTACGTGCAGACGATCGTGTAAAAATGGCGGGAGATGTATTGGTCACAATAAATGTGAATGCCTGTCTGGATATTCAGGAAAATGGTGCCAGCGAGGTAAGATCGTTTGGTCATACAGTAAAACCCCACTTATTCGAAGTCATGTGGACCTGATCAATAGTTCGAGGAATACAGTAAAACCCCACTTACTCGAAGTCATGTGGACCTGATCAATAGTTCGAGGAATACAGTAAAACCCCACTTACTCGAAGTCATGTGGACCTGATCAATAGTTCGAGGAATACAGTAATACCCCACTTACTCGAAGTCGTGGGGACCTGATCAATAGTTCGAAGAATACAGTAAAACCCCACATAATCGAAGTCGTGGGGACCTGATCAATAGTTCGAGGAATACAGTAAAACCCCACTTACTCGAAGTCGTGGGGACCTGATAAATGGTTCGAGGAATACATGATATTCGAGATTTGTTGAATATGTACGAACTCAGTCGGTTATATATAATTTAAAGACCGTTGCGACTTCTGTATTTGAAAATGATTTGTTTTGTTCTAATATACGTAAGAAATTTATTTTCATGCAAATGATTTTCAAATAATTGGTGTTTCAGGAAAATGTGCCCAACCCTGTCAAAATGGCGGCAAGTGCAGACGTAACAAGTGTAGATGTCCGAAAGGTTACGGGGGGCTGACATGTGAGAGAAGGTAGGAAGAAAAAAATAATAATAAAAAGTTCAAGATCTAGACAGAGGATTAAACCGGCGAGATAAAAAATATTACTTTTACTCACTAAGTTGACCAGTAGTGAATTGAAAACATTCTTCCAAGATTTTTTGGTTAAATTACCAATTTCTGGTTTATAAATTCCTGGAGGATTGATCGTAAAAATAAGTGATCGCAAAAGTTATAAAATTCTTTAATTCCATATATTCTATTATAATGATTGAAGGTATAAACCTCTTTGTATTCTTTACGCATTAGTGAGGCGGTACACAAAACAATGCATACATATTTTTTTTGAAATAAGAGCACATCTGCTAAAGTAGACTAAATACCGCGTAGACATGCGTGAGTTCAAGGGTCAGAGGTCAGTCCCCCCATACACGATACTACGTCACCACTGAAAATCACAATACCAACAGCTGCATGATTGCACAGCGATAAATGTATTGATTTATCGATCAGTGCACAACACAGATAAACCTCTGATTGGACATAAATCAAACCGACACAGATAATGGGAAACATTGATGCCTTATTACGTAGTCTATTTTAGATAGAATTGTACTACTAAACATATTTGATTATGGTCTATAATCGAAACAATATCTGGATCACACAAGGCTCTATGCTGCGTTGTCGTGCCCCGTATAGATAGGTATAATAGATTTTTCTTATAATTTTGCGAATTGTACGTACACTTAATATCTACAAAAGGAAATTCTGAAAAACAATTGAAGTAAAATAAATGTATATTTTGCCCCTTATGGGCATACATAAATACCGTTTATGGTGTATCCGTAGATGAATATTGACACCTGTACTTATGTGCAACGGGTGTGGGTAATGATGATGATGATGATGATGCTGAGATGATGATGATGATGATGATGATGATGATGATGATGCTGAGATGATGATGATGATGATGATGATGATGATGATGATGATGATGATGATGATTATTATTACAAGCTTTACCGAACTTAACCTTACAATGTACGTGAATGAAGAACGTGCATGCTGTACGTTTTTGTTTTCCGAGAGCACTGTCAACTCATGATCAACCACACTTCGTCCGTCAAACCATGCTCTTTGTCTGCTTCGATGGTTTCGTATTTCTTTTTGATGATCAGATGCATCTGTTGCGATCTTTCAATAGTCTCTTTCAGCTTCTTTCTTGTCTTGTCTTGTGACTCTGTTTTCGTCAGCCAATATTTGTTTACAGCGGCTACCTGACATTTGCGCTTTCGGTTCTATTTTTATACGAGCAATCACGTGATTTTTTTTCGAATCATGTGCCCACTATCCTGCTCCCGGTTCCTTGCCGATTCGCAAGAAAACATAAGAAATGTTTTTTTTAACATGGAAACAATAATAAAATTATAACTATGGTATTGAGGTGCTAAGTAATAAATCTTGATATTGAATAAATATATAATTGTCTGATAATCTAAACTTTTAAGGTTACAATAATTATAGAAAATGTTTCATGTCGTGCCATGTTGAGATTCCTATAATTAGTCGAATGGCGGCGGCGAAATTGAGCAGACGAGCACCAAATTTAGCGAAAAATTCCGTTTTAAGGTACTTTCCGGCTAATTGACACAACTTAGACCTTGATTTTCTTTCTTAGAATAACATTTACCTTGGGAAAATGAATTTCATTTAGAAATTGGCCCAAACACGAGCTAATTATTATTATTATGTAAGATTATGTTTTTACCAGAAACCAATCATAAATTATGTTACCGGTCAGATGAGCACAATCAGGGTTGATCATTTTAGTGTGACGTCATATTTAATTTGTATTCTCGTTGTTTCGTTGCATTAGAGATTTTATTTATCATCATACAGATATTCGGCATATTAATAGTATATTAAACCTCTACTAGTAATAAATAGTCCAAGGGGAATAACTCGCAAGAAGTATTGGTCTAATATGTGTTTCTATGTGATCATTTTCTTTGCTTAAACAAATGAGAAAACAGAAACAGAATAAAAACAACAGATTAAATCAATCATGACATCATTTACTTACCATTTTGATATGTATAAGCACTCTTCGCGCAATCGTAGAATCCTACTGATGCCAATGATTTCTTTTTCAGAGGTTGTAAGTATGAGAAGTACGTGGTTCCCTACCAGAAGACATACCGGAGACTCCAGAGGGAGGAGTTCGCCACACAGTGTGGTCCGTGGCGCTGGAAGACATGCGTGCAGACTCGGTCAGTCTTTATTTCATAAATATTACTAATATCTAGAATACTGTTATATAAGTAAAAGTACAGATATAATTTGATATTGTTATGTACAGTATATGTATATCGAAAGTATATGTTGGTCATTCACGCAAATGATTTAAACGAAACATTTAAGATATTTCTGATTTTTGTTTTCTCATTTGTTGTTTCCTGATAAAAAAAAGTTAAATCCACTGAAAACTAAAGTTTACTATTTCCCTTAAATTATTGCTAGATTTGAATGTTTTTATGAGCTTTGCACAAGGACATACTAGACTTTGCAATGTACTATGCACTAGCCATGCATCAGTGATATTTCAGTCCTAGATACATCGTCGTGATCTTAATAATATATTAAACGAATACTTATTTTTGCGTCTTAACGTCTTCAGTTTTATCTATTTTTTATTTTTACATACAGGCTAAGATACGTGACACAGTCCAAAACACTATATAGAACGTCATACCGCTGTATCTGATTGGACGATTTGACAAAACAACAACCTACCGCCACATTTGATTGGCTGTTCACACCAAGCGATGTACCGCGGTACTGGATTTGACGGCAATACCAAAGCTTAAGGCATTATGGGATAATGCTTTCAAACGCCATTCTTCATTGGTCTACTCCGCCAAAAAACGTGGGCTGCGAAACGTTGTGAAATAGCAGGATGTTGGCTGGATAGTCCCAGGTTGACCAACCGAAACCACTGTTTCTGTTTGGATATCAAGCAAAAGCCGCTGTGTCTGATTGAATGTATAGAAGAGACCATCGAATCTGATTGGATGACTTGCAAACATAAGTGTATCTGATTGGATGACTTGATCTGTATCTGATTGGATGTATAGCAGAGACTATCGTATTTGATTGGATGACTTGCAAACATAAGTGTATCTGATTGGATGACTTGATCTGTGTCTGATTGGATGTACATGTGTAGCAGAGACTGTCTTATCTGATTGGATGACTTGCAAACATAAGTGTATCTGATTGGATGACTTACAAACATAAGTGTATCTGATTGGATGACTTACAAACATAAGTGTATCTGATTGGATGACTTGCAAATATAGCCGTATCTGATTGGATGTCTAGCCACCTAACATAATACATCATGTCTTTCATCTATCGATCCACATATCATGTTGGAACTAATAATTAAATTACATGTTTATTTATAAACAGATGTGTTGTGTTTTTATTGGACTTGTCTTGTTTTTGCGATTTGGCTATTGTAAAGTCCTTCCTGTTAATTACTTTCTGTGATAAAAATTGCTCAAACGAGCATATTATATTCTACCATCGATTTCAAAGAAACATACCACGTTCATACATACAACACTAAACAAGAAATCAAAAACATTTAGAACGAGGTTCATCAGTTTAGTAATGATTAGTAAGATGAAACAAAGTAGCCAATACCAAAGCATCAACAAAACCAGAATCCGAACTCAAAATCGATTACACAAGAGGCAAAATATGAACAAAGGAAAAATTAACATGAAGACCCTCGCAAAAACACAAGAGAATAAGACGAGGTGTTCCGGAAGATTTAGCGTCTTCTGCTTCATCGACGACACCCGCCATGTAAATCTTGGACACAATCAAGTAAGCATCAACCCTCAAAATGAGAACATAGTCATTATTGTCAATTACAACAAGTAAGCACACTAATAATCAAACTCAAAAACGTTAATCTTCATATCACACAAAGATACAGAATATTTCTTGATGAGATCAAGATGGCGAGCATAAAACTTGCCCATAGTCTTCTTCAACTTGCATCTCTCGAATCCCTGTACAATAAGTTTGTTCGTCAGCAGTTGACATATATCAAGAAAATCTCGATATTCAGAGCAAGCCCTAGAATACCGAATCAACTGCAACATGTAAACATCATGGGATGGAGACGCATGGATGTTATTATTAAGAAAGGGAAAGTTCACGATCGGAAAATCAAAATCGTCACGCTTATCATACAGTTTAGTAGTAAGTTGCTCGTGTTGGTCATAGTTTAAGTAAAGATCGAGGTAAGAAGTTGATGTAGGAGAGTCTTTGTTTTTAATCTCAAGTTCAGTAGGGTATATACGATCGACTAGGTCAGCTAAGATCATACATATCTGTATAATTTAAAAAAAACCGATACAGAGTGCCAAACAAATCAAGCGGTACCATACACATTTTTTGTGGTTTTTTTGACATATCGGGGATGTCAGGGACAAAAACACCGTAGATAACCAAATGGCTCTAATAAGGTTGCGTTGAAAACTTACAGTAAAAATATTATTTTGCGAGCTCTCAGAAAACGCTTGTTTCATTTGTCAATTAAAGATCGCAAATGAGCTTTGCCACGATGGTCGGTTAAACTTGCAATAAAAAAAACAGCAGGCATATATGTACTCTAAAACAACAGACACGCTATCTGGTTTTTAATTACGGTTTGTTCAGAAACATTTCAAAATTTAAAAAAAACATAATTTAACATTTTGTATAAAGTCTTAAATCACTTAGAAATTATCTAACCTGATACATTTAGTCGTCCATTTTTGTTATCATTGTATTCGTTACCCTGAATTATCAATAACTGGTTTATATGATTTTTTTTTTATTTTTATTTTTATCGACTTTCGGAACACTTTGCTTAAAATATTGCATTTAAAATCAAAGCTTTAATATCCTGAATGGATACAATGCTTTTACTCGAGCCAAGCTGACTGTTATTGTAACTGATTCGCCAAACCAATATAAACAGCAGTTGCTTAGTTTGAATATATTTCATTTGAAATATAAAACTTGAAAACGTCCTTTTCCATAAACTTGTATGAAGTGGTATATACAATAGCAGCTTTTGAGATATAAAGATAAATATTCAAATATATATAATAAAAGAAAACAACATTAATATTTATAGGTGACAATACACAATTTCGTGTGCCATACAAGTACCCACAATATACATAAAATATTACTATAATTTCTATTAATACGCTCGATGAACATGACTTGGTTATAACAGTAAATGTCATATCTTTTTAGTATGTAATATAACATTAGTATTTTATATAGTTTTGGACTATCACACAAATATTTTCAATATATTTCTGACGGAGCATTTCAGAACCAAATGGAATACCTACGTATAGGTGACAGTACTTATTTGCGTATGCAAAATAAATCTACAATTTACATCAAGTATTAATGTTAAATATCAATAGATTTAATGACTT
Source organism: Mimachlamys varia (assembly GCA_947623455.1). Taxonomy (NCBI): domain Eukaryota; kingdom Metazoa; phylum Mollusca; class Bivalvia; order Pectinida; family Pectinidae; genus Mimachlamys; species Mimachlamys varia. The sequence continues at coordinate 60,843,544 of OX392529.1, forward strand.
AGTAATCAGTAAATATTACACACACTAAAATAATAAAAATATTGTTATGATTTCTAAAAAAAAGGTATTTTTGATGTACTCTTGAAATGTCAAGCGTATATTTTCATGTTTACTTGGATGTGACGAAGATTTACATGGCGGGTGTCGTCGATGAAGCAGAAGACGCTTACTCTTCCGGATCACCTGGTCTTATTCTCTTGTGCTATTACGAGAGTCTCCATGTAAATCTTTCCTTTGTTCCTATTTTGCCACCTTAGTTAAATCGATTTAAATCGGATTTTGCTTTTGTTGACGCTTTGGTATTATTTGGGGTTTTTTTCATTATCGTTTTTACTAAGTTTATCAGAGCAAAAAAGTATCAAATTGAAATCAATATCAGCATTATACATAGCTAATTTTTTCTCAAAAATATACCACGATAAACACTGGAAAAGGATAATTGCAAGATAGATACATACTAAAATTTACGTTAAAAAGGTTGGCATTCAAACCACAACAGCCATGCAGAAGTCTTGTATGTATGATATCGAATTTTCTGTTACCAACTGCCAGTCTAGTTACAGGTTATTCCCTTTTAATTTGATTTTTAAAATTTGATATTGTTTCTGAAGATCTTATGGATATGTCTAGAGAATTCCAAATTTTCACTGTACTAGAAAGAAATGTTCAAATACCACTAAGCGATATTAAGGTGGTACATTATCTTGATTATTACTATTTTCGTTAACTCTGTTTGACAAAATGTCGTTTAAATAGGATGGCGCTTTATTATGTCGCATTTTATAGAATAATACCATTTATTTGTTTTCGTCTATCAGATAATGTTTCCCATTCAGTTTCTATATAAAGTGACTGCCTACTTGCGAAGGAGGTTAAACCTGTAACTATTCTGGCCGCTTCTAATTTTATTTTTTCTAACTTGTCCGAATCCGCATTGGTTTATCGATCCCATACTTCACTTGCATATTCCAACAAAGGTCTTATAAATATATTATATAATTTAGACAATTTTTTATACAAGGTTAATTTCAATACGTAAAAATGACAACTGCCGTGAACCGGGATAGCAATATTTGAAATATGCCTTTCCATTTCCCATTTCCATTAAGTGTTACTCCTAGGTGTTTGTGTATATTACTGGTCGTCAAAACTGTGTTTTTAAATTGTAAATTAGTATAATTTTTTTCAAGTGAACCATTAAACTTTACAACATCAGATTTATTTGGGTTAAAATTAACCTCCCTTCGTTTTGACCAATGTTCTATAACTGTTGAATTATGTAGCAGCAGCTGTATGAATCACGTCATCTCTATCTCTCTCATACAGGTCTATATATATATAGGTGTAATGTGCTTAATTATCAAACGATCTTATTTACGACTAAGAGATTCGGACGATAAATGTTGATGAAGACTTTGATCAAGTTTTATGGTCGCCATCTTGGGAGGTATTCTGTATCCTAATTTGAGGTTGGCATTCTTGAATATGTTCATTAGTATGCATAGCTTGAGTTATTAAAAATACTGCCTAAGTGCTCACTATGAGAACTTGATGTTTACCTGGGTGTGACATAGACTACCATAGCGACTGTCGTCGATGAAGCAGAATACGCTTACTTTTCCGGACCTCCTGGTGATAATATTTGTACTTTATCAAGGATTTTCGTTCTAATCTTTCATTTGTTCATATTTTGCTTCTAGTTTAATACATTTTGTGATCGGACTATGCCTCTGTTGACCCCCGGTATTCTCTAATTTTGTTAATCTGTTTACATTTTCTTTGCACAAATCAAATTCTTATAAATTGGGCATATCAAATCACACAATTCTGAAAATATTAAACAAAAGAAAATGAAAAAAAACTTTAATTTTGCACTCATGAAGGAAGTGTGATCGTTTTCAGTACAATCTTTGTGTTACATAGATATCGTCTAGACTGTTATCTGGTCTGGCTTGTCACAATAAACAGCCATGTGACAGACCTATGTACCTTATCTACCTATCACGTCTGGAACACCAAAGCCACCTCTGGCGTGCAGTTTGGACACTCATTATTAGTGCAGTATACACAACTGCCAAACCATACTCAGAATTGTTTATCATAGTCACTCTCAATAACATCCCCAAGGTGATCTCATTGGACAGGAAGTGACGTGGGCGTCTGTTCTCTTGACAAATCTAAAGATGGTTTATCATGAATGTCTTGGCATTGTGATTGTTACTTTGATATCTACTATTTCATCGCATGGCACCGGTTCATCTGATGACGTCATTCAAAGGCTGATGCACCTAGAGACCGTGGTTGGAGGCTTGGTACGCGACCGTGATGATAGTGAAAGCCGTCTACAGGAAGTCGAGGCGTCGGCAAGGCAACAAAAGTCTCGTCTGGAAAATGAATTGGCCCGCGTTCAGTCGGAACTATTTTCCCTGCAACAACAGTGCCAGGATTTAGTCGGTCAACTGCCAGTGGCTAGATCAGGTCAGATACAAACATGTTTAAACAAAATCAAACTTTAATTCTCTAATTTATCAAGAATTTTTACCACTCATGGGTTTTACTGACATCTTTTTTGAACAGTTGTGCATTTAAAATGGCTGCCATATACTGGCTCCTGAATGGTGGAAATTTAGTTATTGACCGATATCATTTGATATGTAGTGTGCCGTGACTCTACAAACAGCAATGTAACTTGCGTTTCGGGATTCAACAAAATGACCACCGCTTCCTGGCTTCTGATTGGTCGAAATTTAAATATTGTCTAAGGAACTCTTACAGGAACAATAGAATTTTGATCACAAACCAATCTAAACTTAACTAGGTGTTATTTATAGCACACTAAAGGACTACCCGTGAAATGTGTTTAAAAAATTCAAAAGGTCCCTAGGGCCTGTGATGTGACCTATTTAGTGCCTCAACCATGGGTATACGACAGGGTTCACTATTTCATCAAAAAAATCTATCGCAACAAAAATTTTCATTAACAAATGATTTTCATTTTTGAATAAATATGATCGGCTGCATATCATAATTGCAAACATATATCAGAATATTGAAGATAAAAAAATGATGCAATCTTTTCTTATCAATTGTTACTACCCCACTGCATCGATATCAAACACATCGATATCACCCTAGGCACTAAATAGGTCACATCACAGGCCCTACGGACCTTTTGATTTTTTAAACACATTTCATGTGTAGTCTTTCAATGTGCTATAAATAACACCTAGTTAAGTTTAAATTGTTTCATGGGCAAAATTATATTGTTCCTGTTAGGGGTCCTTTTTATGCAATTTGGTAGATTATAACCCTTACCCTAACTGCGAACCGAATTGAAGGGTTTGTGGGACTTCTGTTATGGTCTCCATCACAATTAGCACACGTTATATATATAATATTATCATATAATTATAATACTCGTTGCTAAACAATTCGTGACAGCGTGCCGATAAAATGTTATTATTTGACCATTTTCTTTCTCCAAATCTAACCGTTGCCTGATGTTAGTCCCCCGGCTTTCGGTAGATATTCGGGCTCTCGGTTCAATTTGACGGCATGATTTGAAAAGCATGCTTTTGATTCGCTTTCTGTAAAATAAAAATCAAAATACCCCCCGAGCCAAATCTCAAGGAGTGTTTGGATGGTTGCACTAGTTGGTTGCCCCCCTTCACAAAAAAACCGAGGTTCGAAACCCTGATCTGATATCATATGCAGCTTTTAAGATACGTGTAATGATTGATCTCCTTCAAAAGCTTTAAAAATCATGCAAGCTTACATCCAAAACTAAGAAAGAGCAAATATAATATGACAAAACTTATTTTCAAAATTGTTGTAAGATATAATATATATGTATTCATTTTTGGGAGTTAAGAAGCTGAATTTGGAAGAAAATTATTTTAACTGCGAGACTTAGATATAGATGGGCACATTTAAAATGTGCATGTCAAGAACAATGTCATCATTATGTCATGATGCGACATTGATACGAATCACGTTGACATGCGTATTTGGATTTGTTTAGTCTTCCGAATATCTTGGTTTGAACTCCGGTGAAAAAGTCTATGAACTTATCGCAAACGATACTAATTGAATTCAGGATGGTTTATTTGTATGGTTTTTTGTTATATAGAATATGTTTTTTCAATGATTGACGATTGAATTCCCAGTGTATACTCATTCATTCCAATATATATCTGTATTTTGCGAAATTCAGAAAAAAGTTTTATGTCTCTTCTCTCACATAAACAAGAGACACGCCCTCTGTGTCAGAATGTCTTAATGAATTATTTGACTATAGCCATTATATTGGCAATGGATTGCGAATAGGATTTTGTTGATCCACTTATCGCAAAAATGATTAGAAAAAAAAACGTTTTAAGATATGGCTAAATACGCCTTGATTAAATCCTAAAGTTAAACAAATCGAGGTAATGTGATTGAAAATATATAGAAATTCCGTTCGCTGACCAATGGTGATAATATCTATATCGACGCTAAAATATAGAAAAAGTTATAACTCTGCTAATGCTGAAATATCAGAGGCGCTTTCTTTTTTTCCATTTCAGCGAGATCCGCCTCAGAGGCTAAGTTCGCCTTTTCCGCCAGTCTGAGCAACACCGTTTCGAATTGCAATCATGACCAGAAAATTATCTTTGACAATGTCCTCACCAACGACGGAAACAGCTACGATGCCACGACTGGTGTCTTTACGATTCATATGCCGGGGACGTACGTGTTCCACGTTACCATACAGGTAGAGGACGGGCACAGCTTCGGGGCAGAGATCGTCAAAAATGGAAAGGAGATTGCGTGGGTTTTGGCAGAACCTATGCATTCCCGAGCTTCGGCGTCCACTTCCGTTGTTGTGAACTTGGCGTTTGGAGACACAGTATTTGTCAGATCTGATGGCTACTTCGATCAACAGAGTGCTACAATAGACGATCAGTTCTCAAGTTTCTCAGGGTTCCTCATTGAAGTCGGGGGCTGGGTCAACTTTGGCAGCGGTTAACGATGTAATTTAGACATTCGACGTGCTGTGTTATCTCTTTTTCCTTGAGCCATAATAGTCTGATGAAAATTGAATGATTAAATATGGTGAAGATTATAGTATTTTTAGTTTTTTTATCATAATTTCATTGACGACCTTATTTCTCGTTTAGGGACGAGTCAAATATAAAACACTTTGGTGACAAAAATATAGAGTTACATTGTACACACATTTACGGGCATCAATTACTAATTCGAAAATAAGGCTTGCTTGGGTGTTACATTCGACTCTCTAATAGAAATATTCTTCATATTTTTGTCTCTTTCTGGGGTCATTGTTGAATAAGATTATTGCAAAAAAAAAAAAAAATTGGGCACCAGTTCTAACAACTTAAAATCGCCCTTTCTATAGTTATTCAGGAGGGAGGAAGAGGGTGGGGTGGGGTGGCGAAACAGAAAAATATTGAGAGAGAAAGAGAGGGAGTGAAAGGGGTAGTGGGTACAAGTTGGGATCATAGTTTCAATATCAAGCTGCTGGACGGACGGCATTTGGGTGTTTAGATTCAATATATAAAATTTAATGAGACACCCCACCTACAAGTAAAGAAACACACACATGTGCTGCACCTTTTAAAATTAGTAATAGATACAGTATGCCGGAAAAAATGAATTAAACTGTACCATACGTCTGTTTCGTCCTCCTAGGACTCTTCAGTGATGCTAGGGGCCAAAAGGTGGGAATCAAAATTTTCTAAACTAATGTAGAAAGCAGAAGGGTCAGGTGGGTAAAACCCCTTTAATTTATTAATTTAGAAGTAAAATTAAACTAGTTCTGTATAGTTTCAAACGTGTTCTACGAAAATGTGTATATTATATAAGCAAACTCTATGTTTGCAGTCATAAGGCGATCTTTTCAATTTTCAAACGAACACAATTTTTCACTGTTATACAAAACCCTAGTACGTGTTCATCTTGGAAATGCAAATACTGTATGGCATCCCTTCAAACTTAAACATATTGATATGATAGAGGCAGTGCAAAGGAGCGCTACAAATGTAGTATAAGCGCCAAATGTAAACACATTTAAAAATAGACTGGATAAGCACTGGGAGAACCAGGAACTCCTGTACAATTATAGATCTGAGATACATTGATAATACAAGCTATGTCATAATTATCTATATTTCAAATATTTAAATGTAATACTTTTGAGACCGATGAAGAGGATCTTGATTGATCCTGTATCGGAAAACAAACTTAACTTAACTTAATATGACTTTGTTGGTACCTAGATATACGTGTATTTACTCCGAACATGGACGCTACCTAACTGCCCCGGAGGCTACTGTTAATTGAGATATACCTTGACGTAACCCTGTCAACAGCCAAATCGGGTTATGGTTGTTGTTGTAATCGAGATGAGAGGAGGTACATTTAATGTGTATTGAAAACTTTAGTCCGATAGAATTTTCATATGTTTATAGAAGCAAATTTGAATACCAGTAGTACCAATTTAGAAATAAGGATATAAAAAAAAACATATTTTTTGTGTACACCACAAAAATCAGTGTTAATATTCAAATATACATATATTGCGTTAGCAAAATTATGTTTTTGTTTTTGTTTTTTATATGTAAGTACACAATTTATTGGGGGTTATACGGTATATACCGAAAAGATGTATGCCTCGGTACTGTGTAACGCGTGTAAAATAAGTGGTCATGCTTATAATTTAATTTCAAAAGACAAACAATGACGCTTTAAATGGACATTTTTATTTAATTGTTTTATTCTTAGTACTGGTCCATGCAAAATGTATGACGTCATCCCTTCCTGATGATATTTTTTCTAGTTACATGTATACAAAATAACCTGAAAATTAAAGTCTAGCACCAAGGGAATATGCAAAATTAAGTTATATATATATATACTTAAGTTGATACAATTTCCTTTCCTCCACAATGACTTCACTTAATATCTCTCTTATTAACGTTAAATTATTTAACACTTTGTTTTAGGATTCTTTCTGGGTTTTTTTTTTTTCTAACTGAACCCTGAGGTTTTCTACTCCCAGACATTTTGTATAAGTCCCTACTTTTCTACCATCAAACATTCGCCTATCGTTCCTCATCAAACATTCACCTATCGTTCCTCATCAAACATTCGCCTACCGTTCATCATCAAACATTCGCCTACCGTTCCTCATCAAACATTCGCTTACCGTTCCTCATCAAACATTCGCCTAACGTTCCTCATCAAACATTCGCCTAACGTTCCTCATCAAACATTCGCCTACCGTTCATCATCAAACATTCGCCTACCATTCCTCATCAAACATTCGCCTACCGTTCCTCATCAAACATTCGCCTAACGTTCCTCATCAAACATTCGCCTACCGTTCCTCATCAAACATTCGCCTACCGTTCATCATCAAACATTCGCCTATCGTTCCTCATCAAACATTCGCCTACCGTTCATCATCAAACATTCACCTATCGTTCCTCATCAAACATTCACCTACCGTTCCTCATCAAACATTCGCCTACCGTTCCTCATCAAACATTCGCTTACCGTTCCTCATCAAACATTCGCCTAACGTTCCTCATCAAACATTCGCCTACCGTTCATCATCAAACATACGCCTACCGTTCCTCATCAAACGTTCGCCTACCGTTCCTCATCAAACATTCGCCTAACGTTCCTCATCAAACATTCGCCTAACGTTCTTCATCAAACATTCGCCTACCGTTCCTCATCAAACGTTCGCCTACACTACAATTCCTCATCAAACATTCGCCTTCTGTTCCTCATCAAACATTCGCCTACCGTTCATCATCAAGTTTGCCTCCGTTTACATTTACATTTTATATCTAAAAAAAAATTGACATTTATTCTCTCGTTCTTTACATCTCAAAAATCTACATTTAATTCTCTCGTGTTTTATATCTCACAAATCTACATTTATATCCCACAAATCTACATTTATATCTCGCAAATCTACATTTATATCCCACAAATCTACATTTATATCTCACAAATCTACATTTATATCTCACAAATCTACATTTATATCCCACAAATCTACATTTATATCTCGCAAATCTACATTTATATCCCACAAATCTACATTTATATCCCACAAATCTACATTTATATCCCACAAATCTACATTTATATCTCACAAATCTACATTTATATCTCACAAATCTACATTTAATTCTCTCGTGTTTTATATCTCAAAAATCTACATTTATATCCCACAAATCTACATTTATATCCCACAAATCTACATTTATATCTCACAAATCTACGTTTTTTTTTTCGCGGTTTAATAAGCACCTGTAAGACTACAACAAAAATCACCAATAAATAACCGACAGAATGTACATTTCAGCGACTGTCCTATCAAACAGGACACACTAATGGTGAAAAGTGCATAGGTCGTAAACTCTTGTCCATAAATAAATTCATTAGTATTCCTACCGAAAGTTCATTTAGAGTCTACCTGTGTTTTAGTTATATAAACACAGGTGTATTAGGTACCATCGTGTCTGCCATTGAAGTGTCAAAATTTACCTGTGTTTATCTGGAGGAGGGCACAGGTAACTCATCCGGGCAACTTTTTCGTAAGAGTTTCACTGGTTTTAAAATATTTGGTTATTCTTGGATCGCCTCCCATGAGAAAAGGTTGCATTATTGGTTACAAGAGTTAGTGTAGGAGAAAGGTACGTATTTATTTCATATAGTGATTTCGTTATTAGGAAGCATTTAGTCAAAATCACAATAGGCCTACTTCAGTATTCAATTGATAGAGTTATATTGGTAGTTAAATATAATTTTCGAAAATTGTTTCAGTTGATTAAAACCTTTTCCTATATTATATCGATTTGAGAAATTGAGACAATAACATTTTTACATAAAATTGAACTTTAAAAACCAAATGAAAAAAATAATTTGAAAATTGAAAAGACGAGAGAAAATTGTATTTGAAATGGAATCGAATTATTTTATTCAAAAGGTGATTATATTTGGGAAGGTGAGTATTAAGACTTTTGGTGACGATATTTTTAATCAGATAATCTAAATGTAGAGATACTGTGAGTAAATACATCGTAAATTGTACAAAACAACCCTCTTACACTAATATGTTCTTAGTTTATACTGATAATGACTTACCATTTCTAATTAAAAAAAAAGAATAAAGGAAAAGATAAGAATATAAAAGTTTTAAATAGTATAAAAGTACTGCATTAATACGATGAATAAACTAGTTAATTTAACTGAATCAGACGGCATTAACTTATCTAAGAAGAGCACTTGGTAAAAAGAAGTACGTTTCATAATTTGGACACTAGAAATAGCAATGTGTAAAAAAGAAATATTAATTATCATATACAGAAAAATAATTTACATTTTAGGACGAATACGCATAAGATTTCAGTCTTTGTTTTATATATTACACAGACTAAACATTTAAAACTTAATTAAGACGTTTTCATCAAAACGCCAAACCTAAAATAATCAATTAAAGATATTTTCGTTGAAGCCCTTTTCGGTTAAAGCGAAGGAAAACATTAAAGATACGTTTTTCTTGAAATGAATCTGGGTAAATAGGAAATGATCTCAAATAAAAAATTTAGGTTAGAACTTTTGGATTTTCACCTTTTGGTCCCTAGTATCACCGGAGAGTCCTAGGAGGACGAAACAGCTGTATGGTGCAGTTAAATTCATTTTTCGGCATACTGTACCTATTACTAAATTTTAAAGGTGCAGTATATGTTTGTGTTACGTCATCTTTCAATATTACTTTTTTAAAGAAGAAGAAGAAAAGCTGTTTTAAGCACCTTGAAATTAAAAAATAATGATAAAATGAAAAAAAAAAAAAATTTAAAAAAAAAAGTGCTTTCACAAATAATTAATAATAACATAACATACTAAAAAATTTCCAGCTGGTACAATAAAAATTATATAGTAAACAGTTTTTATATATATGTTTGAAAGAAAATATCATAGAAAACACGGGAGAGTGAAAAATTATATATTTTATGAGACCAGCTGAACTATGCGTTATTTCTTGTTGTTTTCATGAATAAATACAGTATTACAGCATTTCTTAATTGAATTGATGCTGATTTTCAAAATCTTTTGCAGATATCCTTTCCATCCGAACTTCAAAAACACGATTAAATAACACTTTTAACCATCACGCCAGTGAGTAACATCATAAGTAAAAAAGCTTCAAATGGTTCAAATCGTCAGCGGAATTAACTACACAAAATAATGTATCATTGCAAAACACAATTTATTCAATGTGAAATGGGAAATAGAAACTAAACTTTACTATATAACATGTGAAAAAAATGTTAATAGTTTTAAGATAAAACGGAAAATGTTAGATTTCCATTTCCAATCGATTTCTTGAGTTTATTTGTGTTTTGATCAATTAGTCTTGAAAATGATACAAGTCTTAATTTTTAGGAATTATGGTATATGCATGGAAAATATAAACATTACATTTGTTTTTTAATATGTTTGCTTCTTGTACTATCCGTTTAAGTTTATCAAGAATTTCGTTTGAAATATATTAGAATTGATTCAAAGTTTTAATCATTGCCTGTATAATACTTTTACTCTTGAAATACTTAATGGTACTTTTTTTTTTTTTTACTTTTTTTGAAATGTTCTGAACACTGGTAATATTTCTTTGTGGAGCATCATTAAACCAGATAAGTTTTCATAATATACATGTACTGTTTGTTTTCATTTTTTAACCCCTAAGATCATGTAAGTTTCCTTTTGCTTAAGCAAAACCTGTCGTTTTTGTTTTGATGTTTTGTCTAACCTAAGGCGATATTTCCTTTAGTTGAGTTTTGGAGCATGGTCAGTTTCCAATTTTTAAATACCGTCAATATCGGTATCATTCTTTGTGTTAAAATTAAGACACTGATTGAAATACTTTTCGTCATGAAGTTTTCAAATAATTACTCATTTTTTAAATGCGTACGCTAATTTTTAGCAGAAAAAAAGCATCACTGATACAAATTTTATTTGCCTTTCAGAATACATATCCCGACATAAAAAAAACAATTACGACATCTTTGTGTGAAGTCATTGAAAATTAGACACTTTGTGACGTGTATCTGATGGATGTATGAAAGACACGTCACGTGACAAAATTCTTGTCAGATTGGAAACCAAACAACACCTACGTCATCAGCTTGTCAATCAACGACGACGACAAACAGTAGAGAAATAATCAGAGCGCTCAACTGATACTATTATCACAAATACATAATTCAATAAACACTTTACCACATTGATTTGAAAGTTCGGAGACAGACACTATTATAGATATTTGAATGTTGTTTCAAAGTGTTAGATAAGAATGTGATCGTTCTGACGATGGATGGTTTATTACATGTGCCACAGTTGGAAACGCTTCGCATTGTCTAATTCAAAGGAAGTAACCTTTCTTTGCTGTGTTCGAACTAATTATTCAATACAAAATATACAATCTACAATATTCTTTCGCCATACAAACCTTCACGACATTTTCCAACCGATACAAAATGATCTATTGTAATCATCTTTTATTGTTTGGGCTGACATGCGCGGTAATGTGCGTGTATGTTTCCGGTCAATTTTCACCAGGTCTCATAGGTAATTTGGTGAAAAACTTGCAGCAGATGCTTTCTCCAGGGTCCTCCACCACAGAGCCAGCTAATCCAGTAGTACCGGCAGCAGTTCTGGCGACGGCAGTCTTGTTGATTAGGTCGAGGGGTAATTATTTCAGCCCCTATCAGTGAATGGACTGAATCCTATGGGCGCTGCACATTGCTGTATAATCTTGAACAAGTTCATTGATCGTTTGTATTTATGTATATGAATTGCATTTTTAAAAAAATCATTAAAATCTTCCGATTCGATTCTGGAAACTATTCATATGTCTTCACTTGCTGTCGTTGCACTGTCGCTTTTTAGGGAAAAAAATCAGAGAATACCAAAGCGTCAACAAAACATAATCCGAACTCAAAATCGATTAAACTAGGGTCAAAATAGGAACAAAGGAAAGATTTACTTGGAGACTCTCGTAAAAGCACAAGAGAATAAGACCAGTTGTTCCGGAAGAGGAAGCGTCTTCTGCTTTAAGCTGTATATAAGATTAATATTCATTTTGACACAGACACAAACTGTAAAGGGTCCATTTGATTATATAGCAGAGGTAATTTGCTATAAAATAACACCATGCAATAAAAACGGTATCGCATACGTACTATTAACATGAACATGAGTCTTGTTATTTTGGAAACATTTATTGTGACATACATACATGACGTCAAAGTATATAGTTATCCGTTATTGAGGAGAATCATTGACAATACATCAGTTTCTCATGTGTTATCAGAAAATGAAACTAACAGCCGTGTTCATGTAATAGTTATAACATTAAACAGGTGTATTGATTTTATATGAAACTAGCTAAAGCGTGTTAGATCCATTAAATATTGTATAGATGTATATGTTTATTTCATTGTTTAAAATATTACACGTTTTTGACTTTCAACACTTCAATGCTTCCTTATGATATTTAATGAAAATCAAAGAAACGATAAAGTATGTTTTATGGCCTGGTTGCTACAAATGTGCTTTAATGATTATTAGAGAATCTTCCTTTACCTTGAGGGCATGACAGAGAAACCTCCACTTAGACAATCAATAATATCATCCCGAGGGTTGGGTATTTTTCTGTCACAGCATCAAGGTAAGAGATGATTATTTTTTCTTCTGTTGTTTTGGTTTGGTTCACATAAGTATCAATGCAACACAATGCTGATGTGTTTGATTTATGGAGTGATTGTACTGTGATTGTATTGTTGACATAGATGTTTATACACACATTACATAATATAAGTTTATATTTGTACATGTATTAGCATCATTTTGCTTGATAAAGATTAAACGTTGGTTAATTTATAAATCAACACCTTATTGCATCAACATACGTTTTATATTTTACTTATATTACAATGCAACAAGGTGCTTTATTTAAAAATGTCACCTTGTTGCTTTATTAAAATCAGAATTCCCGTATGCAACAAGATGCCTTTTTGTGAATGAGCTCATATGATAGTGTTTAAATTGAACTTTGACCTTATACTTATGTGAAAGTAAAAATTTTCAATACATCTTTAATTTGATCAATAATGTGTAAAGCGATCAACCACAAAACTGAAGACAATCAAAATTGAAAACTGACATATCACCGTTGTATGCAATTAAAATAGCATATTATAATTAAAATAGCATATAATAATTAAAACAGCATATTATAATTAAAATTGCATGCTATAATAAAATTAACATGTTTTAATTAAAATATCAAATTATAATTAAAATAGCATATTAGATATCAATAACTTTAGTTTGTTTACATATTTTTAAAAAATTTATTTTCGTTTCGTATTGACTCTGCAGTATCCTTGGTATATGTTGTGATATGTACACTTCCATGTTCCTGTCTTGTGGCAGATTCTCACAAACAATGCCAGATTTCGTTGTCAGCACTGTCCTTATACATATCAGACATAAAGAAATGTTATCAGGATTTGTAACAGTGGCTATATAAGACTTCAGCCAAGATATGAGACTGTATGGTCAAATGTCTGCTCATTGACGTTGAAATGCAGTCAAATATTCGTTATGTTTCAGTGATTTTGTTAGAGCCATCGTTTGTGGCGCAGAGTCTGATCAAGGTCATTGATGCGATAGCGTAGTCTTTAGACGGGCTAACCCGTCGACCAAGAAACGTCATTGATGTTACGGTTGGAGGAAGAAACTGAACCCGAAGACGCTGCAACAGTATTAGAACGTTTTCACAAGGGGTGGTAACTCGTGTTCGGTCGCTCATTGGGCGGTCTGGTTTCATTAAAACATTGCCATAATGTCATAACATCTTATTGCTACACCCAAACCGACTTACAACCTCGCTTTGCTCTACACCGATTTGGAATATACCAATAGTCCTTTCCCCTCCTCTGACAGAAGCAGAACGCGTTAATCTATGGGAATTTAACCCAAATGATGATTTCTAAGTGATGAATGTTTTGAAATAATGCATAAAGGTTTTTTTCCCAAATTCAACTGAACAAATCTCGAGTAAAGGGAAGAAGTGGTTCTAGAAGACAATTGATTGACTGATTTCAATAAAAAATAACGGGCCCATGTGTTTTCAAACAGAAAGCGTTCTCTGCTGTATAGATGACGCCCCGTGTAAATCTATGGAACTTCTTAGTTAATGACATGTCCTCAATGTGATCAATAACAACAAGTACATGTAGGCATAATAGTTAGCGCATTATACAATTATGCTCTTTTTTTCCCTGTTTGTTTTGATTGAAAATTGTGCATCAGTTCTCGTTTTTTGGACGTGACATTTACTTGGATATGTAATAGATTTGCATTGCAAGTGTCGTCGATGAAACAAAAGACGCTTACTCTTCCGGAAGACTTGGTCTTATTATTTTGTACTTTTTTCCAAAATCTCCCTATCCATTTTTCCTTTGTTCATATTTTGTTAAATGCTTGAAAAAGGAGGCTGCACTGTAAATTTCATCTTCGGACAACCCAAAGAAAGTATTTTCCTCTGTCAACTGCCAATCATTGAGTCGTCTGCTTTTCCTGTAAACCCCGCCAAAAGTTCATAAAGTGTATCGGTGTACTGGTAACCTAAAGGCAAGGACATCTATCACTGATATCCTTGTGTGGTACCGCGGTGTCTGACAAGTATATATCATACCTACCTTGAAGTCACCCATTATTGACTTATGTAGCCCTTCTCTAGGTCATTAGTCTTTACTGGTGAACAAGGTTTTTCTGATATTGATTCAGACGCTGCCAAGTATTACACATTGTCGGCATAATTAACAAAAAACACAGATCATCAGGAAAAGGTACGTATATAAAATATTCATCAAATTCTTGTTGTTATGTAGAATTAATAACAAGTAAGATTCTGTTGTAATTTCTAATGTAAATAGTTCACACGTCCTAAACTTTTTTTTCATGGACTATAATTTAATTTTCGATTTTAAACATCCTTTGTCACATACCTATTTAAAGTTCTTAATGTTCTGATTATTTCACATACTCTTAACGTGTGTTAAAGCGAACAAACCAAATGTCTGCTATTATTGAATAGCTTCACATGTACCCGCATTACACAAATGGCTAAAATATGAATTGTCTTATTTCTTAAAGCAGTAAATCATTACTCTTAACTTCTGTTTCTAACAACTAAACAGCTATCCTTCCTTCGCATTCTAGATTAATTTTCATATGTTTTTCTTCTCTATTTGCCCCTTTTTCTCTTTTCCGCCATTAAGTTACAGTTATTACCATTATTTTAAAGGATTGTATAGACACTCTCCTCTTTGCGTTGTATTCTACATATCTGTCAGTTTTAACATTGAGTGCATCTAATGGGTTGGCAAAGGACGAAATAATCAAATACCATAGGTATCTATAAAGTAGTGAATTAACCGTAGTTAAATACAAACAAGTTAAATGACATAAGTAAAATATACCGTGGTTAATTATATCGTATGTATTTACCATTGTTGAATTAACTGTAGATAAATATACCGTAGTTAAATATATCATAGTCATTTTTGCCGTATTTACACACTGTAGTCATATAAACATACCGTATTTAAACGTACCGTACTTAAGGACTAGGTACAGGACAATTCAATATGGCGGAGGTGTTTTTACCAAAACTTATTATTTTATTAAATACTGCAAAATACATGACCAAAATAGACCACTAAGTACATTTTGTGATGGAGAATCGATAATTTCAACCATATTTTGGTACGTTTGGTGGTTTTTCTGATATTTGATGTTATATGTCTAAAAACGCGTGCACGTTTGCAGAATACTGCGAAAGATAATACAAACAATGAATATCATTTTTGTTACTTTAATATACACAGAATGATAGACGAGCTTTCGATTTTTGAATAAATCTCTCTTTCAATTAAAAACCGCAGAATAAGAGAACGTACTCGTCTCATGAATGGCAATTTACTTACATTCAGGACACCGATTACATCTGGATCAAATTTTTTAAATTTCCATCGCCGATCGGCAAATTTATGTGGCACGCCGCATAGCCAAAACAAAAATCTTACCGTCTGCGGTATGACGAGTTATGACATTCTGTCAGATCTCTTAAATCAAACATCTTCCCGTAGCAAGTAGCGAAAAATTATGCCCTCCATTTTGAACTATTTACTATTTTAGATATTCATACGCCTGACTTAGAGGCATGGCGAAACATCGACAAAATTAACAATTAAATTGGATTCAAGCATGCAGTAAAGGTAAATGTTACTTGGTATATCGTCACAAAGCAAAAACTGCCCGTTCCTATCACGATAAATTGTTTTTAGCGATTGCCAGTTTTCCATTTTTGGGCGAATGTATAGCACGTGAAAAGATGTTGTTCGGCACTTCCGGCAGTGGTTTTTTTTATTTAGGTAATTTAATAATTTTGAAAGAATTGTCAACAATGTTTAATTTGTTTTGTATAAATTCTGATGGAATTCGTATATATTATACACTTCCGCGTGGATCGGACAGTATTAACTCACTGATTATACCGATTCGTTCTCGGCTTCGCACCTGTCAAAAATCGCTAGCGTAAATTGTTGCCATCGTAAACGTGTGGCAGTTGAGGTACATTGGTATCAAAATACATTTCTCAAACTTAATTAGTAATTAGGTAACTGTGTCGTAAATGTAAATTACGTTATGTCGGTGTTATTATTTTAATTTTATACCTTTTTTTGACACGAAACTTACATTAACATGACAAATGACCTATTCAATATAAAATACTGCCCCTATATTGCCCCCACGAGATTCAGGTAACTACTATTACCTGAACTGAAAACAGCATGCAATGGACGACATTTTTTAGAGGGGGGTACCTGTGTATTTCTCCCTGATACTCTGATTTACAGAATAATATCGAAATTTTAACACTGGGTTATCATTCTATGATCATTGCAGTAACTTTGTATTATTTTTTTGAAATGTTTCAAATAACTATATGAAACATATTTGCGCACTCCCATTTCGATATTATTTACTGAATATTTTTTCCCGAATACAGATTTTTTTTAATTTTGGGGGCTTAACTGCATTTTATATCAATATTTAACATAATGGGATAAAGCTTATGCCATTTATTGGAAGGAAACATTAAATTTTCAATATTACTATTTTCATCCAGGTAACAACCAATATTGTATCTAGTCCTTAAATGAACCGTAGAATATTGACCATAGTTAAATACACCTTAGATACATGTATCGTAATTAAATGTACTGTAGTTAAATTTACTGTAGTGAAATTAATCGTAGTTAGATATACCGTAGTTAAATAAACCGCAGTTTAATATACCTTAGTTAAATTTACTATAGTAAAATATACCTTAGTTAAAAATACTATAGTTGTTTAGTATACCCTTGTAAAATATATCGTAGTTAAATATGCCGAAGTTAATTAAAATATCATAGTTAAATTAACAGTAGATAATGAACCCGTAGGTTTATAGACAGTTGTTAAACATATTGCAGATAAAATTATCGTAGTTACATTTATCATAGTGAAATAAATCGTAGTCGACTGCTGACGAACAAGTTTGCGGTATATGGATTTGAGAGAAACACGTTGATCAAATGTTATGAAGTCCATTTAGGTTTCATTGAGAAATCTTCTGTTCTCCTGCATAAAAAGAAGGAGGAGGATTTTAAAAGATGCTCAAGCTCATTAGTGTGACTTGTTGTTCTGCTTTTAAATACCTCTGTTCTCACTTTATGGACGTGGCAGTTTGATGTGACCTAAATTTACCCGTGGGTGCCGTCGATGAAGCAGGCCACACTTACCCTTCTTTTGTTGTTGTACAAACAAGAGTTAACGGAACAGGGGTTCGAAAGATACAGCTTAGTCAAGACTATGAAAAATTCAAGGAGAGAATTTCAATCCAAATTGGCGACGATTAACTTGCTCAAAGTCGTCATCAACCTGCATCTCTTAAATCCTTGAGTAGCGAGCGAGTTTGTCAGCAGCCGACATCTATCACGAAAATGTCAATGTTCAGAGCAATTCCTAGAATAACGAGTTAATTGAGACATGTAAACAGATTGATAAGACATTTTAGTAAATAAACTGTGCATTCAGGCTTCTCTACTGGAAACGGAACACACACTACTTGAAAACTTTTAATAAAACGATCTAAACGATGATATTTGTCTAACAGAGATTTTTTTCAAAAATTTGTTTGCTTTCTTTAAAGTTGTTGGGGACCTCCTTAATCTACTGGATATTAACATGTATAAAGATCCTTCATATATAGAACACGTCATCTCTTAAGGTCCAAGTGTGCTGCCGTGACAAATTTGTCTCAAATCCTTTGTCATAGATTTAGTGTTCTTTCCTTTTGGTGTAGTGGTCATGTTTTGTTTAGCTTGAAATAAATGCGAGATGTAAACCCTATAGATTTGAGAGGATAATACTATCAAGAAAGGGAAAGTTCAAGATTAACTACATTGTAAATTAGAAAGCATTTTCGAGAGATAGCAACTGAACTATATAAAACGAATTCGTGATGGAAAAGTCACTGCTTGAGGAATATTACAACACTGATTATTCTTAATCATAATATTTCAAGTTCAATTGATTTTTTGAAAACACAAGTTGTTGTTTTCTTTGATATAAACCAATGGCATTTTACCGAGGTGCACTTCGATCTGAATAAATGGAATAATAATGATGTTTCAAGTAGTCATATCGCATGTTAAATCCCAAAGAATTGGGTTATGCTGTTTGTTTACATTCAACATCTATTTTTTACAGGACACGGTATCAACGGTTACCATTATTTTGCTATTTGGACTCGCCGAAAGTAATCAGGCTCTCTGATATACCGTTATATATAAAGGACATTGTTCATGGACGAGAACTGTGATGATACGTCATATATAAACTGTAGATAAATAGCCTCTTGCTAGGGAGGTTATAAAAACGTACAGCCTGATTCCGAGTTCAGATCGTCGTCCCCAAGAAACAAATTTGTAAGACTGAATTCCGATTAATATTTTGCTTGAAAGAGAACTAAACAACATTGACATCCAGAATCGTAACCACAAACAGGAAATGCATCCAGGTCATCATTGGTTGTTTGTCTTGACATGCGTAGTCATTTGTGTATGTGCTTCCGGTCAGTTTTCACCATCTTTAATAAACCGGCTGGTCGGCCAGCTACAGACAATGATTAGCACGGGAACAAGCGGATTCCTCAACCCGAGTTCAGCAAATTCTATCTTCATCGTCATGCTTTTTGTGGTGGTGCTTAACGAAATTTCTAAAAGGAATTGATGGGCTCATTGTTATAGGATTTGAAAGTGTGTTATCAGACTTGACTGTCACCTTCATCATACTTGGCTATACTGTCACCTTCATCAGACTTGACTTCACTGTCACCTTCATCAGACTTGACTTCACTGTCACCTTCATCAGACTTGACTTCACTGTCACCTTCATCATACTTGACTTCACTGTCACCTTCATCATACTTGACTTCACTGTCACCTTCATCATACTTGGCTATACTGTCACCTTCATCATACTTGACTTCACTGTCACCTTCATCATACTTGGCTATACTGTCACCTTCATCAGACTTGACTTCACTGTCACCTTCATCAGACTTGGCTATACTGTCACCTTCATCATACTTGACTTCACTGTCACCTTCATCATACTTGACTTCACTGTCACCTTCATCAGACTTGGCTATACTGTCACCTTCATCATACTTGACTTCACTGTCACCTTCATCAGACTTGACTTCACTGTCACCTTCATCATACTTGGCTTCACTGTCACCTTCATCAGACTTGACTTCACTGTCACCTTCATCATACTTGACTTCACTGTCACCTTCATCATACTTGGCTATACTGTCACCTTCATCAGACTTGACTTCATTGTCACCTTCATCATACTTGGCTCTATTGCCACTTTCATCAGACTTCGCTATATTGCAACTTTCATCAGACTGATGAAGATGACAATTTAGTCATCGAAACGTCATATTTAAATCGGTTGTGTTATATGACTTTTATTGACATTACAAAACCGAAGAAAATATTCCACACCAATGCTCATACGTGTCATGTTTGTTATTTTCGTGTCACTCAGTATTTCACTTTACAAGAAAGAAACTGTGCTAGTGTCAACGGGGGGTAAATATTCGCTAATCAAACTTATCGTAATGTTGTTATATGCCATGATTATACTCAAATAGTGAACAAAGCCATCGATAGTGTTAAACGACTGCATTAAAAAATGTAAGTATCAATACAGCGAAATTAGGGCATCCATACAGTAAAACAAGGGCATCCATACAGCGAAACTATGGCATTCGTACAGCGAAACCAGATCATCCGTACAGCGAAACCAGAACATCCGTGCAGCGAAACCGGAGCATCCGTACAGCGAAACCGGAGCATCAGTACAGCGAAACCGGAGCATCCGTACAGCGAAACCAGAACATCCTTACAACGAAACAAGGGCATCCGTACAGCGAAACCAGAGCATCAGTTCAGCGAAACCAGGGCATCAGTACAGCGAATACGGAGCATTCGTACAGCGAAACTAGAACATCCTTACAACGAAACAAGGGCATCCGTACAGAGAAATCAGTGCATCCATACAGCGAAACTATGACGTTTATAGATAAAACCCGGGCGACCACACAGTGCAACTCATTGTACGCCACCGATAAAGTGAAACATTTACAGTCAAAAAATGATTACACGACTTTCATAAAGTGAAACCTTACTTCGGATGAACCATATCACCATTTCCTAGCAAATATAATTTTTACTAAGAAATCTGATAATACTAGGTGACAAAAAAATCTATAAAGAATATAAAATGAGTCGGTAAGTATCCAAAGAAATTTTTAATAATGGAATTTGAAACATTGGGCCGCTGTTCCTGACAAATCTTGATATTTTGACATGAATATTTCAATGTTGAAAATTGTTAAATTATGTTAAATACACCATCTGTTACACTAAACAAAATATCCAATTTCATGTAACAAAAATGTTGAATGTTTTGCACGTCGTCGGGAGGAAGTGTGTATGGGGGGAGGGAGTCACACACGCAGTGTAAACTTAGTGCTTGTATATATTATGACATTTAATTCATTTTCTAATACACTATACTTTTATGCTTTATATTCTACAATGTTTCATTGTATAGTAATGGCCCTAGTTACAAGAATGTAATAAAATCTCCATAGCTTAAGATTATTCCCTTTACTTTTGTAGTGTATACCTTTAGAGATTTTTAATTTAAGGAACCCATGCCATATGCATGCTCTAAGTGACATTACAGAGCATAGCCTCAATCAGAAATTAATGCTAGCTCTAGTATTCTGAACATGAAAAACACAATTACGAAACATTTTTGCCGAAAAAGCGTGGCCATACTGCTATCCTTTAAACTATACCAGTAAAGAAAGAACCATACCTTTCTGCTCTTTCAAAAAATAATTGGTTAATCAGTACGTTACCACTAAGCCTTCTATTTGTAATGTCATCATTGATTTTAACAGAACCATGAACCCTTAGGTACAAGAAAAAGTGAAAACAGAATAGCCACATCTTGGGAGGTTCTTAAATAATGCGTAGTTAGACAACTCAAGGAAGTCGCCGCTGTTCTTGACAGCGAGTCTCATTGGCGAGTGTTCGAGGCCAGGGTAGGAAGGCTATGTGTATTAGAGGTCAGGGTTCGAAGGTTATGTGTAATAGACGTAAGGGTTCAACGGTTAGGTGTATTAGAGGTAAGAGTTCGAAGGTAAGGTGTGTAATAAGTCAGGGTTCGTTCAAAGATGGGGTGTATTAGGTGGATATGTATATTAAACCCGCCATAATCTAGTGTGGCCAGGCGAGATATTAATAGATAGAAAGTATGATTGAAAAAGTGTCTGTCTTTGAAATATAAACCTTACAAACACATGAAATAAAAACCATGAATTTTATGTAGTTGTCAAGAACTCTTTTTGTCACACAGACGTATGCATATGTTAAATATTTTGAAATATTAATTTCCTTTTGTTAATCATTGTTAATATTGAATTGAGTTGTTTATGAAAGTGAGCAGGAAAGAATTTAGATTTCGTCCATTGGATTTAATAGGTAGTTTTCGGCTGCTACTTCCAATATAATTCCAATAAAAAACATCTATATTTACATTTGCGCTGCAACACACTATATGAACATTACCAGCAGAAATGATTTTCATAAAAATGTGAAAGCAGTGGATCTCGAGACATAGCACGTGGATTACTTATGACGTCATAGATCAAGCTTGTTCAGCTTGTCGCTCCGCTTCGAATTTCAAAGAGAACGCTCCTGCTTCAAACGCGCAAATGACTAAGTATTATAATTGGCGCCAATCTTATTCAATCTAAGCTGTTCCGGCAATGTCTGTTAAATGACGACACATAGACAAAAGTAGGTAATAAACTAATTATTAGAAAAACTGTAAATGTAATAAAGTAATTGTTCTGTAGAAAAAATGTAAATATATGGATTGAAAGTCATTTTTTAAAACTGTCATAGTGCTGTGAAAGGTCAGCGGTTACATCCATATTTAGCATGAAGCCCTAGCTTCATTCAATATGGATGTAAAGGCTGACCTTTCATAGTACTATGAAAGTTAAAAAATGACTTTCAATCCCTATACAATAGTCTTCAATTGTCAAACATTTCACCTGTTCTACTTCTGTGATCAGTCCCAAAATCAAAAGGTACAACTAGGACCAAAAGGAACAAACATTTGAAATTCTCAATCAATGGTCCTAACAAACATTTATACTGAACATCCTAGAGGCTATCTGCACGCCATTTTTGATTTACTGACCTGTGGTAAAATTACATGAGAAATCTAAGAACTAAGGGGAACTTTCGTATAAAGTTTAAGAAAGGCCTAATTTGTACTTTTAAAAATCGAGAGCGCTACTTATTTGCTGAATTATTAAGGTCAATATCAAAGACTGCCGCCTGGCGGCCATATATTTTTGATATATTATTATTATGTTTTATTATTACAGTCCAAATAAAACAATGCACAAAAAGTACTAAATAAATAAATATACACCATTTGATATAGCGTCCTGTCTAGCTAACATAAGCCACTCTAAAGCGCTTTACTATACATATATATAGAAATATTATACAATCAATACAATTAACACATACAGTTATATCATATACAATTCTGAAGAGTTCACAAGAGATGCCTAATCAAGCGCTAACTACTTGTCATATACCACCTAACTAATATCTCCCTATGTGTGTGTATATATGCGTGTGTACTGGAGATGAATTTTGTTCTGTTTGTAGTGGGACCGTGTTTCCAATGACATCTTTTATAGTGCCACCTCACTTGAATGGTACAGCACAGAGACCGCAACACCCATACCAGACCATTTTATACTCCACCTGGGTTGTTGGAGTTGTGCGGGAAAACACTTTCTCTGAGTATTCGAGTATTCCATTAGTACGACGATTTGGGAGATTGAACCCCGGCCGTCTGCATGGAAGGCTGGGGTGTTAATCATTCGACCACTCCGCCCACAGAGAAAATGTTCGTATGAAATGTGAATGATCCACCCGGTACCTATCAAAAAATGAAATAAATATCTATTGTTGTCAAATCCAAGATAGCCGCCTGTCGGTGATGTTTTTATTAGAACAGTTCTAAAATGAAATGATGTACAACTACGGAGGACCAAAGGGAACCTTCTTGTGAAAATTGAGAATGATTTATCCATTGCTTCTCAAGAAAAAAGCGATGTCAGAAATCCAAGATGGCCGCCTGTCGCCCATATGGTTGTGTATCACTCCGAAAATGGGACAATACCCAACTATGGACAAACGGTAACATTCATGTGAAATTTGAGAATCAATGATCCTTCCTGTATCCGTCAAGAAATATCAGTAACATAATATTACTCGAAAATTCCAAAATGGCCGCCTGTCAACCAACCATATTTTTTTTGTTTTTGTTTTTGTTTTTGTTTTTTTGGGGGGGGGGGGGTTGTGTGTCAACCAAGTAATTCGATAATGCACAACTACGGCCCAATGGGAACAAATAAATAACATTTCAGAATGATCCAGCACGAAATAGCTATAACAATAATTGTTTAGCTTATGGATGACGGACGAAGGTCGATTTTAATAGCCAACGTCTAATGATCGTAGGCAAAACAAACTATTCCGACAATAACACAACCAAGGTCTTGGCAATATTTTATAACTTTAGGTACGCTTGACTATTTTGATTATTTTGACTACTAATGTAGCGTCTGTAGTTATGTTAACCATATTGACTGATGTGTAATTCGTTGACTTGACCTAAAGTGACTCTACTCGGAAGCCCCAAGGGTTGAGTTGTTAGAAATACGTTTGTATGTAACATGGGCCATATAAGGTTAAGTTCCTTTGATCTTTGCCGCCGATGTATATACATGTATGTGATATCATGTTATTTTGATCGACTTTTTATTATAATGATTACAACAATTGAATAAGAGAATAATTAAGAAATTTTACTTTTATATATGTTTGTATCCATATATAGTGTATTAAGAACCATAAAAACAATATGTATATAACTTTCTTAACTTTAATTTTCGTCTTTGATTAAATATAGATCTTTGGAATAGGCAAATTGATGCACATGCTATCTATATATATATATCTATAATTCAATTACCGTCAAACATCATTAATTGGTTTTCCATGTATACTTGGGAAATACATAATATACACATTTTCGTAGTACACGATTTGAAATTATACAAAACTTGTTTAATTTTACTTGTAAATTCATAATTTAAAGAGGTTTCCGCACCTGACACTTCTGCTTCTACATTAGAAAAGAATTTTTGGATTCCCATCTTTTGGTCCCTAGCATCACTGAAGAGTCTTCGGAGGACGAAACAGCTGTATAATGCAGTTTAATTCATTTGTAAGGCATACTGTATCTATTACTAAATTTAAAAGGTGCAACAAGTGTTCTCGTTACGTCATCAGTACACTCCCAAATACGTACCTCATTATTAAATTATATAAGGTCTTGTTTCATATTAACCCAAGGTACGCCCTCCTCTCAGTACATTATCATAC
This sequence comes from Mimachlamys varia, assembly GCA_947623455.1. Classification (NCBI taxonomy): domain Eukaryota; kingdom Metazoa; phylum Mollusca; class Bivalvia; order Pectinida; family Pectinidae; genus Mimachlamys; species Mimachlamys varia. The sequence goes on from OX392529.1 coordinate 60,868,803, forward strand.
CTACCTCAATCCATAACGTTGTTCTACCATCTGCGTTATCTCTCCTTCTTCTGCTCAATTTTCATTTAACCTTCCTCGTCAAATTTCAATTTCAAAATTTATTGAAATTGAACCCTTCCTCGCCAATTTCCGTTTGATTTTTATTCAAAATCCTCTTTAAAAATATTCATCCATTGCACCATATCAAAGTCTTCTTCATCCTCAGAATTCATCAACATTTGGTGCTTTCCCTTCTCTCTGCAGTCTCTTCTTCATTCATTCTCTCACACGAAATAAATCTATCTGTTAGGTATTACGCTATTAAAATGCCATTCATAACATGCTCATGCTGTTTTGTCTCTGTGCTCTGGTACTATTAGCAGATCAATATACAAAAACTAAAGGGAACAGCATCGTCCAAATTCCCCACAAGGAATATGATGTAATTCTCGATTGAGTTATCACCTTCGTCGGCTACATCAAAGGCAGGTAGGTATGTACCTGTGTATTAGATAGGTAGAGAGATAAGTGCTGGTACCAATAGTGAGATATTGGTCGGGACGACAGCACGTGTTGTTTTACACCAATTTCTCTGAAATATAAGATTGGGTATTGTCAACTGACATATTTATAAAAGGTAAGTAGTTTTCGATTTCCATTTATTTGGCATTAACTAATTTTCATTTCATTATTACACGATTCATTATATAGAAAAAGGATTGATATGAAAACATTTAATTCTTTCAAAATAAGTATATTTATTAATATAAGTATGTTTCGACTGCCATTAATTTGATATTTACTCATTTCCAATTCATTATTACACGGTTCATAATATAGAAATTGAATTAATACGAAAACATTTAATTATTTCAAAATAAGAAATATATACCTGCATATATCTACATGTAAAACGAACTGTAAGTTTTCATGTTGTGAATTTTAAAATTATTCTATTTTTCCCATTTAAATATAAAACAAATCACATATACACATTGTATAAAGTTTGTCGATATTTTGGACGTTTTCTAAACTGATACACTGTATTGCATACTGCAACACTGACCTCAGAAATTTTAATTGCGTGTTGCTAAAATCTTTTTTCAAAATCATTTTTTGCCTCTGTTCCGGTGAAAAAACGTCATCGTCGAACCCAACACATTTAACGTATTTTGTTTTACTAGACTCTTTTTACTATTGTTACTACATGTCTACATATTTCTTAACAAAAAGAAAAAGATGTCGACAATAGCAAATATTTTAATTTTTTTTTTTTTTATTTTAAATGAAGTTACAAAAATATAGCAAATAGATATTCCAGGTAAAACAGGGCGAGACGATGCACAGTCATAGGTCAAAAGTCTTTCATTTTTTTTCTTTTGATATATATCTTTTTATTTATAATGAATAACTTTTTTTCAATTGATTTTCCTGACTTTGTTTAAAACGTATTTTGACAATTTTTCGTCATTTTATACAAAAATATCCTTACTTTCTTCTCATGATATTCATTCAATTTTCCGTTGTGTACTTTTTGAGTAATACATAATTATCTACGCTTTAATTTCCGTGTGACGCGATTTCTTTATACGACGATACCAAAATAACGTCAAAATAGCATCCAAAACTTTGATGTTGTACAGAAATTATGATTTTTCTGGTCATACATATCGACATATTGAAAATATTAAGAGATGAAACATTTAACAACTCTCTTAACGTGTGCAAAATTTCATTGATAATGCTTGTTAAAAAAACCAAGGAAAACAATTGCAGATACAAAGAATATATAGCAAATGAAAAATTAGGACTTTTGACCCATACCTGTATAAGGAAACTATATCGTAAATTTTCTATGGCAGAACCAATTCATGGTCGCCATCTTTGTCTCATTGAGAAATATTCTGTATTTTTAAGTGATATGAGATGGACGTTTTTGAGTATGCTCATTCGTGTGTTTCTTTGTTGTGATTGACGATGATACTCGGTTCTCATTTTGAGAAGGGTTTCCATGTAAATCTTTCCTTTGTTCATTTTGCCCCTGGTTTAATCAATTTTGAGTTCGGATTATGATTTTGTTAACGCTCCGGTATTCTCTAATTTATTCTTATTCTTTCTCTAGCGTGACAAAATTAGAGAATACTGAAGTGTCACCAAAACCATTATCCAAACTCAAAATTGATTAAACGGGGGCAAAATATGAACAAAGGAAATCATTACAGCGAGACTCTTGAAATAAGTGCAATAGATTAAGGCCAGGTGTTCCGGAGGAGTAAGTGTCTTCTGCTTCATCGACAACACCCGCCATGAAAAATCTAGGTCAGATCCAAGTAAATGCCATGGCATCAAAATGAGATTTGAGGCATAATTTTCAATCACAACAAGCAGGCAAACTAATGAGCATATTCGGTATGTATTCTATTTATACTCTTTCTCGATGTTTTAAATGGTGTTACTACGTAGAAAGAGAAATACATTCGTAAAAGGATATTCCTTTGTTTTACATAACTGTTAAACCACAAATAAAAAAAGGAAAGAAAGTCAACCTGTGTATAAAGGACACTTAAGGAGAAAGACAAACTTCTCCTTTATAGACAGGTGTCCTTTGTACAAAGGTTATACATTTTTTTTTAATATGGTTAATTTCTTATTTAACACTAACAATCTAAATTATTATATCATCATTAGAATAACATTGCAAAAATGAATGAACATATTACTAGTGTTTTTATCATTTTAAAATTTATTTCCAATAAAATCAATATATACCATAAACATGTATATATATTGAAGAAGATAAATTGGGTTATTGATTTCAAGCCTAAAGGGCACAAAAATGGAACACTAGGGAATCTCAGCATAATTATGTGTATAATTACATGAACACAAAATTCATTGTGTATACAGATGATTATGACACAGGCCAAATAGGACTTAACGGTCTGTGTGATATCAAAACACAATGTTTGTTGTTTTTCATAATTATAAATGTACCTGTTCCTTTATTGCAAAGACCATATACTTAATCAATCTTGACATTGACCTAAGATGCACCAAGTTAGTTTTTTCTGATAAAAACTGTTAAAGGCCCAATATACGTAACTTCAGGAAGTTTTCGTGATTCTGAAAAATTCTGAAAAAAATCCAGCTGATAACAATGCAAAAATAAGCCTAAAACGAAGTAAACCTGAGCGGTAACTAACAAGAAACTCTTGACAGAAAAATCCGAAGAATTGAAAATGATTCAGGTGGGGCCCACTTCAACAACAAACCGAAGTTAAAAGACAGTAAAATATGGGCGCGTGTTTACAAATACCAAGTTTCAACTGCTGCCGTACCGGTTACCGCGAAAGAATTCATCTTAAATATTGCTGATATCACTTAATCTTAATAAATCTATAATAATAAAAAGTTATAAGGCTTGATTTTCGCTTCAGGTTTTGCCGAGAGTTACGTATATTGGGCCTTTAATTTTGTTATCAAGATTTTTTTCTTTTATGTTGCATGAAACTCAAGTTTGGGTGTCCTTTATATGGGGGTTATTTAAATTAGAAAATAGTGACTTGGGGACATATATTGTGTCCTTTCTACAGAGGTCAATTATATAGCTAAAGTCATCGGGTGTTTTTATACAAAGATGTCCTCTATAGCAGGTTTGACTGTATATTGATGAAGATGTTTTATAAGTGACTATAGAATATAGTAACTATGTTATCCACTGTTATCTAGGCCCTGATATTTACAGTATAGATATTTTATCTATGCCCTGATATTTACAGTATAAATATTTTATCTATGCCCTGATATTAACAGTATAGATATTTTATCTAGGCCCTGATATTTACAGTGTTAATATTTTATCAAGGCCATGATATTTACGGTGTTAATATTTTATCAAGGCCATGATATTTACAGTGTTAATATTTTATTAAGGCCATGATATTTACAGTATATCTATTTTTCTAGGCCCTGAAATTTACAGTATAAACATTTCATCTAGGCCATGATATTTACAGTTTCAATATTTTATATATGCCCTGATATTTACAGTATAGATATTTTATCAAGGCCATGATATTTACAGTATCAATATTTATCTAGGCCCTGATATTTCAGTATAAATATTCTATCTAGGCCCTGATATTTACAGTATTAATATTTTATCAAGGCCCTGATATTTACAGTATATATATTTTATCTATGCCCTGATATTTACAGTATAAATATTTTATCTAGGCCCTTATATTTACAGTATAAACATTTCATCTAGGCCATGATATTTACAGTGCTAATATTTTATATATGCCCTGATATTTACAGTATAGATATTTTATCAAGGCCATGATATTTACAGTATAAATATTTTATCTAGGTTATGATATTTACAGTATAGGTATTTTATCAAGGCCCTGATATTTACAGTATTAATATTTTATCTAGGCCCTGATATTTACAGTATTAATATTTTATCTAGGCCCTGATATTTACAGTATAAACATTTAATCTAGGCCATGATATTTACAGTGCTAATATTTTATATATGCCCTGATATTTACAGTATTAATATTTTATCTAGGCCCTTATATTTACAGCATAGATATTTTATCTAGGCCCTGATAATTACAGCATAGATATTTTATCTAGGCCCTTATATTTACAGTATAAATATTTTATCAAGGCCCTGATATTTACAGTATTAATATTTTATCTAGGCCATGATATTTACTGTATAAACATTTCATCTAGGCCATAATATTTACAGTGCAAATATTTTATATATGCCCTGATATTTACAGTATTAATATTTTATCTATGCCCTGATATTTACAGTATAAATATTTTATCTAGGCCCTGATATTTACAGTATAAATATTTTATATATGCCCTGATATTTACAGTATTAATATCTTATCTAGGCCCTGGTATTTATAGTGTTAATATTTTATGTAGGTCCTGATATTTACAGTATAAATATTTTATCTATGCCCTGATATTTACAGTATCAATATTTTATCAAGGCCATGATATTTACAGTATAAACATTTCATCTAGGCCATGATATTAACAGTATTAATATTTTATATATGCCCTGATATTTACAGTATTAATATTGTATCTATTCCCTGATATTTACAGCATTAATATTGTATCTAGGCCCTGATATTAACAGTATAAAAATTCTATCTAGGCCCTGATATTTACAATATAAATATTTTATCTAGGCCATGATATTTACAGTATTAATATTTTATATATGCCCTGATATTTGCAGTATTAATAATTTATCTATGCCCTGATATTTACAGCATTAATATTTATCTAGGCCTGATATTTACAATATAAATATTTTATCAAGGCCGTGATATTTACAGTATTAATATTTTATCTATGCCCTGATATTTACAGTATAAATATCTTATCTAGGCCCTGATATTTACAGTATAAATATTATATCTAGGCCCTGATATTTACAATATAAATATTTTATCTAGGCCCTGATATTTACAGTATTAATATTTTATCTATGCCCTGATATTTACAGTATAAATATTGTATCTATGCCCTGATATTTACAGTATAGATATTTTATCTATGCCCTGATATTTCAGTATAAATATTTTATCTATGCCCTGATATTTACAGTATAAATATTTTATCTAGACCATGATATTTACAGTGTTAATATTTTATCTGGGCCCTGATGATACAGTATATATATTTTATCTAGGCCCTGATATTTCAGTATAAATATTTTATCAAGGCCCTGATATTTACAGTATAAATATTTTATCTATGCCCTGATATTTACAGTATAAATATTTTATCTAGGCCCTAATATTTACAGTATAAACATTTCATCTAGGCCATGATATTTACAGTATTGATATTTTATCAAGGCCATGATATTTACAGTTTCAATATTTTATCTATGCCCTGATATTTACAGTATTAATATTTTATCTAGGCCCTCATATTTACAATATAAATATTTTATCTAGGTTATGATATTTACAGTATAGATATTTTATCAAGGCCATGCTATTTACAGTGATACTATTTTATCTAGGCCCTGATATTAACAGTATAGATATTTTATCTAGGCCCTAATATTTACAGTATAAACATTTCATCTAGGCCATGATATTTACAGTATTGATATTTTATCAAGGCCATGATATTTACAGTATCAATATTTTTCTAGGCCCTGATATTTCAGAATAAATATTTTATCTATGCCCTGATATTTACAGTATAAATATTTTATCTAGGCCCTGATATTTACAGTATAAACATTTCATCTAGGCCATGATATTTACAGTGCTAATATTTTACCTATGCCCTGATATTTACAGTATAAATATTTTATCTATGCCCTGATATTTACAGTATTAATATTTTATCTAGGCCCTCATATTTACAATATAAATATTTTATCTAGGTTATGATATTTACAGTATAGATATTTTATCAAGGCCATGCTATTTACAGTGATACTATTTTATCTAGGCCGTGATATTTACAGTATAGATATTTTATCTAGGCCCTGATATTTACAGCATTAATATTAAATCTAGGCTCTGATATTTACAGTATTAATATTTTATCGAGGCCCTGATATTTACAGTATTAATAATAAATCTAGGCTCTGATATTTACAGTATTAATATTTTATCTAGGCCATGATATTTACAATATAAATATTCTATCTAGGCCCTGATATTTACAGTGTTAATATTTTATCTATGCCCTGATATTTACAGTATAAATATTTTATCTATGCCCTGATATTTACAGTATCAATATTTTATCAAGGCCATGATATTTACAGTATCAATATTTTATCAAGGCCATGATATTTACAGTGTTAATATTTTATCTATGCCCTGATATTTACAGTATAATTTTTGTTATCTGGGCCCTGATATTTTCAGTTTAAATATTTTATCTATGCCCTGATATTTACAGTGTTTATATTTTATTAATATTAATCCCATTAATGATATAACTTACTAAGTATTAAAAATTCTTCTTATATTATTTAGGTACGTCAGAAGAAAGCAAAAGACTTACTTCGACGAATGAAAACATACAGGAGTAGTACGTATATGACAGTGAAACCCGGGGACGGATAAAGGGCGTATAAAAAAGGATCGGATGAAGCGCGTATAAAACAAGGGTTGGATGAAGGGCGTATAAAACGGGTTGGATAAAGGGCGTATAAAAAAGGGTCGGATGAAGGGCTTATGAAAAGCCATGGACGAATAAAGGACGTATCAAACCAGGGACGATGAAAGGAGGTATAAAAACCAGGGACGGATAAAGAACGTATAAAAACCAGGGACGGATAAAGAACGTATAAAAACCAGGGACGGATAAAGGACGTATAAAATAAGGGACGGATAAAGGACGTTTAAAACCAGGGACGGATATAGAACGTATAAAACCAGGAACGGATAAAGGACGTATAAAACCAGGGACGGATAAAGGACGTGTTATACCTAGGGACGGATTAAGGACGTGTAAAACCAGGGACGGATATAGAACGTATAAAACCAGGAACGGATTAAGGACGTATAAAACCAGGAACGGATTAAGGACGTATAAAACGAGGGACGGATAAAGGACGTGTAAAACTAGGGACGGATATAGAACGTATAAAACCAGGAACGGATATAGAACGTATAAAACCAGGAACGGATTAAGGTCGTATAAAACAAGGGACGGATAAAGGACGTGTAAAACCAGGAACGGATTAAGGACGTATAAAAACCAGGATCGGATAAAGGACGTGTTAAACCTAGGGACGGATAAATGAAGTGTAAAACCAAGGACGTATAAAACAAGGGACGGATAAAGGACGTGTAAAACCAGGGACGGATATAGGACGTGTAAAACCAGGGACGGATATAGGAAGTGTAAAACCAAGGACGTATAAAACCAGGGACGGATAAAGGACATATAAACTAGGGACGGATTAAGGACGTATAAAAACCAGGGACGGATATAGGACGTATAAAACCAGGGACGGATAAAGGACGTATAAAACCAGGAACGGATTAAGGACGAATAAAACCAGGGACGGATAAAGGACGTGTAAAACAAGGGACGGATATAGGACGTATAAAACCAGGGACGGATAAAGGGCGTATAAAACCAGGGACGGATAAAGGACGTATAAAACCAGGAACGGATTAAGGACGTATAAATCCAGGAACGGATAAATGACGTATAAAACCAGGAACGGATAAAGGACGTATAAAACCAGGGACGGATTAAGGACGTATAAAACCAGGGACGGATAAAGGACGTGTAAAATCAGGGACGGATAAAGGACGTATAAAACCAGGAACCGATTAAGGACGTGTAAAACCAGGGACGGATAAAGGACGTATAAAACCAGGAACGGATATAGAACGTATAAAACCAGGGACGGATAAAGGACTATAAAACCAGGAACGGATAAAGGACGTATAATTTGAGAGTATTGGATACATTTTGGCAAAACTATTAGGTCATCAATATCACAACCAGAATGATTTCACGTAATCACGTGTTGTTTGCTGTAACATGCGTGCTAATGTGTTTGTGCGTTTCCGGTCAGTTTTCGCCGACTTCGATAAACCAGTTGGTCGGTAAGCTACAGCTGATGATCTCGGGGACGAGTGCAGCGGTTCAGAAGGAGAAGCCTTTGTCTGTCGCCATTGTGTCGGCTGTCGTAGCCACAGTCTTGGTGATGTCGTTACAACAAAACTATTTTTAGTTCATAATTTTTGTTCATATGTTGTTTTACATTTGATGCCTACTTTGGACTCGGCATTTATGGTAACACTTTGAAGGAAACTAGCACTTTATCCATAACAAAGCTGTCATTCCAATGTGCATTTCGTATGTTTTTAATGGAATAAACCAGGGTTCCTTTCGGGCATAGTACCGAGGTGTTCAGTTAGCAGATACTTTTAATATGTTTTATGCAACTATATCACATCCATATTCATTTAAACTAACATTTGAATTGGTCATCATGAATCACCTTCCAAAACAAAATCTTTACACCTCTTCCTTCTTGAACTTAGTAAACTGTGACTGCGAATATATTACCGTATATGCAATGAAAAAAGGCTCGGCGTATTAATATTTGTTCAAATATGGCGTCGTTCACGCTTCAGAACAATAACTATTGACTGGCGGTCATTGTTTGGTTCCTTCAAGATTTTGAAACATGGAACATATATGGAATACTTTTCGTTCGACTATACAATAAAATGTTTCTGGCAAACTTTTGATTCCAATGGTACGCATTCGAAAGTCTTTGACGGTAACGCAAACATGGCGGCGCCAAGCAGTTGTGACGTCCGACCTCGGACCGCGTCAAAACCAGATCACTGTGTCAATGCGTGTATATAACGACCGTTATAAATAAAGAAATAAATTCGAAGTGCTAGAAATATCATTTAATACCAAATTTACATATGATGTAATGAAGAATAGTAGCGTTGTTCAATGTGTATTTTCTAAACTTACCGATATATCGATGAAAATTCAGTGGGACTTTATTATCGGCCATCGTAGTTACCACCGTATCAACACGCTTCGAATGTTTTTTCGTCGACTAATACTTGAAAATTAAAAATGATGTAAATATAAGTATTGTACCTCATTTTGACTGCGTATACGGTAGTATGCCCACAGTTGGCAACGAACATATTCAATATGGAGCGCTAACGCGCACCATAGAATATGTTCGTTGCAAACTGCGGGCATACTACCGTATACGCAGTCAAAATGAGGTACAATCCTTATATAATTATATTTTATTTCGACTTCCAGTGATTTTGTATTGGTTCACGTTATTTCCCGCTAGAGCCATTTCTGTTAGACGAAATACGTTAGTTTGGTATACACTGAAGAAGATTTGAAAATTAAACATGTTACGTGATCGTGTGCATCTGAAATAATTTGTGAAAGAACAATGAATCTTTCAGGGCAAATATCTTTAAGCATAAACAAACAACATTTTTGTTTCCGCGACGGAATGTTGACACAACATTGCTTCATGATACACATTTGGTAATGTAATATAGTTTGCATTTTTTACGAATTGTTTTCAAAATGAAACAAACAAATGTGTTAATTAATTAAACATTTTTCATGAACTTTTATGGAATATTGACAATGACAAAAAAGACATTAGCGGCGGGAACAATCGCGATCCACATTATTATGTAGCATGGTACAATGTACTGGAATCAAAAGAGAAACTCTATCAGACAACGGTCGATTGACAGTTGACATTTGTTAATATCAGAGACACTACACCTCGCTAATCGAACTATTCTCATTGCCGTAACATTTCTATTTAAAGTAAACCAAATGTTAATACAATCATTAAAACATTACGAAAAAAAAAAAAAACAAATGTAAATTCAATATACTTACATACATTACATGGTTGCTGCTGTTATCTAATGTCATTGTCGATGACAAGTGTGTCTGTCGCATTCTGTGGAAGGGGAAAAAAGGGAATAACTATACTAGAGCAGCGTATTACTCCTCTAGAACAGAGGAGTACCACAATGTACATGCCATGTAAGTACGCCTGTCGCAAATGTGAGTATATCTATGATCAGAATACAAAAATCTGAACTGTTGAATATACTATATACTTTATGTTTGATCAAACATTATACCAGTTTTACATAATTGATGAGTTTAAATAAAGCCTTTTATATTTATTAACAGTTGCATATTCCACCATTTAATTTAATTCACCATCCCTTTTTTCCCTTCCATAGAATGCGACAGACACACTTGTCATCAATATTACAACAGATAACAGCAGCAACCATGCAATGTATTTAAGTATAACTTCTATCCAGTATTTTTGTTTCGTAATGTTTTAATTGATTTAAACATCAGTCTGTTCCGTGTTATGGTCCTATAACACGGAACAGAATGATGTTTAATGCTTAAGTATTTACATTTGGTTTACTTTAAATATCAGTATATCACTAAACATGTCCACGCCAATATGTTACGGCAATGAGAATAGTTCGATTAGCGAGGTGTAGTGTCTCTGATATTAACAAATGTCAAATGTCAATCGACCGTTGTCTGATAGAGTTTCTCTTTTGATTCCAGTACCATTTTATATACTGATGTGGATCGCGATTGTTCCCGCCGCTGATATCTTTGTTTTTGTTATTGTCAATATTTCAAGTTCATAAAAAAATGGTTAATTAATTTACACATTTGTTTGTTTCATTTTGTAAACAATTTGTAAAAATTACAAACAATATTACAAATGTGTATCATGAAGCAATGTTGTGTCAACATTCCGTCGCGGATGTTACGGATCAAACCACGGACCCAGATAACGACTCCCGCGCGGAAACACTGGTTTTTTTTTGTCATTTGGTACAAAATTATTCAAGGTTTCCTTTCATAATATTTATTTAATTTTCCGTTGTGTATTTATCGAGCTATACAGAATTATCTACACTGCTAATTTCCATGTGACGCCATTTCTCTATATAACGTTACCAAAATGACGTCAAAATGGCGTCCAAAAAATTGAATGTTGTAAAAAAAAAATAAAGATTTCTCTAGTTACACTTAACGGAAAATATCATGAGATGAAAGAGGAAACAATTCTCATTAAAATTGATCCATAAACTTCCAGGAAAATTCATTGAAAAAAAGTTGGAAATACAAAGAATATATAGGAAATAAAAAAAAATTGAAAGACTTTTGGCACGTCACTGTATAAATATAGATCATTTCAATAATTATACTTAATCATTGAAACACAGACGAGGATCATTTCATTTATACATACATCAGTTTATATACATTCCTCGACTTCCGTAAGACCCCAACAATCTAGTCTATGTACACACTAGTTTAAATGTCTCTCCAAAATTCGTTTATTAATTAATTAGAAGGGAAAAAAACATTCATGGGGATTCAAACCCCGGTCTCCCGAGTGACAGACGGGGGTACTTGTTTGCATTATAATACCGAGGATATGTGATTCCAACACAAAACAAAATATACAATGTTCATTGAAATATCGAGGACCCCTAATTTACTTCCATCTACAAATAGTACGTTAGATTAATATCGGGGATGTATATTTCCGAATATCGACATTCGTTACAACAGATTAAACACTCGACCCTAGATGTGCACGAGTTCACGTGGTCCAGTTCTGCTACGAAACCACCCAATACCTTGGCAATGTCTTTTAATTTGGCGTATTCTGTATTCTGAAGGTCTGAGACAGAGTCCTTTCTTCGCCGGGACGATGTTGATCTCTGACGGGGGTCCTGATGATATGCATGTACATGTTCCGATCTTTGTCATCGTAACACTCAATGCCACAGTATTTACATTGTAAGGTACCACTTTACTGTGTTTGTAGTGAATTTGATAATTGTCTAGTCTATTCAACTTGGCGTGACATTTTTCACATTCGTAAGAATTGTTGCCACCACGAACGGTGTTCAGGTGTCTATTCAGGGTAAATGTTCTTGCAAAATTTATACTGCATACTGAATAGGTGAACGACGGCGGTGGAGACATTGTTCACTCGAGTAGAAATGACGTAAACCGACAATGTGCGTTACTTTTATATACACACACAACCACTTCACTTAATTCACTGATTCATACTACGTCTGCGTATTGAAATAGATGATACACCACTACCCAAATGTTAATATTATAAATTCAGTTGTAATTTTCATAAAATCAACTACGAGGTTTGAAAACAATTAGTAGATAATCTCTGCAACTGCACATTTCCCATTTGTCTTTCTCCCTGCTTCCCTTTTCCTTGTCTTTATTTTCTTTCCACTCTGTATCATATTTAATATCTGAATATTAATGATCGTATATCTAAAAGTTGTCATCCCGTGTTGTCAAACTTATTGTATATCATACTGTTGGGAGAGGGCCTAGTAAGTTGTGAGAACTTGTGCCTCGTCCGTTTGATTGTCATGATCAATAAAATATGACTGGAGAGTAACTAGGCCAATCCGTTACATTTTCACTGCAAAATCTTAACAATACATTTTCACTGCTCATCACGACAATGAAAATATAACTTTTATCAGTTTGATAATTTTCTATATTTCACAGGCAAAAATGTAGTACAAATATGTACTGATATTTTTTTCGATTAAATTTAGTCCATTATATATCTATTTTAGCAACTTCTGAAGTAATTCGACAAATAACAAAAATATGAACACCCGATACTGATCGTTAAAAATCGCGATAATAAACGTTAAAAATAAACTGATAATAAATGTTAAAAACCACGATAATAAACGTAAAAAATCACGCTAATAAACGTTAAAAATCACGATAATAAACGTTAAAATCATGGTAATAAATGTTAAAAATCACGGTAATAAATGTTAAAAATCACGATAATAAACGTTAAAATCACGGTAATAAACGTTAAAATCACGGTAATAAACGTTAAAAATCACGATGATAAACGTTAAAAAGCACGGTAATAAACGTTAAAATCATGGTAATAAATGTTAAAAATCACGATAATAAACGTTAAAAGTCACGATAATAAACGTTAAAAATCACGGTAATAAACGTTAAAATCACGGTAATAAATGTTAAAAATCACGATAATAAACGTTAAAAATCACGATAATAAACGTTAAAAACCACGGTAATAAACGTTAAAATCACGGTAATAAACGTTAAAATCATGGTAATAAATGTTAAAATCACGGTAATAAACGTTAAAAATCACGATAATAAACGTAAAAAGTCACGACAATAAACATTAAAAATCACGGTAATAAATGTTAAAATCACGGTAATAAACGTTAAAAATCATGGCAATAAATGTTAAAAATCACGATAATTAACGTTAAAATCACGATAATAAACGTTAAAAGTCACGATAATAAACGTTAAAAATCGCGATAATAAACGTAAAAATCACGGTAATAAACGTTAAAAATCACGATAATAAACGTTAAAAAGCACGGTAATAAACGTTAAAATCACGGTAATAAACGTTAAAATCACGGTAATAAATGTTAAAAATCACGGTAATAAACGTTAAAAATCACGATAATAAACGTTAAAAACCATGGTAATAAACGTTAAAAATCACGGTAATAAACGTTAAAATCACGGTAATAAACGTTAAAATCACGGTAATAAATGTTAAAAATCACGATAATAAACGTTAAAAGTCACGATAATAAACGTTAAAAATCACGATAATAAACGTTAAAATCACGGTAATAAACGTTACAAATCACGATAATAAATGTTAAAAAGCACGGTAATAAACGTTAAAATCACGGTAATAAACGTTATAATCACGGTAATAAATGTTAAAAATCACGGTAATAAACGTTAAAAATCACGATAATAAACGTTAAAAATCACGATAATAAACGTTAAAAATCACGGTAATAAACGTTAAAATCACGGTAATAACCGTTAAAATCACGGTAATAAACGTTAAAAATCACGATAATAAACGTTAAAAATCACGGTAATAAACGTTAAAATCACGGTAATAAACGTTAAGAATCACGATAATAAACGTTAAAAGTCACGATAATAAACGTTAAAAATCACGATAATAAACGTTAAAAATCACGATAATAAACGTTAAAATCACGGGAATAAACGTTAAAAATCACGATAATAAACGTTAAAAATCACGATAATAAACGTTAAAATCACGGTAATAAACTTTAAAAACACGGTAATAAATGTTAAAATCACGGTAATAAACGTTAAAAATCACGATAACAAACGTTAAAATCATGGTAATAAACGTTAAAAACACGGTTATAAATGTTAAAATCACGATAATAAACGTTAAAAATCACGATAATAAACGTTAAAAATCACGATAATAAACGTTAAAAGTCACGATAATAAACGTTAAAATCACGGTAATAAACGTTAAAATCACGGTCATAAATGTTAAAAATCACGGTAATAAACGTTAAAATAACAGTAATAAACGTTAAAAATCACGATAATAAACGTTAAAAATCACGATAATAAACGTAAAAATCACGGTAATAAACGTTAAAAATCACGATAATAAACGTTAAAGTCACGATAATAAACGTTAATAATCACGGTAATAAACGTTGAAAATCACGGTAATAAACGTTGAAAATCACGATAATAAACGTTAAAAATCACGATAATAAACGTTAAAAGTCACGATAATAAACGTTAAAATCACGGTAATAAACGTTAAAATCACGGTAATAAACGTTAAAAATCACGGTAATAAACGTTAAAAACCACGGTTATAAACGTTAAAAATCACGATAATAAACGTTAAAAGTCACGATAATAAACGTTAAAAATCACGATAATAAACGTTAAAATCACGGTAATAAACGTTAAAATCACGATAATAAACGTTAAAAATCACGGTAATAAACGTTAAAATCACGGTAATAAATGTTGAAATCACGGTAATAAACGTTAAAATTACGATAATAAACGTTAAAAATCACGATAATAAACGTTAAAATCACGATAATAAACGTTAAAAATCACGTTGATAAACGTTAAAAGTCACGATAATAAACGTTAAAAATCACGATAATAAACGTTAAAATTACGGTAATAAACGTTGAAAATCACGGTTATAAATGTTAAAATCACGGTAATAAACGTTAAAAATCACGATAATAAACGTTAAAAATCACGATAATAAACGTTAAAAGTCACGGTAATAAACGTTAAAAATCACGATAATAAACGTTAAAATCACGGAAATAAACGTTGAAAATCACGATAAGGACCTAAGAAGGCGTATATTAAAGGACAAATTTTGTGCTTTAGTGATGAACAAATATTGTTCATAAAAATGTTTCACAGAAAACGTATACACTTCCAATTTTCTACAACTCGGCTGACAATTACACAATATGCGTTTTATGTCGCATCGTTTCTACTTTCTATTTAAGTATCAATACCAGATTACTTGAAATGTCGCAACTGCCGTAACTGAATAAGTTATAGATCACGATAATTAACATTATTATTTTCGCCTTAATTTTACGAAAATGTACTTTCACACGACAATTTCCTCAATTACGTAAGAGAACTTATTTGTCAATTAATGAAGATTGCTCTTACATTTTGTAAATGTTTTATATGACTCGGGAAGCCCATTTTAGAGAGTTATACATAAATTCCCTTGCACTCGGTCATTGCCGTGATAAGATCATTGGTAATATTTCTCAATTAGAAAAGTCATATATTATCGTCATGCAAAAATTTTACTAATTTGGTAATTTAAACTTCTATATAGTATATTGGATCCGCCATTGGTCAAAGCCATATGGGAAAGATTACAAAAGAAAAAGCCGAACAGAACAAATATTTCACGTATAATTGCCAGATAGGAGTGTCCGTATAGAAGAGTTCCTCCCCCCCCCCCCCCCCCCACCCCTATCTCAATTAACATCAAGGAACGAATCCCCGTTGATTTTTTTATTTAAACAGAGGATTAGGCACAAGTTATTCCAACTTATCAACGCTTTTCCTCTAATACAGTACATATAGATATTTTCATGATAACATTTAACAAAGCATGCAATACATTTTTACAATGAATAATATTTTACTTAAAACCTGTTGCTGGATTTGATGAAAAGTTGCATGTGTCTGAACACCTCAGTATTTGTATCTACGGACAGAGTTTCGTTGCGACTCGTGCTGTATTAAATAGCTTGCATTCTAAGAAAAAATGTCCAACATCCTCGCAGAAATGTCCACAACTACATGATGGATTATCAACAATCTTTACACGGAACAAATCGTTTTTCAAAGCACTGCACTGATGCCTGAGTCTCTTGTGTAATATATTTAACTTACGTTCGCCAAAGTTATAAGATGGTGGAGACGAATTGACACCATTACATATAGAAGATTTGAAGCGTTTCAAAGATGGCATTGTTTTTGTTTCATTGTCTAATGAATTCCAAAGACGTAAACTTGATTGCAGAAAAGATAAATTACTGGAAGAGAATCTAAAAGAAGGAATACTGTAATTAAATTGGTTCCGTAAATTGTATCGATTGTTGTCACCCACTGTGTTTGGCAAAAGGGTCGATAAATAGCCGGGGTTAAATTATTTTTCATTTTATATAAAATATTCAATTTCCGCCCTTTTCTTCTTTCTGATAGTGTTTCTAAACCAGTTTCGAAATATAATGAATCATTTCTTTGCATTCGAATCCTCATCTTTGTCGTTGTTCGATACGGTCATTATATATTCTGCCTTCAGCTAAGCTAGCCGAAGGATTTATTGTTTTAAAAATGACTTAAACCATATTTGGTTATACTTTGATATTGTTTTATGCAATGTAATTGTTTCATTTTTCTTTGTGTCTTGATAAAGGAGCGGATTGGGATTTTTTCTACACTGTCAGTATAAACTTTATTTTATTTCTTTTTCAATTCAATACATAGTGAAGAGCAAATACACAAATTTTAAAATTGGATTTGGAAACAAGATTTGAACTTATATTAATCCATCTCCATTGAAATGATTACACTGTTGGAATATTACTTCTATCTACTAGTGTATAACGGTAGATACACATCTACCTGTGGACGGCATCATCAAAGGGTCTAATCCTTAACCGACATCTGCCCCTCGGGAGTAATTTAGGACCTTGACCACTGGTTAGCCTTCATATTTGACAGATTTATTGACCACCCAGATCCTGATTTACGATGACCATTCCAGTCACCTGGTGCACCGGATCCCAGATTCACCCCTGTCCCACCGGGCTACTGTCCTCCACTGAATTCGTCACCTTCAACTTTGGTTCATTTGTCCCAGCGATTCACCTTTGTGTATGTAACACAAATCTCTGACAACCATTCTTTTACTTACTAGGAGCTGATATTGATTTTTTTCTCTCTTTTTTTTTTGCGAAAAAGGAAGTAAATACTTCGTCATATGCGTATATTATATAGACATAATTATATATGTTGTCAGAGTTAGTGGGCGATGCCGTCAACATTTCGGTTGTCCAATCAAGGGCTTGAATGTTGTGTGACCATGGGAGTGAAAACTCTCCTTATTTCCCGTATTTCGTAGAAGTACTTTAACAATACCCACTTAATATCGAAGTATCATTCAGGAAAACCTAAAAGTAAGATAACTCTGTTTTGAAACACTCTTCTTGTACTCTCTGTAACCCTTTTGTCTGTCTAAAGAATAAAATAATACTTTCTAAACTATGACCAATATGGTTAACATACTAACCTATACAAGAAACGTGACGATTTCGTTTTTTCGAACTTTTCCTTTCTTGACAGTTATTTTTACGCTTTCTCCTTCGGAACACCTGGGCCCGTATTCATGAAACTGTTATCATGCTCAAGCATGAAATCTGTGCTCAAGCCTTATTTCTTGTTATGGCTATACATTATTTAAACACACTAATTTTGTCAAAGTTTTGGTTAAAAGTCGAAGAGGAATGAGATTGCAAGCTGCATTCAACATTTACAAAGACTTTTTGACTCTTCAATATGATTCAGGTGAGTTTCAAGAAAGCTGGCTTGAGCACAAAATCCATGGTTGAGCATGAGAACAGTTTCATGAATACGGGCCTAGGTCTTGTTATCTTGATCTTTTTCAAAGGTATTCGTGTTAATCTTTATTTGCCCATGTCTTGTTTATATTTTAATTGATTTTGAGCTCGGATTATGGTTTTATTGAGGTCGAGTTATGTTTTTGTTGAGTTCGGGTTATGGTTTTGTTGAGGTCGAGTTATGGTTTTGTTGAGCTCGGATTATGGTTTTGTTGAGGTCGAGTTATGGTTTTGTTGAGTTCGGGTTATGGTTTTGTTGAGGTCGAGTTATGGTTTTGTTGAGTTCGGATCATGGTTTTGTTGAGTTTGGATTATGGTTTTGTTGAGGTCGAGTTATGTTTTTGTTGAGTTCGGGTTATTGTTTTGTTGAGGTCGAGTTATGGTTTTGTTGAGCTCGCATTATGGTTTTGTTGAGGTCGAGTTATGGTTTTGTTGAGTTCGGGTTATGTTTTTGTTGAGTTCGGGTTATGGTTTTGTTGAGTTCGGATTATGGTTTTGTTGAGTTTGGATTATGGTATTGTTGAGTTTGGTTATGGTTTTGTTGAGTTTGGGTTATGGTTTTGTTGAGTTTGGATTATGGTTTTGTTGAGTTCGGATCATGGTTTTGTTGAGTTTAGTTATGGTTTTGTTGAGTTTGGATTATGGTATTGTTGAGTTTGGATTATGGTTTTGTTGAGTTTGGGTTATGGTTTTGTTGAGTTTGGATTATGGTATTGTTGAGTTTGGTTATGGTTTTGTTGAGTTTGGATTATGGTATTGTTGAGTTTGGTTATGGTTTTGTTGAGTTTGGGTTATGGTTTTGTTGAGCTCGGATTATGGTTTTGTTGAGTTTGGGTTATGGTATTGTTGAGTTTGGGTTATGGTTTTGTTGAGTTTGGGTTATGTTTTTGTTGAGTTTGGGTTATGGTTTTGTTGAGTTTGGGTTATGGTATTGTTGAGTTTGGATTATGTTTTTGTTGAGTTTGGGTTATGGTTTTGTTGAGTTTGGGTTATGGTTTTGTTGAGTTTGGGTTATGGTTTTGTTGAGTTTGGGTTATGGTTTTGTTGAGTTTGGGTTATGGTTTTGTTGATTTAGGATCATGGTTTTGTTGAGTTTGGGTTATGGTTTTGTTGATTTAGGATCATGGTTTTGTTGAGTTTGGGTTATGGTTTTGTTGATTTAGGATCATGGTTTTGTTGAGTTTGGATTATGGTTTTGTTGAGTTTGGGTTATGGTTTTGTTGAGTTTGGATTATGGTTTTGTTGATTTAGGATCATGGTTTTGTTGAGTTTGGGTTATGGTTTTGTTGATTTAGGATCATGGTTTTGTTGAGTTTGGGTTATGGTTTTGTTGAGTTCGGATCATGGTTTTGTTGAGTTTGGATTATGGTTTTGTTGAGTTTGGGTTATGGTTTTGTTGATTTAGGATCATGGTTTTGTTGATTTAGGATCATGGTTTTGTTGAGTTTGGGTTATGGTTTTGTTGATTTAGGATCATGGTTTTGTTGAGTTTGGATTATGGTTTTGTTGAGTTTGGGTTATGGTTTTGTTGAGTTTGGATTATGGTTTTGTTGAGTTTGGGTTATGGTTTTGTTGAGTTTGGGTTATGGTTTTGTTGAGTTTGGGTTATGGTTTTGTTGAGTTTGGGTTATGGTTTTGTTGATTTAGGATCATGGTTTTGTTGAGTTTGGATTATGGTTTTGTTGAGTTTGGGTTATGGTTTTGTTGAGTTTGGATTATGTTTTTGTTGAGTTTGGGTTATGGTTTTGTTGAGTTTGGATTATGGTATTGTTGAGTTTGGTTATGGTTTTGTTGAGTTTGGGTTATGGTTTTGTTGAGTTCGGATTATGGTTTTGTTGAGTTTGGGTTATGGTATTGTTGAGTTTGGTTATGGTTTTGTTGAGTTTGGGTTATGGTATTGTTGAGTTTGGTTATGGTTTTGTTGAGTTTGGGTTATGGTTTTGTTGAGTTCGGGTTATGGTTTTGTTGAGTTTGGATTATGGTTTTGTTAAGTTTGGATTATGGTTTTGTTGAGTTTGGTTATGGTATTGTTGAGCTCGGATTATGTTTTTGTTGAGTTTGGGTTATGGTTTTGTTGAGTTCGGGTTATGGTTTTGTTGAGTTTGGGTTATGGTATTGTTGAGTTTGGATTATGGTTTTGTTGAGTTTGGTTATGGTTTTGTTGATTTAGGATTATGGTTTTGTTGAGTTCGGATTATGGTTTTGTTGAGTTCGGGTTATGGTTTTGTTGATTTAGGATTATGGTTTTGTTGAGCTCGGATTATGGTTTTGTTGAGTTCGGGTTATGGTTTTGTTGATTTAGGATTATGGTTTTGTTGAGTTCGGGTTATGGTTTTGTTGAGTTCGGATCATGGTTTTGTTAAGTTCGGATCATGGTTTTCTTGAGCCTGGATTATGGTTTTGTTGAGCTCGGATTATGTTTTTGTTGAGTTTGGGTTATGATTTTGTTGAGTTCGGGTTATGGTTTTGTTGAGTTTGGATTATGGTTTTGTTAAGTTTGGATTATGGTTTTGTTGAGTTTGGGTTATGGTTTTGTTGAGCTCGGATTATGTTTTTGTTGAGTTTGGGTTATGGTTTTGTTGAGTTCGGGTTATGGTTTTGTTGAGTTTGGGTTATGGTATTGTTGAGTTTGGTTATGGTTTTGTTGAGCTCGGATTATGGTTTTGTTGATTTTGGATTATGGTTTTGTTGAGTTCGGATTATGGTTTTGTTGATTTAGGATTATGGTTTTGTTGAGTTCGGATTATGGTTTTGTTGAGTTCGGGTTATGGTTTTGTTGATTTAGGATTATGGTTTTGTTGATTTAGGATTATGGTTTTGTAGATTTAGGATTATGGTTTTGTTGAGCTCGGATTATGGTTTTGTTGATTTAGGATTATGGTTTTGTTGAGTTCGGATTATGGTTTTGTTGAGTTCGGGTTATGGTTTGTTGAGTTCGGATTATGGTTTGTTGAGTTCGGATTATGGTTTTGTTGAGTTCGGGTTATGGTTTGTTGAGTTCGGATTATGGTTTTGTTGAGTTCGGATTATGGTTTTGTTGATTTAGGATTATGGTTTTGTTGAGTTCGGGTTATGGTTTTGTTGATTTAGGATCATGGTTTTGTTAAGTTCGGATCATGGTCTTCTTGAGCCTGGATTATGGTTTTGTTGAGTTCGGATTATGGTTTTGTTGAGTTCGGATTATGGTTTTGTTGAGTTCGGATCATGGTTTTGTTAAGTTCGGATCATGGTTTTCTTGAGCCTGGATTATGGTTTTGTTGAGTTCGGATTATGGTTTTGTTGAGTTCGGATTATGGTTTTGTTGATTTAGGATTATGGTTTTGTTGAGTTCGGGTTATGGTTTTGTTGAGTTCGGATCATGGTTTTGTTAAGTTCGGATCATGGTTTTCTTGAGCCTGGATTATGTTTTTATTAAGTTCGGATTATGGTTTTGTTGAGTTCAGATTATGATTTTGGTGAGTTCAGATCATGGTTTTGTTGAGTTCGGATCATGGTTTTGTTGAGTTCTGGTTATAGTTTTCTTGAGTTTTGGTGAACTTCTGAATGAACTTATACTTGTACATGTATGCCCCTGATGAGAAATACAAGTACAGGATGAGCATTGGTCTCGGCGATGTACACGTTCCCTGACAGATAATCATATCACGCGTTTCTTGTCGCCTACATTAGTTCCTCCGTCGCCCAAGGAATTACTGCCATTCAGACAGGACTTAAGAATTTTACCCCCTGCGTCAATTAAATGATTCATAAAAAGTCACTCAAATAAGGATTTTATCTTATTTTGACTTTCTTAACAAATTTCTTCTTCCTCATGTCGCCCTTGACACTGCTTCACTTTTGGCCTTAAGTTGTGGTTGTGTCCCCTGGCCGAGGGCTGGTCCGTTTTCAGTGTGAGGGGCGAGATGCTGAAATACACTCGGTCGGGATTTACCTTTGAGTTCTATGTAACGGGTTAATGTTTGAAAAGAACAAAATATGGTAAATCGTGTCGTTGAGTAATCAGGCCAATGATATTGCTTAAGAATGCAAAATAAAGTTCCATTGCAATGTTACAAAAGAGTTTTCACAGTTTTCGTCATCTTAATACGTTCAACCCCACAAAGTTTAAAAGAAATTGGTTGAAAACGGTGGGAACAAATATCCTTACAGTATTTAGAATATAAAACATGTAAGGGGCAATAACTCTTCCAAATAAAGTCAAAGCAACCCGATATTCGGGAAAACACATCTTCATATCATGGCGAATTTTGCATCAAGATTGAAAGTGAATTGGCGGGAAGACCACAGACACGATTTAGATTGTAAAATGTGTAAGGGGCAGCAACTCTTCCAAACATACCGGACATCAACAACAAGCAATTTTAGGTACTGTGTACATATGCCAATTTTAAACCTTTCTTAGAATCCTTCTGTATACTCTTGTATTAAAATGTATACAAGTAAATAAAAAGACCAAGAAATCATTTCGGCCGTAAAGGATCTTCTCTTGTGAAAAGTGAAAATTTTCTTAAGCAAAACACGTGATTTATGTGAAAAAAATGCTGTTTTGGCCTATTGCAGGGCAATTCCATTCAATACCTTCCAGATTTGTGATCAGATATGTATGAATGATTGCAGAATTGTCAAAAATAGCATTTTCTCATTAATTATGGAAACGAAAGATCTTTAAATTCTATTCTTTTAGCTCATAAAATAAATTTTAGTTACACCGACCCCTTATTTTTTTTTAATGAGAAAATACTCGATTTTTCACATTTATTTGCAGATTTAATGCTTAAAATAAAATTCTGGCGACAAACCTTTTTTTTTTTTTTAGATATTTCGCAGATCAAAAGGTTGGGTTTCTCATTATAAAGCAATCATGAAAACTGGTGGTAGGGGACGGGTGTGTGTGTGGGGGGAGGGGGGAGGGTGTGTGTGTGGGGTGTGTGTGTGTGTGTGGGTGTGTGTGTGTGTGTGTGGGTGGGTGTGTGTGTGTGTGTGTGTGTGTGTGTGTGTGTGTGTGTGTGTGAGTGAGTGAGTGTGTGTGTATGTGTGGGTGGGTGGGTGGGTGGGTGGGTGTGTGGGTGTGTGTGTGGGGGGGGGGGGGTGTGGGGGAGGGGTGTGTGTGGGGGG
This sequence comes from Mimachlamys varia, assembly GCA_947623455.1. Taxonomy (NCBI): domain Eukaryota; kingdom Metazoa; phylum Mollusca; class Bivalvia; order Pectinida; family Pectinidae; genus Mimachlamys; species Mimachlamys varia. The sequence goes on from OX392529.1 coordinate 60,892,523, forward strand.
AGGGGGTGTGTGTGGGGGGTGGGGTGGGGGGAGTGGGTGTGTGTGTGGGGGAGGGGGGAGGGGGGATGGTGTGTGTGTGTGTGGGGGGGGGGGGGGGGGGTTAACGTCATTATTAAATGTGTTAGTTTTCACTTTTCTTGAGTCAAAAATCAAAATCGCTTCAGTTACACTAATAACATGAAAAAAATGTTAAAAAAAAAAGATATCTTAGCTGCATAATATTTGCTTTATAATGAACATTAGGAAGCTGTACAGCCCGGCGTGATGTAGTCATGGACGAAACTATCGATATGATTGGCTACTATTTTAGTACGAAAACGAGAGTTTCCACCGATTTTAGCCCACGTTATGCAAACGTCAGAGAAGTGTACCGTGGGTTTCCGACGATGGTTTTTTGTTGGACTTGGTTTTAGGCCAGTTGGCATTCATAATGCCTATGAATGCCAACTAAAAGCAGTCAATATTTTTAGAATCTGTTCAGCTTTGTTTCTCGGCATTAAGCTCAAATAATATGTACATCGTCTATGCTTGTCAATGAATAGAACAAACATCGCCTGGGAACAGTCAGTGGTATCCAACGTAGCAATTATGACGTCACAATAATGATGACGTCAACAACAATCAATCAATGACATTCATAGCCTTATGAATGCCAACTGAAGTCGCTATGATAGAGAGGCAATGCAGGAAAAGGCACTGTCCCGTTACCGTCTCAATAAATACTGATTTAACTAATTACAACAATAGGGACATGTGTTCTGTCGTCTGCTTGTTGTGTTCTAATGATAGTTATCACGACAAACACGATAGTATACATGTATGACAACTTGTCGCGATTCATCGACAAATAAATGGCAGTTATATGCTACCATATAAAACCCAAATCACCCCTTTGGGAACCCCAATCTATCAACTTGTGTGATCTCGCCAGACGTGAATGAGGATAATAATGTTCCGGAAGATGAGAACGACCTCGCGACTGAAGCGCCCGGTCTGGTTATTTGTGCTGGGCTGTTTTGTGTTTACGGGGTACGCTTACATCGGTAACTCTGGTCTATACGAGGAAAATTTCCCGAAAGGTGTTCGTTTTCCGGTGACTAAACTTACACAACATACTACGAAAGGTAAGCCATAGTGTCACATACACGCACGTGCACGGATGGACTGACCGATACGGTTCAGTACACACAGGTATATTTTTTATACCAGTCCCTGTAGAATTTGTTGTCTGTTTTTAAGCGGATGATCTTAGATTGTAATCTTGTGATTGTAGAGAGTGTGATATTATTTCAGATTACCACAAACATCGCTTACATGTTTTGTAGTTTTGCTTTTATTTTTGTATACATACATCGTAAACAATTTCAGGAAGGGTAGAATATGATAAATAGATTCAATTAATAGTCAATATAGATTGAATTCAAAAAAGTAACTATCAAAAAAGGTGATATTGCTATCTGAACTGATGTGAAAGGGCAAATCGAATGATTGGGTATGACATGTTTACTGGACTTTGGGATTCTTGCATTGCTAGTCCGTGAGATTGAGAACATGTTTTACTGCATATTGGGACCGTTGACTTGTTGAAGTCATATATAGTTAAAGGCCCAATATACGTAACTTCAGGGAAATTTTCGTGATTCTGAAAAATTCTGAAAAAAAATCCAGTTGATAACCATGCAAAACTAAACCTAAAACGAAGTAAACCTGAACTGTAACTAACAAGAAACTCTGGAGAAAAAAATCCAAAGAATTGAAAAATAATTCAGGTGGGACCCACTTCAAAAACAAACCGAAGGTAGAAGACGGTTCCAAACGGACGCGTGTTTACAAATAGCGTGTTTCAACTGCTGCTGTACTGGTAACTGCGAAAGAATTCATCTTGAATATTGCTGATATCAGTTAATCTTAGTTAAATCTATAAATTTAATAAGTTATTAGGCTTGATTTTCGCTTCAAGTTTTGCCGATAGTTACGTATATTGGGCCTTTAAAGACCCGATATACGTAGCTTTCGGCAAAACTTGAAGCGAAAATCAAGCCTAATTACTTTTTTATATTTATAGATTTAGTTAAGATTAAATGATATGAGCAATATTCAAGATGAATTCTTATGCGGTTACCAGTACAGCAGCAGTTGAAGCTCGGTATTTGTAAACACGCGTCCATTTTGACCTGTCTTCTAACTTCGGTTTGTTGTTAAAGTGGCCCCACCTGAATTATTTTCAATTCTTTAGATTTTTCTGTCAAGAGTTTCTTGTTAGTTACCACTCAGATTTACTTCGTTTTAGGCGTATTTTTGCATGGTTATCAACTGGATTTTTTTTCAGAATTTTTCAGAATCACAAAAAAATTCCTGAAGTTACATATATTGGGCCTTGAAGGACTGGTGCTACACTATAGTATGTCATTATGATAATTGGTATATTTTCTTGTAACGCCGATATTTTAATTGGTCCGGTGTCGTTAATTAATGTATCAAAACATTATTTTTTCTAAATGAAATTGAAAATGACATCTGGTAACCTTTGTAAAAATTGTTCTCATGGTCGACCCGAAAAACCAAAACGTGTCAAATCATTGTAGTCTGTAGTCGGATCAGTAACATGGCGTCATCGACTTCTGCTCTGGAAGCAAAATTGTTGCGTTTTGTTTATAAAAGGAGATTCCTCTCGTTTTAAAGGCCCAATATACGTAACTTTCGGCAAAACTTGAAGCGAAAATCAAGTCTAATAACTTTTTATCATTATAGATTTAGTTAAGATTAACTGATATCAGCAATATTCAAAATGAATTCTTACGCGGTTATCGGTACAGCAGCAGTTGAAACACGCTATTTGTAAACACGCGTCCATTTTGAACTGTCTTCTACCTTCGGTTTGTTGTTAAAGTGGCCCCACCTGAATTATTTTCAATTCTTTGGATTTTTCTGTCAAGAGTATTTTGTTAGTTACCGCTTAGTTTTACTTCGTTTTAGGCTTATTTTTGCATGGTTATCAACTGGATTTTTTTTCAGAATTTTTCAGAATCACGAAAAATTTCATGAAGTTACGTATATTGGGCCTAATGTTAGCTCGCCAAACCTAGAGACTCTACACATTGAAAACTCAGACCAAGAACGATAACTCCCATTGACTGTAATATTGACTGAAATGAGCGCAATTTCAACTTTTAATTTAAATATATATTATGAGCAGAAAAAAACCCATCTTGGATAGTGTACTGGAGTAATTTTAGCTCACATGCCATAATGCGTCGTACCGCGTCAAAATTTTACTACAAGCGACTTCTTTTCAGTGACCAAATGGCACAGAATACTGAAATTAGCCAGAAGCATGTTGGGATGAAGGGCTACCAAGTTGTTCAAATGAATAACCTTAACCCACTTTCAAGGTCACAGGGGTCAAATCTGTGAAAAATATTTCAAATAACTTCTCAATAACAGAAAGGCACAGGATGCAAAAAATGGCCGTGTAGCATGCTTGGATGAAAAGAGACCAACTTTGTTTACATGAATGACCTTGAGCCTTTTTCAAGGTTAGAGGGGTCAAATATGTAAGATAAAATTCAAACAGCTTCTTCTCAATAGCCTAAACGCTCTGGAGTAGAGCATGTAGTATGCTAAAATGAAAAGGTACCACGTTTGGTGAGATAAATTACCTTGTCCCAATCTCAAGGTCACAGGTGATATGTTAAGATAGTTAAACTTAGTATTTGTATTGTAGTTCACTTTTAAGATAATAAGTGTGAGATTTAAAGCATATAGAAGTTCAGTCCCGTTGGTGGAACTCTTGTAATATATGTACGTGTACCAATCTTGCTTGTTTCTTATCAATTGCTTCATGCTTTCAAAATGTTACGCAATTTAGAGATGATTAATAAAATCTCCCCCTCCATGAAGGTGTGACAGAGAAATCTCCAACCCAAGGGGTGATATACTTGGTTGTCTAACCCGAGGCTCTGCCGAGAGTTAGACAATCAATGATATCACCCCGAGAGTTGGGAGATTTTTCTATCGCAATTTAAAGTTACATGTAGTGGTGATCATATTTTTCTTATCATTTTGTATAGTTTTAACGAAATATCAATGCAACATAATGTTGATGTTTGATGTTAACTAGAGGTGCTATCTGTCATCCTCTAGCGGGGGGGGGGGGGGGGGCGGAGTTGACAGAGAAATCTTGGACAGGTAAAAGAGGAGAAAATTCTGTGACTGATGGGAGAAAGTTTTTTCTCTGTCACTAGCTTTAATTTAAATGCCAAAAACTCTTTTTTTTTCACTTTTTAGCCCACCATTTGATTACGGTGGGCTTCTCAAATCTGTCTTGTCCGTCCTTCCTTAGCAATTCTTTAAATCGCTTGAGAGACATTATAACGAGGGTTACATCAGACATCATAACAAGGGTTACATCAGACATCATAACGAGGGTTACATCAGACATTAAAACGAAGATTTACATCAGAAATTATAACGAGAGTTAACATCAGACATTATAACGAGGGTTACATCAGACAATATAACGAGGGTTACATCAGACATAATAACGAGAGTTACATCAGACATTATAACGAGGGTTACATCAGACATCATAACGAGGGTTTATATCAAACATTATAACGATGATTTACATAAGACATTATAACGAGTGTTACATCAGACATTATAACGAGGGTTACATCAGGCAATATAACAAGGGTTACATCAGACATTATAACGAGAGTAACATCAGACATTATAACGAGGGTTACATCAGACATTATAACGAGAGTTTACATCAGACATCATACCAATGTAACGAGGGTTACATCAGACATTATAACGAGGGTTACATCAGACAGTATAACGAGGGTTACATCAGACATTATAACGAGGGTTACATCAGACAATATAACGAGGGTTACATCACACAATATACCGAGGGTTACATCAGACATAATAACGAGAGTTACATCAGACATTATAACGAGGGTTTATATCAGACATTATAACGAGGTTTACATCAGACAGTATAACGAGGGTTACATCAGATATAATAACGTGAGTTTGCATCTGACATTATAACGAGAGTTACATCAGACATCATAACGAGAGTTACATCAGACATCATAACGAGGGTTACATCAGATATAATAACGAGAGTTAGATCAGACATCATAACGAGAGTTTACATCAGACATTATAACGAGGGTAACATCAGATATAATAACGAGAGTTTACATCAGACATTTTAAGGAGGGTTACATCAGACATTTTAACGAGGGTTACATCAGACAGTATAACGAGGGTTACATCAGACACAATAACGAGGGTTACATCAGACATTATAATGAGGGTTACATCAGACAGTATAACGAGGGTTACATCAGACATAATAACGAGAGTTTACATCAGACATCATAACGAGGGTTACATCAGACATTATAACGAGGGTAACATCAGACAGTATAACGAGGGTTACATCAGATATAATAACGAGAGTTTACATCAGACATTATAACAAGGGTAGCATCAGACAGTATAACGAGGGTAACATCAGACATTATAACGAGGGTTACATCAGACAGTATAACGAGGGTTACATCAGACATAATAACGAGAGTTACATCAGACATTATAACGAGTGTTACATCAGACATTAAAACGAAGATTTACATCAGAAATTATAACGAGAGTTTACATCAGACATTATAACGAGGGTAACATCAGACATAATAACGAGAGTTACATCAGACATTATAACGAGGATTACATCAGACATTATAACGAGTTACATCAGACATTATAACGAGGGTAACATTAGACAATATAACGAGGGTTACATCAGACATAATAACGAGAGTTACATCAGACATTATAACGAGGGTTACATCAGACATTATAACGAGTTACATCAGACATTATAACGAGGGTTACATCAGACATTATAGCGAGGGTTACATCAGACATTATAACGAGGGTTACATCAGACATTATAACTAGGATTACATCAGACATTATAACGAAGGTTACATCAGACATTATAACGAGGGTAACATCAGATATAATAACGAGAGTTTACATCAGACATTTTAAGGAGGGTTACATCAGACAGTATAACGAGGGTTACATCAGACACAATAACGAGGGTTACATCAGACATTATAATGAGGGTTACATCAGACAGTATAACGAGGGTTACATCAGACATAATAACGAGAGTTTACATCAGACATCATAACGAGGGTTACATCAGACATTATAACGAGGGTAACATCAGACAGTATAACGAGGGTTACATCAGATATAATAACGAGAGTTTACAACAGACATTATAACGAGGGTAACATCAGACAGTATAACGAGGGTAACATCAGACATTATAACGAGGGTTACATCAGACAGTATAACGAGGGTTACATCAGACATAATAACGAGAGTTTCATCAGACATTATAACGAGTGTTACATCAGACAATATAACGAGGGTTACATCAGACATAATAACGAGAGTTACATCAGACATTATAACGAGGGTTGCATCAGACATTATAACGAGTTACATCAGACATTATAACGAGGGTTACATCAGACATTATAGCGAGGGTTACATCAGACATTATAACGAGGGTTACATCAGACATTATAACTAGGATTACATCAGACATTATAACGAAGGTTACATCAGACATTATAACGAGGGTTACATCAGACATAATAACGAGTTACATCAGACATTATAACGAGGGTTACATCAGACATTATAACTAGGATTACATCAGACATTATAACGAAGGTTACATCAGACATTATAACGAGGGTTACATCAGACATTATAACGAGGGTTACATCAGACATTATAAGGAGGGATGCATCAGACATTATAACGAGGGTTACATCAGACATTATAACGAGTGTTTCATCAGACATATAACGAGGGATGCATCAGACATTATAACTAGGATTACATCAGACATTATAACGAGGATTACATCAGACATTATAACGAGGGTTACATCAGACATTATAACAAGGGTTACATCAGACATTATAAGGAGGGATGCATCAGACATTATAACTAGGATTACATCAGACATTATAACGAGGGATGCATCAGACATTATAAGGAGGGATGCATCAGACATTATAACGAGGGTTACATCAGACATTATAGCGAGTGTTACATCAGACATATAACGAGGGATGCATCAGACATTATAACTAGGATTACATCAGACATTATAACGAGGGTTACATCAAATATTATAACGAGGGTTACATCAGACATTATAACGAGTTACATCAGACATTATAACGAGGGTTACATCAGACATTACAACGAGGGTTACATCAGACATTATAACGAGGGTTACATCAGACATTATAACCAGGGTTACATCAGACATTATAACGAGGGTTCATCAGACATTACAATGAGGGTTACAAGCAGTTGGTATGCAACATAACAAGAATTACGATACAGTTGGCGAGCATGCGTTAAATGTAGCACTCATTAGTGAATAAACTACATATCTATTTATTTATTTTTTTATTTATTTATTTATTTATTCAGAGAACAGATCGGATGCTGAAGACTACACCAGCTACACCAGATGCCCGCCGCCTATCGATATCCATGAGAATAGAAATATTAGCCACCGCAAACTGCAGATCCAATGTGGGGTTGGCAGAGCAGAGCTGTCCAGTGTCCTGACTACCGATACCGAAGTCCTGTCTATCAACTCCGGGGAACCCTGTCTTTACAACGCCATCAGGAAATACTGTCCTCTGGACGGCTACAGGGTACCAAACCTGGTTCATTACATCTGGTTTGATATCCAAATCATGTCCTTTTACCACTTTCTTAGTTTCATGAGCGTGCATTTGTTCCAAGCGCCCTGTTTGATCCTCGTCCATGGCGATCTCCCCGGGGGTCCGTACTGGAGGTACCTGATCCGGCTCGTGCCCAACATCATACACGTGTCGACACTCTCCCCGGCCACCTTCGGGGGGAAACAGATAGCCTCCAATGAGCACAAATCTGACGTCATCAGACTGTTTGTCCTGAACGGTAAGCTTTTTACAGTATCAATTTATTCTCGGAGCGTCATACAAAGACTGCATGTGCATTCTGATACAATTCAGTCCTTAGGCCTGGTACGGGCTGTATTGGTCTGTCCCATGCCACTCTTGTTAATTATAACCAAGACAATATGAAACTGCGTATATAACTAACTAACCAGTTATGTTTTACTGGCCTAGAATATAAAATTATTATTTACATGTATCTTAATCATATTGCCAACAGGGACATGATAATTTATTACAGCTAGTTTTGGACCTAAATTTGGGTGTTTTAGAGTAATGTTACTCGTTTAGGGTGTTTAGATCAATTTTCGATAAAAATGCCCCCTCAATATGGTCAGCTGATGGTCATTAAGGCTAAATGGTGGAAAACTTTCGAGGTCGAAAAATCTCGAATGTATAACCAAACTTTCTTGCATCAAAAATCATATTTCAAGTTGAGGTTAAAAAAATGCACATCAAATGTATCTTCCTTCCGCAGGAATAATCTCGATTTCCTCCAAAAGCACGCAAAATTTCCGTGTTTCAGAGTTCTGGTCAGCAATCTTGCCACATTTCTGCATAGCAATGAGTTTGACGAGCCTTCTTTGGCTGTTATTGGGAGACGGTCTTCCTCTAAATATAGACTGCCGATGACTGCGCAAGGCCAGTGAAGTAGAGATTATTTCCGCGGAAGGAAGATACATTTCACGTGGATTTAGGAGCTTAATAAAATAAGAATTATCCATCTTTTCAATGTTACAAAGCTTTTTTTCGTACCACAACTTGAAATGTGATTTTTGATGTGGGGTCGATTTTTCGAACTCGAAAGCTTTCCACCGTTAAGCCTTTATGACCATTAAGGGGGGGGGGGGATTTTTATCGAAAATTGATCTAAATCCATCAAAACCCATCCCAGTAATCGTCATACGCATGGAACATTCAGAGAAATTGTTTTTCTCCTGCCCACACAACTCCAACAACCCAGGTAGAGTATAAAATGGTCTGGGGTGGATGTTGCAGTATCTGTGATGTAGCATTCAAGTGTTGTGGCACTATAAAAGATGCCGTTGAAAACACGGACCCACTACAAACAGAACACAATTCATCTCCAGCACACACGCATACACACACACACACACACACACACACATATGGAGATATTAGCCAGGTGGTATAGGACAAGTAGTTAGCACCCGATAAGGCAGCTCCTGCGAACTCCTCATAATTGTATATAATATAACTGTATGTGTTAATTGTATAAGAATTGTATATCTATATACTGTAAAGCGCTTTAGAGTGGCTTATGTTAGCTAGATAGTGCGCTATATCAAATATTGTATATATATAAACGAGTACTCTAATCACCTAAGTTTTGGTCAAAACTAGCTGTAACAAATTACCATGTCCCTGTGATATTGCCCATTCGGAAACATGTTCCTATCTATGACTTGACAATATTATCACCAAGACGTGTACATATGACAGCATATCTGTGTAAGGACCTCAAACTTTTAAACATCAGTTTTTCATAAGATGTACACTGGCGGGTATATAAGGGTCAAGATTGTCTGTTTCACATTGCAAACTTCCACCAACGGTCATCTCCTTTCTTACGTATGCATTGATCAGGGAGGGAACATCAAGAAATCCCCGAACCTAATTAAATTACGGTTGTTGAACAGTTTTGAAAGAAAATTACCTTACGAGGATTTCTTGAAACAGAAAAAAATATAGCTAAGTGGCGAACAATAGGTCATCCTCGATAGCAAGGGGTTACGCTCTCTACATTCCCGAAATATGGCATTACAAAACTGAAGGCTCACCTTGCTGATGAGGCCTGATGAGGCATGGGGACTGGTTCGATACCTTTGATGCACATCAGAAGAATCTCGTGGTCGCATAACGGTAAAAATTGACAAGCTTTGAAGTCGTTTACGGCTCCTTTGTAATCTTCAAAAGACAGGCATGCAGCCTAGCGATTGATCAGTTCTTTTTATCTGAGGGTGCCTTCAGTTTTGCCATGACATGGGCCTATTGTAACCGATAGATATCAAGGATGGGGTGTAAAGAGCGTAGGTGAGCGTAACCACTGGATATCGAGGATGACAATAGGCTTGCCTGTTCGTTGTCTATCCTGAGAGCAGCATCATATTGCCATCCTTATTTTATAAAACGGAAACACTGGTCTAATCTTTAGGCCGGGATAAACGACGGAAAGCGGGCAAGAGTTTCCGATAGCCTTAGTTTTAGTCTGTTTTACCGAAATGTGAAAGTGTGGTACATGGGCTTATTTACGATTCTTTCATGATACGATATTAATAGATTGCAGTTTTTTAGTGAGATTCACCCCGCCACCCCCAACACGCACAAAATTCTACTTGACCCTCCAATATCTTACATTCTAAAAATATCTTCACAGAGTATGGTGGGGTATACCTGGACTTAGACAGTATCCTGCTCCGCAGTCTCGACTCCCTAAGGAACTATCCAGTAACCATGAGCCTTGAATACTGGTCGAACCTCTCAAACGGACTCATTCTGGCCGAACCGAGCGCCAAATTCACACGCAAGTGGCTTTCCTATTATCTCGACTACACAATGAACCCGGATGACTATTACGAGTTCTCTCTCTTTATCCCGACCAAGATCGCCCGGCAAAATCCGGAATGGATCCATGTCGAATACATGACTTTCTGCACGCCGGACGGTGAACACCGAGAACAAATATTTGAAGAAAATTTTGACTGGGGTAAAAATTTCGCCATGCACCTTTATATCCGATTTTACCCAAAAGAGCATAACTGTGATGACGTCAGGAATCTCAACACAACGATTGGAGCTCTGGCTAGGTTCGTGCTGTATGATACCAGGAAGTTGTGTGTTGACTAAAGTGTCATTAAAGATAAATTTGAATGAATAGCGTTGTGTTAATTCAAAATATTCCATCAACTGAAAAGAATAATACATTCCACAGGGGCTAGGCACGGACCTATGTCACACACAGGGGCTAGGCACGGACCTATACCACCCACAGGAGCAAGGCACGGACCTATGTCACACACAGGGGCTAGGCACGACCTATACCACCCACAGGGGCTAGGCACGACCTATGTCACACACAGGGGCTAGGCACGGACCTATGTCACACACAGGGGCTAGGCACGACCTATACCACCCACAGGGGCTAGGTATTGACCTGTCACCCACAGGGGCTAGGCACGACCTATGTCATACACAGGGGCTAGGCACGACCTATGTCACACACAAGGGCTAGGCACGGACCTATACCACCCACAGGGGCTAGGTATGGACCTATGTCACACATAGTGGCTAGGCACGGACCTATGTCACTCACAGGGGCTAGGCACGGACCTATGTCACACACAGGGGCTAGGTATGGACCTATGTCACACACAGTGGCTAGGCACGGACCTATGTCACTCACAGGGGCTAGGCACGGCCCTATGTCACACACAAGGGCTAGGCACGGACCTATACCACCCACAGGGGCTAGGCACGACCTATGTTACACACAGGGGCTAGGCACGGACCTATGTCACTCACAGGGGCTAGGCACGGACCTATATGTCACTATGAAATGATTGTCAGATAATTATTTAACCTATCTCGAATGTGACCCCTTCCACTGCTAGTGTACCCTCGTTATACCGCCACCTTTTTATCCACAGCAGTTATGGCGGTATAACGAGGGTGGCGATAATATCAAATTATGAAAATTATAACTATGAAATTACATATAGCTTGCATTTCCAACATTTTATTAAATACAAGCTTAGTATTACATCGTCATATAGATTTACATTGGTATAAATTTATATCTGAAAATAGTTATTGATCTGATTTTGCCGCATGCCATAATTGGACATAATGTATATATACATGTGTGTGTCACAGATATATTAGGTTAACTATTTATCAGACAATCATTTTATATTGACCTAGGTCGTGCCTGGCCCTTGTGATACATTCTGCTGTTGATGTTTTCTGCATGTCGAATTTAAAATTCTTAAATACATGTTTGTGTATCATAGCGAACGCTCCTGCGGGAGCTTCATAGGCAACACGTTCAGGAAACCCCCGACAAAACCGACCATGAATACCCATATACCTAGCCAATCAGTTCATAGGTCACACGTACTCTTATAGGAAACCCCCGACAAAACCAACCTTAAAACCCCATAGACCTAGCCAATCAGTTCACTTGCCTAATTTGGGGAATCACGTCTACAGAAATTCCGTTTATGGAAGCTGCTATTTTATCCACCAGATGTAAACTATTTCCTTTAAAAATTAATCGCGTCAAATACAGAAATATACGGTCAGGGATAAAGTTTCATTGCTTTTTCAATTTTAACGAATTTTATGACATAGCGTCAATTTCCCGGCACTTATCTAACGGTCAGGAACAAATCCAGTATACACAGATAAAATCTATATAAAGTCATCCGTCATTATGACATCATTATTGATAATCCTGGAAATGGTTTGGTATGAGGGTTCCTGCACATGCAGACCTAATCTTGAAGAATCTACTGTAGGCTACACGATGCGTATATTGGACTGTAGGCTACACGATGCGTATATTTAACTATACGTCTGAAATTCTAAAACGTTTCTTTTACTGTCTAATAGTTAAATGCACATTCATTTAGCTTTTATCAATTTCAGTATCATGTTGCAAAATATTTACTTCCAAATTCAGTTGGCATCCATAGATCCATGAATGTCATTGACCGATTGTTGATGTCATCATTATTATGACCTCATATATACAGTTGTAACATGTGATATCATTGACCGTCCCCCGGGTGATGGCTGTTCTGTTCAATGAACAAGCATACGCGATTGGATAGATACATTATTTGAGCTAAATGCTGAGAAATAAAGGGAGTAATTGATTGTTTAATGAGATGGACAGATTCTAAAACTGGTAAATAGAGGTATTGAACTGCGTTAACTTCGCATTCATTGGTTATATGAATTCCAACTGGACAAAGGCAAATCCAGCATGAAGCGTCTATGAATGCCAACTCAAAGCAGTTCAATGCTTGAAACAATAAAGGGACGTCCTCTTCATGAAGAAATGCTACAACAGTGACATACATATTTGGCAGCATATGAACTTCACATCACTGTATACAGATGTAGATAACATTCTATATCACTGATTAAGAGAATTTTACTTATAAATATTGCACAAACGTATTTTTTTAAAGTATACATATATAAACTTTTTAATATGTATATGTACATATATTAAGTTTTTAGAAATTAGTTTCTGTTTGTAAACATTAACATTTCGTTTGACTAAGTTAGTGATTTGAAACTAGAGCAAAACTAATCAATAAACAAAAATATTATCGGTACATGTAGATGGTTGCTAGCTGTGACAAGTCATGTAGATCTGCTGTCCTAGAAATTCTCCCTTTAGCTAAGCAATAATTACAATTTTACCTCTTGTAAACTCGAAAAGTCAGCTGCATTATCAAGTTGTTCCGTCCTTTTGAACCACTTTTGTTATATCTGCTTCACATTCCAGATATGGTAGAATCTCGAAATATCGCAGCTCTCATCTTCCACCTAGTAAAATAAAATGGCAGCCGTGGAATCGCAGCTTAGGCTAGGCCTGCACACCGCATCCTGGTATTATTCTTCCTTCGATGGCACGACAGAAAATAATGATATCTTATAAATTCATCAAAAAAGAGTAGATATAACATTTGAAAACAAGTTTCATGTTTCTTTTCTGCCTTATCTGGTTGTATTGAACTACAGTATCGACGAATACCTAATGTTGTCATAGAATGGCGGAGTATGTGTTTTACATTACGTCCTCAGTCATATATCAAAGATAAAAATAATATATTCGATATAAGACCTTTGATTGTTTTCTTCAGGATTTAATTGCTATTTGTGAAAAGAATATACAAACGTTATATAGTCAAGAGCAAGTAAGGGAAAAGAAGTGCAAAGATAGGAAAATATTCACCTATCACAGAACAGCTGGGGATCAAACGATGGTAGACGACAAGGACCCTTTGGACCTCTTAGTTTTGTATGACGTCACGCCAACGAAATAGGAAATCACTGAAAATAATGCAATAATTTTTGCGATAGTCCTTTGATTAAATCGAATTTTTGTTATAAAGTTATTTTTCTTCACCAAAATAACATGTGTGATACCCTTCAGCGATCGAATACGGCAATACACAAGTTCAACATGACCTCATATGCAGAGAGTAACCGCGGGGTACTGTACATATGCTGGTCAGTACAGGAAGTAGAGCCAGGGAAGACTGACCACTGACCATATCATATAGTATTTATACTTCCGACATCCATACCCGTCCACTATCTATACAGAGGCTATAACGTAAGTATACAGGAACCTATATATCTGTAATATATTTGCTTTTACATTAGAGCGATTCGACCACCCGTGGATGCTGCGTTTATTTCTGGTCAATAATGTTATATTGACGCAAGTCATTTGCAGTTCAATTTCAGGTTTTTTTTCGATGTTGTCTGTCGAATTTTACCAAAACCTAAACCATAATGTAACTTAATGTTTATACAATTGTATATAATTGATAATAATGATATTAGTAATATGTAATACTAAGTACAGTTTAGCCTTTATTTCTAGTGACATTGAGTCAATGAATCGACTTACATATGGTCTAGCATGGCTAACATATACAGTATATACAATACTACATTACAACGACAAAACATTACTAGAACTATCACGACAACTGCATATTAATATTAATATCACAGTAATTACCTTAGAAGTATGATATTGTGGCTACCTTTTTTGTGCGGAGCTGCATACAATACAAATTAAGAAGGGACTCATGTTACCCTTTAAAATACTGTTTCTTGGAAGATAAAGTTGTTTCCAGTTTCGAACATAAGGAGCCACATTGTTCCTAATATAGAAGAAACTCCATATGTAAAGAGTAAAGTTAAAAAACAGATTAGATTATGCATTGGGAAAATCAAGAACTTATATATAATTATGAGTTCCAGATCTATAGAGAATTGAACTGTTGTCACAATTGATTTATATGTTGCGTTGCTATTATTGTATATTTAAGATGACGTAACACACACATATGCTGCACCTTTTAAATTAAGTAACATATACAGTATGCCGAAAAATGAATTAAACTGCATCAGACAGCAGTTTCGTCCTCCTAGGACTCTTCAGTGATGCTAGGGACCAACAGGTGGGAATCCAACATCTCTATACTAATGTAAAAGCAGAAGGGTCAGGTGCGTGAAACCCCCAAGTCCGGCGTAGACGATCTGAAATTCTTTTCTTAAACGACAACCACACATTGGGTGAACATGTCCCTTTAAGCTGTATAGGTTAAAGGTCACATTTCAATGTGATACTTGTCGCTTCTCAATTTTCGCAGCAATGTGGCTCTGAGAGTCATTGGCCAAGCAATTTGAGCAGTAGTAAAAAAGTAAGAATTAGCAAAGTAGTAATAATAAGTTTGTGTAAGAAAGAGTCGAATCCAATACATTTGTACGTCTCATTTAGAAAACTTTATATATTTTTTCCTGCAATATCAGCAATTAATTGAATGTCTTGATTCTGTAAAGTTTTTTGTTTGTTGAAACTATCAATTTTTGGATTATTATTACAAATTTCAAACCTATCTGTTTGTCTATTTTTTTCTTGTGATGTTGCAATTCGTGAACACAACTTTGTTTTCTGTATTGTCACACACACATATGTACAGTGTATATTATAGAAAAATCACTGACTGATTAATACAAGTCCATAGCGTTTTCATGGTATTCCGCCTATGGAATTGGGTGTATTTAACAAAATTTAATAACTCAACTTTAAAGTGAGAAACATGTATTCAGATTGTCACTTATACTAAGTTTCATTAAACATTAAACCCATCTATACCCCCCCTCCCCCTCCCCACCCCCGAATCTCTCATCACTGTAAGTCATCACATAGAAATGATATGTATACATCGAATAGTAGCAGCACTTTTATAGTTAACGTGTATTTTCAGGACAGTTCTACGGAATGAAGGTTCCATCCTACGTCACCATACTGACCTTCCTGTTCCTGTGTCACGTGGGGCTGACCAGTGGCCAGTCTGGGTCAACAACGACAAATCCTGACGCGATGCTAAACGCCATCGCCAACCTGTTCTTCCTCGTTCTGGATCTCGTCATCGCCCTTAGGAAAGAGGAGAAAGAACCCGCTCGCTAGTGACGTCACAATGGGCGGTGACGAATCATACCGCCAACATCACGTCCATAAAGTTTTACACTAATTTGTAACTGTACGGGGAGCTCGGCAAATTAACGATACATGCATGTAAAAGGTGTTAAACTGAAACAATTGTATAAAATAAAAGATCTTTTTGTGCAAAATAATCGTTAATTGTGTATTCGATGAAACACGACAGGAAGGAACTGTGGGTGGACGATTGAGTAGCAAGATAGCTTGTCCCGAGTATAATGATATAAGAACACTTTCGAAATGTATTCGGTAATTCATAGCTGTGAACCTTTGACAATGTGACTTTTCCTTCTCCGTGACGGAACAAGTGATTGTCTTTTAATTAGTACTGTAGCAGTTCTTCCTGTTATCAAATGGTCTCCACGACCCTTACAGTTCACTTCTAAAGATAAATAACACATCAATAGTTCATGATCAATGATTTTTTCATTAATTAAGCCAAAAAAATAATAAAATGATTTTGTACTAAACACAACTTTTTGCAGGAATTTCGTTTCCAAGCCAGCAACTTAACCAATCAAGGTCCGTATTCATGAAACCATTCTCATGCTGATCTGATTTAGTGCTTAAGCCAGATTTTTTGTTCAGGCTATGGTTAATTCAAACAATCTTATTTTGTCAAAGTTTCTGGGGAAAACCTACGACCCGTGCAGCCGAATATTGATTTAAGTATTTACAGTTTATTGTTCGATCGTTAACATTATTTAGATGAGTTAAAAAAAAACCTGGCTTGATCACAGAAACCATGCTTGAGCATGATAACGGTTTCACGAATATGGGTCCAGAAGTTTGAATAGCAAATACCACATCAATTATATGACGTCTTATGAATTTGCCTATTCTTCATAAGCATTTGCCCTCATTTAGACTCCATGATAATGTTGGTACCCCGATAGATTCTTTAGCGCGGTTCATACTATTTTCCTGTAATGCAGTGGGCGTTCATACACGTATCGCCTATAACTCCAAACAGAATGCAGTTTAATGCTTAAATGCAGCAGAAACGAATATGTTTCACAAAAAGGAGCCCCATGGAACACCCTTAGGTTGAGATCTTGACGTTTGGAGGACAAAAATAAAGAAGTATGCGACACACCTTCTAATATTGGTAAACAATCATCACTGATCTTGCATAGTTTCATCTCTCTACTTTGATAGGTTACATAGTTAGGAAGAGGAAATTTGAAAAATGTTTGGGACGCCCGTACGTCCGGCCACCGCGATCACTATCGGGGGGAAAATATACTACATGTATCTTAGTGCGGAAGTGTGTATTATCAATGTACAAAACCGAATATTTACCTAGAACAGGTTGTGTATTGGCACAAGTGAAGACAATTCTCATTAATTTTGTAGTTTCTATTTAATTCACTAAATGTCGAGTCGGAGTGTTTAAATGTATCACGGTACCTAGAAATCAGTGTCTACATTTACACAATTGACCATCGTCGGTAACCCACGGTCCTGACGCTCAAGGACAAAGATCTGTCCGTAACCGTCAGGATTGTGGGTTACCGACGGTGACAATTTACCTGAATGCTGGGGTCTTTATGAGAACACCTACGGTATTTTATGTATACGTATGGGGTGTTTCACACCTGGTCTGTATACACCAGGTATATTACAGATGATTATTAAGCGCCTCAGGGTATACTGTCTGCTCAGTGATTTCCTAGATTTCAATACATATATTACAGATACACGATATTGAGTTTGTATTTATCAATATGTGGAAAATGGTTTTATAGGTGCATATTTTTCCGCTAGAAGAAATATTCAATTTGCAAAATAAAATTCTGTAAGAATTATAAATGAACTCCGAATGGAACCTTCGGAGTTTTGCGTCATTGAAAACATTTTTCTATGAAAATACATCTAATAGGAACAATTATTCACAAAGATAAGATTCAGGCGCACGCATTCACGAAGATAAGATTCAGGCGCACGCGTTCACGAAGATAAGATTCAGGCGCACGCATTCACGAAGATAAGATTCAGGCGCACGCGTTCACGAAGATAAGATTCAGGCGCACGCGTTCACGAAGATAAGATTCAGGCGCACGCAATCACGACGATCTATCTTCAAATCTTTGTATTTCACGTAAGTGGTCTTTTATATATCAGGGGTCTAAATTACAGTCACGCTATCTCTTCAATTGCTCTTGGTAATAAGTTTTGTAATTAATCGTTAGCTCGATATATATCCCCAACAGTAACACATCCGGGTGTTTTGACGGAGCAGTGTTGCCTACGGGTACTCTGGGTATCTACTGCTACGTTCAGGCAGCCATGTTTGGCAAATCCTTCCAAGGCATGTATTAAAATTTGTAAGTATGCCAGGATTTATACCCGAAAAAAAATTAATAAAGAACAATCCTGACAAACCGGAAGTTCCTGCCGTTTCTACAAACCACTATATTGGAAAAAACAAACCGTAGACTGCCTGAACAGGTCCGAACAGAATGCTTGTGTATGCTACTAAACAGTTATTGACGTTAACGCTCGTTCGTTCTGTTCGTCTACTCCAGGATTCACTGGATAGCCGATCGCAAAGCATATACCGCTTACCGAAGCAAGATGGCGGCACGTATAGCTGACTCGTACTATCCATGAAGCGAAAGCAGATTTCACAAATGTTTTACAAATAAGAATTAGACGAGTGTTTCTTGCAGTTAATCTAACTAATGATAAAGTGTTAAGACTGGCAATTGTAGACACTTTAAAAAACAACGTAATATGCGTCATTTATGCTGTCACTGTCGAACAAAATTGAAAACATCATACATAGTATTACAACTAATGCTTAGCGAAATAAATCCGGAAAATCTGTTTGTTTGCTTCCGTAAATTGTTTTTCAAATTAGCTTATCTATAAATGCTTGTAATACGCTAATATTTCAATTGACGCACCCGCTGTAGCACTATGACTCATCTACATATGTAGATAACTTTCTGTAAATTCTGCTTAAAAGCACGATGTTTAGTTACCGGGAATGCTGTTATATAAATAGCCGAGCACAAAACAGTTGCGACCATGCATGACTGATAGTACAATCAATATACACACAGTCGTTATTTAATCGCACGTCACATTACAGTGTAGAACCACAGCGATCGAGAGCAGTGGATCGTCCGGGTACAGGAGTTAGGATCCCCACGTCATTCTGAGACCAGGTAATGTTGTAGCGCGTGCACCACCTGAAAGAACAGAGTAGCTTTAAAATAGTTATGTCGTTTTCGAGAGGGAGAGGTAGACAAACATTTCTTGGGTACTTTTTAAAGGATTGCCTGTGTCTAGTACGACCAATCTTAATGGAGCATGCTGCAAAACATGGCTGGTCGCATTGCTTCGTTCCGCTATATAATCGTCTTTCAGTCTAATTTCATTATTGAAGTCGCATTTTTTGTCTAATTTTGATATTCATATAGTATTTTGGTCTAAATCTATTTAAATTAATTTAAGTCGTCTTTTGGTCTAACCTCTCTGCTTATATCGACTTTCGGTATAACCTCTGCTAAGGTCGACCTTGTCTAACCTCTCTGCTAATATCGACTTTCTGTATAACCTCTCTGCTAAGTTCGACTTTGTCTAACCTCTCTGCTAATATCGACTTTCTGTATAACCTCTCTGCTAAGGTCGACTTTGTCTAACCTCTCTGCTAAGGTCGACTTTCTGTCTAACCTCTCTGCTAAGTTCGACTTTCTGTATAACCTCTCTGCTAAGGTCGACTTTCTGTATAACCTCTCTGCTAAGGTCGTTTTTTCAATCTTACCTCTCTGCTAAGGTCGACTTTGTCTAACCTCTCTGCTAAGTTCGACTTTCTGTATAACCTCTCTCCTAAGGTCGACTTTTGTCTAACCTCTCTGCTAAGGTCGACTTTCTGTATAACCTCTCTGCTAAGGTCGACTTTCAATTTTACCTCTCTGCTTAGGTCGACTTTCAATCTAACCTCTCTGCTAAGGTCGACTTTGTATAACCTCTCTGCTTATATCGACTTTCGGTATAACCTCTCTGCTAAGGTAGACCTTGTCTAACCTCTCTGCTAATATCGACTTTCTGTATAACCTCTCTGCTAAGGTCGACTTTGTCTAACTTCTCTGCTAATATCGACTTTCTGTATAACCTCTCTGCTAAGGTCGACTTTGTCTAACCTCTCTGCTAAGGTCGACTTTCTGTCTAACCTCTCTGCTAAGTTCGACTTTCTGTATAACCTCTCTGCTAAGGTCGACTTTCTGTATAACCTCTCTGCTAAGGTCGACTTTCTGTATAACCTCTCTGCTAAGGTCGTTTTTTCAATCTTACCTCTCTGCTAAGGTCGACTTTGTCTAACCTCTCTGCTAAGTTCGACTTTCTGTATAACCTCTCTCCTAAGGTCGACTTTCTGTCTAACCTCTCTGCTAAGGTCGACTTTCTGTATAACCTCTCTGCTAAGGTCGACTTTCAATTTTACCTCTCTGCTAAGGTCGACTTTGTATAACCTCTCTCCTAAGGTCGACTTTCTGTATAACCTCTCTGCTAAGGTCGACTTTCTGTATAACCTCTCTGCTAAGGTCGACTTTCTGTCTTACTTCTCTGCTAAGGTCGACTTTCTGTCTTACCTCTCTGCTTAGGTCGACTTTGTCTAACCTCTCTGCTTATATCGACTTTCTGTATAACCTCTCTGCTAAGGTCGACTTTGTCTAACCTCTCTGCTAATGTCGACTTTCTGTATAACCTCTCTGCTAAGGTCGACTTTCTGTATAACCTCTCTGCTAAGGTCGACTTTCTGTATAACGTCTCTGCTAAGGTCGACTTTCTGTATAACCTCTCTGCTAAGGTCGACTTTTTGTATAACCTCTCTGCTAAGGTCGACTTTCAATCTTACCTCTCTGCTAAGGTCGACATTCTGTATAACCTCTCTCCTAAGGTCGACTTTCTGTATAACTTCTCTGCTATGGTCGACTTTCTGTATAACCTCTCTTCTAAGGTCGACGTTCTGTATAACCCCTCTGCTAAGGTCGACTTTGTCTAACCTCTCTGCTAATATCGACTTTCTGTATAACCTCTCTGCTAAGGTCGACTTTTTCTAACCTCTCTGATAAGTTCGACTTTCTGTATAACCTCTCTGCTAAGGTCGACTTTCTGTATAACCTCTCTGCTAAGGTCGACTTTGTCTAACCTCTTTGCTTAGTTCGACTTTCTGTATAACCTCTCTGCTATGGTCGACTTTCTGTATAACCTCTCTGCTAAGGTCGTTTTTTTCAATCTTACCTCTCTGCTAAGGTCGACTTTGTCTAACCTCTCTGCTAAGTTCGACTTTCTGTATAACCTCTCTCCTAAGGTAGACTTTCTGCATAACCTCTCTGCTAAGGTCGACTTTCTGTCTTACTTCTCTGCTAAGGTCGACTTTCTGTCTTACCTCTCTGCTAATATCGACTTTCTGTATAACCTCTCTGCTAAGGTCGACTTTGTCTAACCTCTCTGCTAATATCAACTTTCTGTATAACCTCTCTGCTAAGGTCGACTTTGTCTAACCTCTCTGCTAATATCGACTTTCTGTATAACCTCTCTGCTAAGGTCGACTTTGTCTAACCTCTTTGCTAAGGTCGACTTTCTGTATAACCTCTCTGCTAAGGTCGACTTTCTGTATAACCTCTCTGCTAAGGTCGACTTTCTGTATAACCTCTCTGCTAAGGTCGTTTTTTCAATCTTACCTCTCTGCTAAGGTCGACTTTGTCTAACCTCTCTGCTAAGTTCGACTTTCTGTATAACCTCTCTCCTAAGGTCGACTTTCTGTCTAACCTCTCTGCTAAGGTCGACTTTCTGTATAACCTCTCTGCTAAGGTCGACTTTCAATTTTACCTCTCTGCTTAGGTCGACTTTCAATCTAACCTCTCTGCTAAGGTCGACTTTGTATAACCTCTCTCCTAAGGTCGACTTTCTGTATAACCTCTCTGCTAAGGTCGACTTTCTGTATAACCTCTCTGCTAAGGTCGACTTTCTGTCTTACTTCTCTGCTAAGGTCGACTTTCTGTCTTACCTCTCTGCTTAGGTCGACTTTGTCTAACCTCTCTGCTTATATCGACTTTCTGTATAACCTCTCTGCTAAGGTCGACTTTGTCTAACCTCTCTGCTAATGTCGACTTTCTGTATAACCTCTCTGCTAAGGTCGACTTTCTGTATAACCTCTCTGCTAAGGTCGACTTTCTGTATAACGTCTCTGCTAAGGTCGACTTTCTGTATAACCTCTCTGCTAAGGTCGACTTTTTGTATAACCTCTCTGCTAAGGTCGACTTTCAATCTTACCTCTCTGCTAAGGTCGACTTTCTGTATAACCTCTCTCCTAAGGTCGACTTTCTGTATAACTTCTCTGCTATGGTCGACTTTCTGTATAACCTCTCTTCTAAGGTCGACGTTCTGTATAACCCCTCTGCTAAGGTCGACTTTGTCTAACCTCTCTGCTAATATCGACTTTCTGTATAACCTCTCTGCTAAGGTCGACTTTTTCTAACCTCTCTGATAAGTTCGACTTTCTGTATAACCTCTCTGCTAAGGTCGACTTTCTGTATAACCTCTCTGCTAAGGTCGACTTTGTCTAACCTCTTTGCTTAGTTCGACTTTCTGTATAACCTCTCTGCTATGGTCGACTTTCTGTATAACCTCTCTGCTAAGGTCGTTTTTTTCAATCTTACCTCTCTGCTAAGGTCGACTTTGTCTAACCTCTCTGCTAAGTTCGACTTTCTGTATAACCTCTCTCCTAAGGTAGACTTTCTGCATAACCTCTCTGCTAAGGTCGACTTTCTGTCTTACTTCTCTGCTAAGGTCGACTTTCTGTCTTACCTCTCTGCTAATATCGACTTTCTGTATAACCTCTCTGCTAAGGTCGACTTTGTCTAACCTCTCTGCTAATATCAACTTTCTGTATAACCTCTCTGCTAAGGTCGACTTTGTCTAACCTCTCTGCTAATATCGACTTTCTGTATAACCTCTCTGCTAAGGTCGACTTTGTCTAACCTCTTTGCTTAGTTCGACTTTTTGTATAATGTCTCTGCTAAGGTCGACTTTCTGTATAACCTCTCTGCTAAGGTCGACTTTCTGTATAACCTCTCTGCTAAGGTCGTTTTTTTCAATCTTACCTCTCTGCTAATATCAACTTTCTGTATAACCTCTCTGCTAAGGTCGACTTTGTCTAACCTCTCTGCTAATATCGACTTTCTGTATAACCTCTCTGCTAAGGTCAACTTTGTCTAACCTCTTTGCTTAGTTCGACTTTCTGTATAATGTCTCTGCTTAGTTCGACTTTCTGTATAATGTCTCTGCTAAGGTCGACTTTCTGTATAACCTCTCTGCTAAGGTCGACTTTCTGTATAACCTCTCTGCTAAGGTCGTTTTTTCAATCTTACCTCTCTGCTAAGGTCGACTTTGTCTAACCTCTCTGCTAAGGTCGACTTTCTATATAACCTCTCTGCTAAGGTCGACTTTCAATTTTACCTCTCTGCTTAGGTCGACTTTCAATCTAACCTCTCTGCTAAGGTCGACTTTGTATAACCTCTCTCCTAAGGTCGACTTTCTGTATAACCTCTCTGCTAAGGTCGACTTTCTGTATAACCTCTCTGCTAAGGTCGACTTTCTGTCTTACTTCTCTGCTAAGGTCGACTTTCTGTCTTACCTCTCTGCTTAGGTCGACTTTGTCTAACCTCTCTGCTAATATCGACTTTCTGTATAACCTCTCTGCTAAGGTCGACTTTGTCTAACCTCTCTGCTAATGTCGACTTTCTGTATAACCTCTCTGCTAAGGTCGACTTTCTGTATAACCTCTCTGCTAAGGTCGACTTTCTGTATAACGTCTCTGCTAAGGTCGACTTTCTGTATAACCTCTCTGCTAAGGTCGACTTTTTGTATAACCTCTCTGCTAAGGTCGACTTTCAATCTTACCTCTCTGCTAAGGTCGACTTTCTGTATAACCTTTCTCCTAAGGTCGACTTTCTGTATAACTTCTCTGCTATGGTCGACTTTCTGTATAACCTCTCTTCTAAGGTCGACGTTCTGTATAACCCCTCTGCTAAGGTCGACTTTGTCTAACCTCTCTGCTAATATCGACTTTCTGTATAACCTCTCTGCTAAGGTCGACTTTTTCTAACCTCTCTGCTAAGTTCGACTTTCTGTATAACCTCTCTGCTAAGGTCGACTTTCTGTTTAACCTCTCTGCTAAGGTCGACTTTCTGTATAACGTCTCTGCTAAGGTCGACTTTCTGTATAACCTCTCTGCTAAGGTCGTTTTTTTCAATCTTACCTCTCTGCTAAGGTCGACTTTGTCTAACCTCTCTGCTAAGTTCGACTTTCTGTATAACCTCTCTCCTAAGGTCGACTTTCTGTCTAACCTCTCTGCTAAGGTCGACTTTCTGTATAACCTCTCTTCTAAGGTCGACTTTCAATCTTACCTCTCTGCTAAGGTCGACTTTCAATCTAACCTCTCTGCTAAGGTCGACTTTGTATAACCTCTCTCCTAAGGTCGACTTTCTGTATAACCTCTCTGCTAAGGTAGACTTTCTGTATAACCTCTCTGCTAAGGTCGACTTTCTGTCTTACTTCTCTGCTAAGGTCGACTTTCTGTCTTACCTCTCTGCTAAGGTCGACTTTGTCTAACCTCTCTGCTAATATCGACTTTCTGTATAACCTCTCTGCTAAGGTCGACTTTGTCTAACCTCTCTGCTAATATCGACTTTCTGTATAACCTCTCTGCTAAGGTCGACTTTGTCTAACCTCTCTGCTAAGGTCGACTTTCTGTCTAACGTCTCTGCTAAGGTCGACTTTCTGTATAACCTCTCTGCTAAGGTCGACTTTCTGTATAACCTCTCTGCTAAGGTCGACTTTCTGTATAACCTCTCTGCTAAGGTCGTTTTTTCAATCTTACCTCTCTGCTAAGGTCGACTTTGTCTAACCTCTCTGCTAAGTTCGACTTTCTGTATAACCTCTCTTCTAAGGTCGACTTTCTGTCTAACCTCTCTGCTAAGGTCGACTTTCTGTATAACCTCTCTGCTAAGGTCGACTTTCAATTTTACCTCTCTGCTTAGGTCGACTTTCAATCTAACCTCTCTGCTAAGGTCGACTTTGTATAACCTCTCTCCTAAGGTCGACTTTCTGTATAACCTCTCTGCTAAGGTAGACTTTCTGTATAACCTCTCTGCTAAGGTCGACTTTCTGTCTTACTTCTCTGCTAAGGTCGACTTTCTGTCTTACCTCTCTGCTAAGGTCGACTTTGTCTAACCTCTCTGCTAATATCGACTTTCTGTATAACCTCTCTGCTAAGGTCGACTTTGTCTAACCTCTCTGCTAATGTCGACTTTCTGTATAACCTCTCTGCTAAGGTCGACTTTCTGTATAACCTCTCTGCTAAGGTCGACTTTTTGTATAATGTCTCTGCTAAGGTCGACTTTCTGTATAACCTCTCTGCTAAGGTCGACTTTTTGTATAACCTCTCTGCTAAGGTCGACTTTCAATCTTACCTCTCTGCTAAGGTCGACTTTCTGTATAACCTTTCCCCTAAGGTCGACTTTCTGTATAACTTCTCTTCTATGGTCGACTTTCTGTATAACCTCTCTTCTAAGGTCGACGTTCTGTATAACCCCTCTGCTAAGGTCGACTTTCAATCTTAACTCTCTGCTGGGTTCGACTTTCAATCTTACCTCTCTGCTAAGGTCGAATGTCTTCCTAACCTCACTTTTCAGGTCTCTTTTCAGTCTAACTTAGCCTTTTGTGATGAAATGATTATACCAAGACACAAAAAAGAAAAGTACTTTTATAAGATAAATAAATCAACGAATGCCGAAAAGCATAATCCGATCTCAAAATCGATTGAATCAGAGGCAAACTATCAACATTGGATTCGTTTATTTTGTTTTAAATCCTATTAACAGCCATGGTCATTTAAGGATGTGCCAGGCTTTAGAGGTAAAGGAAAGCCAGAGTACCCGGTGAAAAACCACCTGGCAACTGCCCCATGCGGGTTTCGAACTCGCAACCCAGAGGTGGAGGGCTAATGGTATCAAATCTAGGGGTATCTAAATAACATATCGAGTGATATAGTAACAAGCTAGTTCGTCACTTTTTCGGGCGAATTGAACAGAAGTAGCTTGATCAATTGTTGGTATGTATCAATTCATGCCTAACAATGAGCCTTGCTTTTCACCTATGATTTGCCAAGGTGTTTGTCAATTTTGGCAAAATATGCGTGTTTCAGGATTGAACAATAGCTTGTGTTTATCATATATGTTGTTATCTTTTCAAGTGTCTATAGCACACAACAGGAAAATTTGTTTGAAAATATATGGCTCCATAAAAGCGTACATATTAATTCTAGTTTTACCTTGAAGTGAAATTGGCAACTGTAAAAAGTATAACTCAAATATGCATTCAGAGAGGTAAATGCATATCAATTATTAAAAAACTCTTAATGGACACTTCTAAGTATTCCCCTTTTCCCACTGTTACGTGTGATTCTGTTATCAAATAGTATAATGCATATACCAAAGAGAGTACGTTGTTGTCAATATTCCATCCCGACTTTTACCTCTTATAATCATAAACAAAAAGCGGAAACATGATATCTACATGCAAAATTCATATTATTTTTTATAGTATTGAAATAAACATGCCAAACAATGCTAAAATCATACAAAAATGTATCACAAATTCATTGAAGCAGACAAAAATTAGAAAAACATCCTACCATGAAATTCCTTGATGTAAGATAAACATGATTTATTCAAATAACACTTAGTATGATGTTTTGGCTACAAAGAGAATGGCATTTTGTGTAGTAATTTCTTTTTATTTAATATTTTTCAGCGCCTCGCAAACATGACGTGTAGCTTGTTTCTGATTGTCCTGTTCGCCGTTAACATTTTCCTGATCAGCCAAGTCAGAGGGCAGTCAGCCAGCTGCCCTGTTCCGTGCAATTGTACCTACAAAGGAAAGACTATAGTTGTTTTAAATTGCTCAAATCTTGGTTGGGGAAATATTCCTTCGTCGATCATTATCCCATCTTCTGTGGAACATCTTCTCCTAACTAACAATCGATTTACAGTGCTCCATAACGGTACCTTCAGAAACCTGTCACACCTCCAGTCACTTGACATATCTCACAACCGTTTGGCCGTGTTGGAATACTCGTGCTTTGATGGCTTGGAATCATTGCTATCACTCAATATGAGCTACAACAGTCTGAAGATGACAACTAATGTGTACATTCCGGGAATATTTCGATATCTTAAAAACCTGAAAGTTTTAAGCATCCATGGCAACGTCAAGCAATCGACAGTAGGTCAAAACTACCCGGATGTGGCTCTATCTGATCTCGGGTGTTTAGAAGATTTGACAATGGACGGATTAACAAAGGTCGTATTTGGAGAGGGATTTCGGAAGTTACGTCATCTGACCTCTCTTGACATGTCAGTTCGAGATGATGAAAGTTCGTGTGCGTTACTCGACATCCTCAATATAACGTTCAGCAGTTTGAGTAATTCCACATTGTCTGTGTTAAAACTAGCACAGTGTAATATATACCGTATATCACCAGGGGCGTTCTCAATGCTTCAACACCTGACCGAATTAGATTTGTCAGAAAATGATAATTTAGGGTTTGAAGGGATGATGAACGCAAGCTTTGGATTACAATTTACAAATATTCAGGTTCTTTGGCTCAATCACATCAACAGGCACACCGATCCAAGGACGCTCAACAAAAACTATTTTGTGTATTTTAATTCAACATCCATTAAATCGTTGACATTAGATTCCAATTATATTTCTAAAATAGAACCTGGTGTGATAGATCTCATTCCGACTTCATTGGAGTTTCTGACTTTTCGTGACAATTATTTGACGAATGCACGCTTTCTACTCGAATTAGTGCGACTGAACAATCTGTTGGTTTTTGACATGAGCTACCAGATGAATTACCATATGAAGGTGAAAACGGATCAGAAATCACGAACAGTTGGACTTGTTCCTTCAACATTTAACGGCAGAACAGTAGAAACGGAAGAAAAAGGAAATGACAAATCTGTAACTCCTTTAGTTACATATGGGGTACGGTCACAACAAGTTGCAGAGCACTACCAATTAAATTTGTTACGTTCCAAAAGTAATCGCACTGATGATGTCATCCGTTTACCTATCAATGTACAGAAAATCTATGGAAGCTATCTGAAGCTTAACCCTTTAACTATTCCGGCGGTCATATTTGATTCCAAAAACTCTCTGGAATACCTCGATCTATCGTCGAACGGGATCCATGGCTGGTACGGCAAATGGTCAGGTTTACATTCCTTAAAGTTTTTTAATGTATCAAATAATGCTATGTTTCGGTTAGCTCCGGATGCGTTCGGTGACATGGCTAATTTACATACTCTCCTACTAAACGGGAACAGACTCGGTATTACTATCATGCAGGATACGCAGTTTCTCACATTTTCCAACCAAACAAAATTAACCTACCTTAATCTGAGTGATAATGCTTTATCAGATCTACCAGAATTCATCTTTGCCAAACAAATCAATCTGGAAAAGTTAGATCTTCAGGACAACTTTTTGTCAGCAATATCTTTTCGAATGGAATATCTGGAAAGAATCAGGGAAATCAATCTCTCCAATAACACCATAACTGCCCTTACAAGCGTCAATATGGGAGAGATGGATCATTTAGCGAAACATTCAAACTTGACCATCGACCTGACGGGAAATCCCCTGAAATGCACGTGTGATCAGTTAGAACAACTCCGGTGGATGATGGTCACTAAAGTTGTGTTCCGCAACATGAAACGTTATCAATGTAAAGTCAGCAACGGAAGTGTTGTCAGCCTTGCTAGGTTGGAAGAAATGATAGGACAAATGGATATTGACTGTATAGCAGGAGAGGTAATTATCATTTGTGTGGCGTTGTTCTGCGGATTGTGTTTTCTACTTGCGCTTCCCGCTCTCGCCTACTACAAACAATCTGAATTTATTAACCTGTTTACGGTGGGGAGAAAACATATTGTTCCCCTAAGAAGAAATCTTCAAGATGGCGAAGTACATGAAGAGCCTTTAAGATTTACGGTGTATTTGTCCCTGGAACCTTCTCGGCCAGTGAACGAATTTGTGTCCAGATTCCAGGTGTATATGGAAAACAAAGGCGTATCTATGTATATACCAGAACTTTCTTCCAATGGTGGCAGTAAGGAAATAGTAGAAATAGTTAAGGCTATGAACAACAGCACGTGTATATTAGCTCTCATTGATAACGACTACATGACGTCATTTCATCGTCTTTATGAATTCGAGTTTGCTGTCACAGAAGTAATTCAGAAAAGATTTAATAATTTGATCGTTGTTTTATTAGAAGATTTGGACACGAAACATTTTCTGATGAACGATTTTGTTTCTATGTACTGTCTAGAGAATTACTGCTTTGAAGCTCGTCGGTCACAGGGTAAATTATTTGAAGAACTGGAAAATGAAATTATTAGATGTATGGAATTTGCAGATAAAAAGATGTAACTCATATTGCTTTCTAGCTAGCATAGTTCGACTGAACAATCTCAAGTAAAACTCGTTCAACCAACGTCTTCAACCAGGAAAAACAAAATGTGGCGTAAATATGGGAGAGATGGATTATTTAGCAAGAAGGTGAAACTTGACCATCGACCTGACTAGAAATTCTTTTAAATGCACGTGTGATCAGTTAGAACAACTCCGGTACTGCTATTAATTCCTGCTATCGCGTACTTCAGTATTGGTAGTAAAAAACCATCGCTTCTCTTGAAACAAATGTTCAAGAGAGTGAAGACGAAACAGATGAAACGTGATGGTTTTAGATTTAGATTTTACAGTGTATCTATTTCTGGAATCTGTTCGGTGAATGAATGAATTTGTCTCCAGATCCCATGGAAAATAATGGCGTATCTATGTGTTTATAGAACTATAAAGGGATAGTGCCCGCTCACCAGGCGCGATGTTCAATGCGAATCTATTATGACGTCACTATGAAGTAACGGCACTATCTTTGGACCCCCATCTTTTGGCCCCTAGCAACAATGAAGAGTCCTAGAAGGACGAAACAAATGTATGATACTGTTCACTTGATTGTTTCGACTTACTGTATATATTACTCTATTCAAAAGGTGCAGCATATGTGTGTATTACGTCATCTTTGGAGAGCACGATTATTGGTGCGAAATAAGACGTGGATCATGAGTTACGTCCCTTGCTGCTGACTCTGGAAACGGCCCAAAGCTGGTCGTAGTGTATCAAAATAAACGAGTTTTGGTGTATATTTAAACCCATTAATGCCTTGTTGGGAGGGCACTATAGCCTCACTGTGTCGTCTCGTGATGAGATTATCCCTCGACAATATTATGAGGCGAAAGTGCCCTTTCAACAGGGCTATTATAGATTAATATCAAATGTAAATCAATTGTTGTTATGAAGGATATTTCTTTTTTTCATAAATATTTGATATTCTCGCTTTGTTCTGGATTATGTGTATTTTTCTGACATCGATACCAAGAATTTGTTGTTGCTGATGTGATTTCGATTGAAATCAAATTTAATCGAGACTGAGAAAAGTAATATTTTGAAAATAATTATAATATTACGCAGAGTGCTTCTTGATTAACGGCGTCAACAAAACTAAAAATCTGAACTGTACAAAGGAAATATCTACACGAAGAAAAGTACATTCCCTCGTCACAAACCTTGAACCTATCTGCACTTGTAAATATGCTATTTCTGAACAAGGAAGTATACAAATATGACTGAAGTTTGAAGTTCATACTGTACATAACTGACAAATACCCTCATATCATTTGAAATGGCACAGTCGACCAGTATACCGCAGTAACAATTGATCTTACGTGTTCATGTTTCATTTTTACTTCCAAAATCAACATAATTGCCGGTGGTTGGATGAAAATAGATCACTATATACTTCAGTCTGACCCATTGTTGTAATAGGGGTGTCCCTTCAACAAAACCTGGTCACGCTAGACAAACAGCAGTGCAATCAACATCTGTGCAACACGCAATTCGCCAAGTATCGTAGCAGGTAAGGATTTATCTGTCGGTTACCGGAGCTTGTCCCCAGGATTCTTGCGTAAACCTGATACCAGGTAAAACCACTCGCGTACACTTTTACAGTAAACAATATCTTAAAGCTGATAATGCAACTTAAAAAGCTTTCAATTAATATTTAAAAAAAAAAAATCTGGTTTTGAGATCGTCCCTATCTGTTCCGACCATCGTTTCTAAGGAAGTGCCGACATTTTAGTTTTGCATTTGCTTGGTAACGAGTATGGGCCCCGATGGGTATATAAAGGTCATAGCCTGTAAAACCGATTTTCAAAGTACTCCTGACCGTCACAACATTCAGTACTCCGCGCACTCGGCAACCGCTGTCGAAAATCAAACGCACTCACCTCTAGACTTTGAACCACAATACTGCCATGCTGGTTGTTACTAATAACACGTTCTTGAAATTGCGTATCCGAAATCAAACGTATATCACTGGAAATACTTCCATAAATCCAATATATATCGCCGGTTTTTCACGTGCATATAATCGCATCAACGTACAAACTCTTAGTCTTGGTCATATAGACGCTTGACAAGCAAACACGTGTAAAACACGGCACACCCAGGTGTGTAGTCAACAATGTGAAATTATATATTTGAACCATTCTCATGGACTCATTTGGATTTATTATGGTTTCTACGCTGGATGTTAGTACTAGTTGGATATCAAATAGGTAGGCATAAGCGTTAAATAGCCATTTGTTTGTTTCACTTCAACATATATTACATGAAGTTGTGTTGTGTTATTTTGTTGTAAGTTTCATGGGGATATGGATGTTTTTATTACAATTTCATATTCATTATATATCTTTCCAATATCCATATTCGTAATAAAAAAAAAAACACGAAAACGAGCCGTAACGTAATGTGTACAGACTATTTGTAACTATAAAAGACGTGCTACAGAGAGAGGGAAGTGTCGGAATGAAACCGGTTTTGCAACTTTCGGTGCTTTTATACCCAAGGATGTCTATACACGTTACCAAGCAAGGGTAAATCAAAAATGTCTGTCACTTCCTTGGTTACTAAAACCGGAAGACACATGGTCAATGTAGGGAACATCTCGGAAGTATTCGGAGCAATCACAATCTGAATATTTTGTTTTCAAATCTTAATTGAAAGCTTTAAACTTGCATTGTCAGCTTTAGGAATGTAAAGACATATACTTGAAATATATAATTATGTAATTTACGTTTTTTTACCATACAGCACTCAAAAAGTCAATATCCTTCTACATTGGATAGGGAAACAATATATATATAGCTACCTAAAGATCTTCATAAGCATCGTTTTCTCGCTTGCTAAGCTAATTGGACAGCCAAGCCTTCATCAAAACGTTCCTATTACCACGTTAGTACCATCAAATCAGGGCTACAGTCTTATTGTGACACTCTGTGCTACAGAAATAGAATTAACGATATATATGCAAAGACTTTTCGGGATAAATGTCGGTTTCTGACAAACAAAATGACTAGACAGGAATTTGATTTTGGGAATGGATTACAGTTTTGTTGACGCTGTTGTATTCTCTGATATTTTTTTACTAACTAATTACGTCTTGTATTGATCCTTATCTGATACATGTATTTCTCAACAACAAAGGCAAAATGTATAAATAGATATACCATTGACTACAACAAAACTTAGCTACAATGTATATAAATATATCATTTACTTCGTACCAAAAATAAAAATAGGTACTTGGTAATTTTATATGTATCTTTCTGACACAATGTCACCTTGATGATCATTACGATTTAGTCTCACGCTATTAGAGCAATCACGTGACATTATTCGTCAGATCTTTGTTCTCCTGTTCTATTATGCCTATTAGTTAAGGCGATACTAGCTCTCCCATCCACTTGGTAGACTACAATATCAAAATTCATTATTCCCATGTATGTAAATTATAGAAAGAGTATCCGACCTCTAAATGTCTT
Source organism: Mimachlamys varia (assembly GCA_947623455.1). NCBI lineage: Eukaryota > Metazoa > Mollusca > Bivalvia > Pectinida > Pectinidae > Mimachlamys > Mimachlamys varia. The sequence goes on from OX392529.1 coordinate 60,925,894, forward strand.
TAAAGCCTTTTAACAACCGTTTTTTTTAATGTAACAAAAAAAACCGAAACAAGATTTGAAACATAATACTTTTATATTTACCGTAGAACACCATCACCGGAAGTGAACCGTAATAATACAGTTTTTGACAAAAAACGATAACTATAATCCGGAAAGTTTGAAATTATATAGAATGGATGAATGCATGAATCAATTGAATGAAATGAATTGTAGAATGAAAAAGGAAGTGAATGAATGAAGTATGGTGAATGATATTCCTCATATGAGGACATTATTGTATATGTTGGTGCTTTAAAAAACGGAATGTGTCTGATAATAAAAAATTGTAACAAACAAAAGTTCATACTAACTGTTTTATCGTTTTGTTCTGTTTATTATGGCTCTTGTAAACATACTAAGCAGTCAATTTAACTCAATTACCCTTTAGGAAAGGTAAATATTTGCCCATGACAGCCATGATATATTCCAGGGATGGAGAGAGCGAAAATAAATAAGAAAATACCGAAGCGTTAACATAATCATAATCCAAACTCAAAATCGATTAAACCAGGGGCAAAATATGAACAAAGGAAAGATTCACATGGTGACTCTTGCAAAAGTACAAGAGAATAAGACCAGGTGTTCCGGAAGAGTAAGCGTCTTCTGTTTCATCGACGACACCCCTCATGTAAATCTTTGTCACATCCAAGTAAACATCAAGTTCTCAAAATGAGAACCGAGTATCATTGTCAATCACAACAAGTAAACTCACTAATGAGCATACTCAAAAACGTCCATCTTCATATCACTTAAAGATACAGAATATTTCTCAATGAGACAAAGATGGCGACCATAAAACTTGCCAATAGTTCTGATCAACCTGCATCTCTCGAATCCTTGTGTTGTTAGTTTGTTTGTCAGCAGTCGACATCGATCACGAAAATCCCGGTATTTAGAGCAAGCCCTGGAATACCGAATCAACTGCGACATGTAAACATCATAGGTTGGAGAAGCAGGGATGTTACTATCAAGAAATGGAAAGTTAACGATCGGAAAATTGAAATCACCACGTTTATCGTATAGCTTAGTAGCAAGCTGTCCATGTTGGTCGTAGATTAAGTAGAGATCGAGGTAAGCAGCTGATGTAGAAGAGTTTGTTGTGTCCTTTATTTCAAGTTCAGAAGGGTATATACGATCGACGATATATCTGAAAGTGAAATTAAAAGATTTGGCAAGGTTTTTGTTACCTTTCCTGATTAGCTCCTCCACAAATTCAGCCTCGTATGAAAACAAAAACAAGTCAGCTTAGAGTGGGGCACAGTTTGTTCCCATGGGAATGCCAACAATCTGCTGGAAAATCTTTCCTCCAAACTCAACAAAAATGACGGTGATCGTATGAGATCAGTTTTGGTGTCGAGAGGTTCAAATGGAACATATCTAGTACTGCAATGGCTACAGTGTTAATGTTATGTTTACAGTGAAATCGTCCGAAAGATGTCGATTTAATAGGGGGCCGGAAGGCCAAGTTGGAAAGTGCGGTAATTTCGAGATAAAGGTTACTTGTAGGAGTGGATTGTAGTACGAAAATTTTAAAATGAGCTTTCACCAAAGAACTATTTTCTTATTAGGAGAAATAAATCGATACAAGCAGTAAAAATAAATTGATACAAGCAGGGAATTTTATATTCTATATAAGTTTAAACCAATTTATATTTTATTAATATTTCATATATATCAGTTACCTTGTTGAGGCATTGAAATCTTATAACTTGAACAAACAATCATACAAAAAGCTATATAAGAAGTAAACTGAATTTCTTTGGTAAAATATTATTTGTTTTTTCAAGAATATTTTTGTATATATACACTGTATAAGATACAAAGCATGCTCCACATATTTTTTTTAACAACGCAAAATGTACTATTAGACACAAACTCCTACACGGGAAACCCTGCTCGTAATTATATACGTATGTCGTGACATAACTCACTAAATCCTGCACATTACATATAAAATACAAGAAGAAGTTTGCGTTCCTAGTCGATCGTATGTACTCTACTGAACTTGACATTAAGGACGCAGCAGACATCTAACATTAGCTTACATACTACTAAGCTGTATGATAAACGTGACAATTTAGAAATTTGCTATTGTAAACTTTTCTTGATAGTAACATATCTGTGCTTCTCAATCCTATAGATTCAAACACGATATTTTTGTGATAGATGTCAGCTACTAACGAATAAACTTACAGTACAGTGATTCGAAAGATAGAGATTGATGAAGACTATGGGCAAGTTTTATGGTCGCAATCTTGGTCTCATTGAGAAATATTCTACATCCTATGAAGATATGATATGAAGAAGGACGTTTAATGCTCATTGGTATGCCTGCTTCGATGCTTCAATTATGATTATACCTAGATTTACATGGCGGGTGTCGTCGATGAAGCATAAGACGCTTACTCTTTCGGAACATCTGGTCTTATTTTTTTGTACTTTTGCGAGTGTCTCCATGTAAATATTTAGTTTCATCGAATTTGAGTTCGGATTATGGTTTTGTTGAAGCTTTGATTTTTCTCTTTTCTTTTTTTTCCCCGCATTCAGCATTACAACGTTATCTGACATAACTTTTTATTTTTATCTTAGGGTACAATGCTGTTTTGCTGTGCTGTATATTGGAATTGTTTACATTTGACTAGTTAAGCTTGGTCAATCTTCCCGAGAGCTCATCAATCCTTGTGCTGATCAAAACAACTCTAATCACACTAACTGAGCTATAACAGGCGCACAGACGCGTAATCATAAATTCATACATAAATTCCCTACTTGTTTTTTGTATTCATGTCATTAACCATTTTTCATAGGTAACCATTCGTGCTATAATTGATGTATACAAATTCTCATTGTGGACATTCTAAACCAGGCATTTATATATTACTACTATAACGGTAAAATGTCAGTGTATGGTGATTAAGGCATAGATCCCTTGTTGTTCCGTATCGACGAGCGAATGTGTATACACATAGGCGTGAACTTTGTGACCCCGTATTTAAATATGAGTGTAAGACAACGGCACGCATGTACCAACAACTCCAGGATAACTGTGTCTTAGCTGAGATTCCACATTACATTGACACGGTAGGTCAAAGATAAATGTAAACTGTATAAGTGCAGTTCTAAGTATTTGTGAATCGTATCACTTAAAAGCATTCTTTAAGGGGACGAGTTAAGTGTTGAGTAGCTTGCTATAACAATTCCATTTCCTCATGTGCTTCGTACGTGATATGGTGTACTGTCTCCACATGTTATAATGTAAACAAGCATTCCAGATTCCAATTACAGAAGCAGAAGTCGGTGGGTGTAATCACACATACCCACACACGCCTATATACACTATCTATGGGAGTGTTATACATCCTCTTCAATACCGAGTGGTTCGTATAACAGACAATCTAAGTTTACACACAAAGTCACCATTTATACGTGTGTGCTGGGATGATGAATAATAAGAAAAACACATAGCCTTTTAGGCGAGTTGTAAATAATTAGGCGTGGAACTTGTTGTGTAAATCTAGCCGCATTTTAGGCCGATAGGAAGCAGTTTAGCATATAGGCCAGAAAGAATTTAAAACATTTACTTATCTAGTATATAACTATACTGCCCTTACTCTTGGTCTCGCTGTAAGTGTCAAACACTTTAGTGATTGTGGTGAAATAGACCATTTAAATTAGGTGGTAGCAGGGGGGGGGGGGGGGGGGGGCTATCTACTTTTTATAATCCTTGATACGTAAAATTTAGGTGAATTGAAATGTTCACAAATTATATAAAGATGTCAATATTACAGATTATTAAATGAGAGTAATGATATATTAGTTACATGTAAACCTTCATTTGATAATAAAGAAATTAAATCTACATATAATGGTAGGTATTTTGGATATATTAGGAAGAATTGACCATTGTCAATGACAAACGTGGCATATATAAAAAAGAATGTCATTTAGTATAAAAAAATTAGTCTGAATATAGACTTATTTTTATCTCATATATTGGTATTGATAAATTGATAAATAAATTATCTCATAATTATGTTGGTATTGATAAATAAATGATTCAGTAACACTTAGGGATAGATTAATTATCATTCCATATGAACAAGTATACAAAAAATGAAGTGATTACTGAATATATTATATATATCATCAGATAGTATAAGGTATACGTAGTTAGGATTTAAGATGACGAAATACACACATATGTTCACCTTTAAAAAGTACTTATTCAAGTATGCCGAAAACATGAATTAAACTACATCATACCGCTGTTTCGTCCTCCCAGGACTCTTCTGTGATGCTAGGGGCCAACAGGTGGGAATCCAAAACTAATGTAGAAGTAGAAGGTCAGGTGCTTTAACCTATTTGATTAATGAATTTAGAAAATAAATCGTGTACTATGAAAACGTGTATGTTATGTACCGTGCCACTACGCAAATGAAATATCTGTCTATGGACGCTCCAACAAACCTCGGGGACTAAAAAAACAAACCCACCAGCCGAGTCTGCCACCCCCGATCATGAAAGATGACGTAATAAACACATATGCTGCACCTTTTCTTTTAAATGTTGTAATAGAAGAAGTATGCCGGAAAAATGAATTAAACTGCATCATACAGCTCCGTCGGTGGGAATCTAAAAAGTTCTAAACTAATGTAGAAGCAGATAGGTCAGGTGCTTAAAACCCCTTTAATTTATTAATTTACAAGTAAAGAACATAAAAAATAAAAACAAAATTGAAAGTATTTTATGCAGTAAATTGCTTGTATGAAAAACAATGTTTCCCAACCTTCAACCCAAATATGAGAATCTCTACTTCCAAAGGTCCTTAATATGAAAATAGGTGATAACCTACATTTGTGGTCGCATTCTTACACCTGTTTCTATATGCTACAGACTAATGTAACCACTACTGGGTGAAGAACATAGTTATTAAGCTTACCTCATTGTATGATAACATCGAGCATTGTAATTGTTATCAATGATGTTAAGGTAAAATAAACCTAATTAAGCGTAAATGGTGTTTTACGCATTAATTGTTTCTATTTATTTGTTTCAGATCACCACAACTTATTCAATCTTGGCACTGGACAAGCATGCTGTCTCATTTCTTCTTTCGCCTTTTCTTCGCCATCTTCCTGATTTATCAAGTCGAAGGGAAGGCCAACTGTCCTGTACCGTGCTCATGTACCTACAAAGGAAAAGCTGTAGATGTGTTGGATTGTTCAGATCTTGATTGGGAAAATATTCCTTCAAAGTTCAATTTCCCGTCCTCCACAAAACACCTTTCCCTTGCCCGCAATCGATTTACAGTGCTCCATAACGGTACCTTCAGAAACCTGTCACACCTCCAGTCACTTGACATATCTCACAACCGTTTGGCCGTGTTGGAATACTCCTGCTTTGATGGCTTGGAATCATTGCTAACACTCAATATGAGCTACAACAGTCTGAAGATGACAACTAATGTGTACATTCCGGGAATATTCCGATATCTTAAAACCCTAAAGGTTTTAAGCATCCATGGTAACGTCAAGCAATCGACAGTAGGTCAAAACTACCCGGATGTGGCCCTATCTGATCTCGGGTGTTTAGAAGATTTGACAATGGATGGATTAACAAAGGTCGTATTTGGAGAGGGATTTCGGAAGTTACGTCATCTGACCTCTCTTGACATGTCAGTTCGGGATGATGAAAGTTCGTGTGTGTTACTCGACATCCTCCATGTAACATTCAGCAGTTTGAGTAATTCCACCTTGTCTGTGTTAAGTCTAGCACAGTGTAATATATACCGTATATCACCAGGTGCGTTCTCAATGCTTCAATACCTGACCGAATTAGATTTGTCAGAAAATAATAATTTAGGGTTTGAAGGGATGAAGAACGCCAGCTTTGGGTTGCAACTAATACAAATTCTTCGCCTGAACGCTATCAACAAACACATCGATCTATGGACGCTCCGGGAAAAAGATTTTGTTTATTTCAATACAACAACCATCAAAACACTGACATTAGATTCAAATAGGATAACGAGAATAGAAGATGGTGTTATTGATCTCCTTCCAATATCAGTGGAGCTTCTGACATTTCGGGACAATTATATAACAGACGCTCATTTCTTAGAAAAATTAGTTCGGCTAAACAACTTGTTGACGTTTGATGTCAGCTACCAGTTGGATTACTCTATAACAGCGGCGCAAAATGACAAATCTAAACGTATTGAACTAGCGCCTCCATCATATTCAACTAGGAGGGACGCCACCGCGAATACTGCTGCCGAGAAATCAGAATTCGACAACAATAACATCTCAGATGCCCCCCTATTTACGACAAATATTCAAGACGAGGTACGATCACAACACATTGTAGAAACGAATCATCACCTATACAAGTCTTTACGTCAAATCAGGCATCAAACTGATAATGCGATCCGTTTACCTATCAATGTACAGAAAGTCTATGGAAGCCATCTTAAGCTTGACCCTCTAACTGCTCCACCGGTTACATTTGATTCCAATAATTCTTTACAATACCTCGATCTATCGTCAAATGGAGTACATGCTTGGTATGGCAAATGGTCAGGTTTACATTCCCTAAGGTTTTTAAATATTTCCTTTAATGCTTTGTTTCGGTTAGCTCCGGATGCGTTCGGTGACATGGCTAATTTACATACTCTCCTACTTAACGGGAACAGACTCGGTATTACTATCATGCAGGATACGCAGTTTCTCACATTTTCCAACCAAACAAAATTAACCTACCTTAATCTGAGTGATAATGCTTTATCAGATCTACCAGAATTCATCTTTGCCAAACAAATCAATCTTGAAAAGTTAGATCTTCAGGATAACTTTTTGTCAGCAATATCTTTTCGAATGGAATATCTGGAAAAAATCAGGGAAATCAATCTCTCCAATAACACCATAACTGACCTTACAAGCGTCAATATGGGAGAGATGGATAATTTAACGAAACAATCAAACTTGACCATCGACCTGACGGGAAATCCCCTGAAATGCACGTGTGATCAGTTAGAACAACTCCGGTGGATGATGGTCACTAAAGTTGTGTTCCGCAACATGAAACGTTACCAATGTAAAGCCAGCAACGGAAGTGTTGTCAGCCTTGCTAGGTTGGGAGAAATGATAGGACAAATGGATATTGACTGTATAGCAGGGGAGGTAATTATTATTTGTGTGGCGTTGTTCTGTGGATTGTGTTTTCTACTTGCGCTTCCCGCTCTCGCCTACTACAAAAAATCTGAATTTATTAACCTGTTTACGGCGGGTAGAAGACATATTGTTCCCCTAAGAAGAAATATTCAAGATGGCGAAATACATGAAGAACCTTTAAGATTTACGGTGTATTTGTCCCTGGAACCTTCTCGACCAGTGAATGAATTTGTGTCCAGATTCCAAGTGTACATGGAAAACAAAGGCGTATCTATGTACATACCAGAACTTGCTTCCAATGGTGGCAGTAAGGAAATAGTAGAAATAGTTAAGGCTATGAACAATAGCACGTGTATATTAGCCCTCATTGATAACGACTACATGACGTCATTTCATCGTCTTTACGAATTCGAGATTGCTGTCACAGAAGTAATTCAGAAAAGATTTAATAATTTGATCGTGGTTTTATTAGAAGACTTGGACACAAAACATTTTCTGATGAACGATTTTGTTTCTATGTACTGTCTAGAGAATTACTACTTTGAAGCTCGTCGGTCACAGGGAAAATTGTTTGAAGAGCTGGAAAATGAAATTTTTAGATGCATGGACGTTGCAGATAAGAAAACATAACTTGTTTTGCCTCCTAGCGTTTGGTTTTCGTCTGTTACTACCAGTTGGATCATTACTCCATAACAGCAAGACATCAAGCAAAACGTTTTCAACCAGGAGGGACAAAATGAGGATAGCTGCAAAAAGTGGAAAGCAGCATATCTCCAAAACGCCTTCAATTCCAAAACATTCACAACAAACTGAAATAATGTCAAATAAATACCGGTATTAATATTGCATTGTCTCTCGATCACAATCAAACGGATGATGGGATCCTGTTACCTGTCAACCTGCGGAAAGTATTTGCTAGCCATCTAAAGATGAACTCTTTAACTGTTCTACTGCTTACAGTTGATTCCACCAATTCTTTGGAATATCTCGATTTATCATCGAATGGAGTCCAAGGCTGGTATGTCAAATGTTCAGGTTAATATTTGTATCGGTTCCCTTAATGCTATGTTTCGATTGGCTCCAGAGAAGTTCAGTGACTTCAGAACCGGTTTAGTAATCCGATATTTGTAAATTAGAGGACTAAAGTTTAAATGCATGATTTTGTTTATTTGTTCTCCTATGAGAATCAATTCTTTGAAGTTCGTCGGTAAGAAAATGAGTAAATGGAATTTACTTCGAAAAAGACGTAGTTCTTTTTACACACGAGTATAACGTAAGGATTATAATGTATGTTTTGTATGGAAGTCTTCTACATCGTTCATTAATACTGGGAAATACATCTTTGCATTGAAAACTGTTAAAATGCTCTCCTAATACTTTGTGAGATATGTCCAATAGTTCAAAGGAAAGATTGGTTTTGATTGTTTTACGTCCTATTAACAGCCAGGGCCATTTAGGGACGGAAGAAAATATGACCGAAAACAACAAAAGCCATTCGTTATAATTAAGAAAACTCATATCTTCAAATAAATGTTACAAGACACATCATATAAGCATACATATTCATTATTTCATTATTTAGAGTACCATAGGCGAGTCTTCATTGATAAAATAGCCATAAGATATGTTTTATCATTATTGCACCATAGGCGAGCCCGAATTGGTCATGAGTTATTGCAATATTTATTTTTTCAACCTTTTCAATAAAAATTAACTTCTTTCTTCATTTGCATTTCTGAAGATTTCTGAAGCCTGAAGATGGCTGCATCGGGTTAACAATGACCTTACTAATAGTTTCTAAATCTGTCAACGACTACAGAGTAACACGCTTATTTATAATACAGGGTTTCCAACGACGTAAGCAGATGAAACAGGAGGGAAATGTCATGGTCAACAGCTTTTCCTGAAAAAATAAACTTTTTTTCCTTCGTGTTAAGTTCAGCGTTTTATATGATGCTCATTTGTGTATAGTATTGTTTTTTTTACACTTATCAGGGTTCTAGCTTTCTAATGTGCCTTTCATTTAACCTAGATTTATCTAATATGTATCTACAAAGTCGCGGTAAACGCATTCACTTCCGACACATCTGGTCTTATTCTTCTTGCACTTTCAGAAAAGTATCACTTTATGATCGAAATAAAGTTTTGCTGAGACTTTGTTGTTCCTTTGTTTTCTTTATATATGTAGCCAGTACACTGGTGACCATTGAGTTTGAATATTATCATTTTACAATTATTAAGTTCCATCTTCGTTCCTTAAAAAAGTATTGCTCGAAATAGAATAAATTGGGTGCGCCTAAAGGGCGCGACGAATTACCCAAATCTTACCTAAATCTAACCAAATCTTACCCAAATCTACCCAAATCTTACCCAAATCTAACAAATCTAACCAAATCTTACCCAAATTGTACAAAATGCATCGCGAACATTTTTTTGAAGATTAATTCAAGTGCTTTTGTTGAACGTTCATTCAGTGGGAAAATTTGGAGCTGATGGAACCTCGTTGGCCAAGCTTCTTTTCCACATCTAGCATCAGTTGGCACCTCCATTCAGCTATTGTGTTTTGGTTAACCAAAGACTGATCGCAGACTGTTCGCAATTTCAGTTCCGGTGAACCAACAAACTTTAGTCATGATTCAGGACATTAAAGCCCCGAATTCCGAGTGTTCTGCTCCTTTGGTGGTATCCAGTCGAAAAGAAGGTATCCACTAATTATCTGCTTCACGTATTTCATACTGAAACACTGACGGGTCCACTACCCATATTGGTGTTAATATCCGAAAAAAAGCTTATACCTTACTTTTTTGTTCTATCGTTAAGACCAGCAAGGGATGAACCGATTACTTCGTAGACCTGGTACTCAAATAGTACCTGTTGATGATGTTCATCGATTTTGTCTGATTCAGTAGAGGGAAATCAGGGTACCGAAGCGTCAACAAAAACATCACCAGAACTCAAAATCGATTTAATTATGAACAATGCATGAGCAATTTACAAAGACAGTTGAAAAAGAACAAGAGAACAAAACAAACAGTATCTTTGGGAGAACCTGAGAACAAGACCAAGGGTGTCTTTGGGCGAGTCTTGAGAACATCCAAGAACATGTTCTTGCTTGTTCTTGTGAAATGACGCTCTAACAGCTAGAACGAATCAAGAACAAATAAAGATGGCGGATAAGCAGAAGCGTATTTAACCATGTATTAAATGATTTGGTAGTGTAGGTGTAAATTACAATCAAATTGCACAAATACTAAAATGTAAACTTTAATTAATAAATACAAAAAATCGGAAATTGTCAACTGATTGCACACATTAGACTACAAACATGGAAATCATAAACTAGTTATCACATTTTTGCCGCCATCTTTGTTCCCACTGTTCTCGCCTAAAAAGTGGTGTGAGATTTTTGTTTCAAGAACATGCTCTCTCGCTTTGTTCTTGTCGTTAATGTGAAAAAAATGTTGTTCTAGTTCTGGGCGTTGTTCTCTGGTTCAGGTAAAGTAAGCGTCTTCTGCTTCATCGACAACACCCGCCGTGTAAATCTTGGTCACATCCAAGATAATCAAAGAAAGAACTTAATCATCGTTCTCAATCGTAACAAATAACCATACTAATGAGCATATTCAAAACCGTCTCATACAAGCATACGAAACATCTAAAGATCTCAACGAGACCATAAACTTGCTCATAGTTTTCATAAACCTGCATCTCTCGAATCCCTGTACCGTGAGTACTAGAATGGCCACTCAACTTCGACATGTAAACACCATAGGTGGGAGAAGCAGGATATCGATGCTACTATAAAGAGTACAGGAAGTTCATCATCGGATCGAAATCGTCACATTTATCCTATAGCTCTGTTGTAAACTGTCCATGTTGGGCCAGAGTTGAAGTTGAGATCGAGGTAAGCAGCTGCTGTAGAAGAGGCTGTTCTGTCTTTGAATTCAAATTCAAAAGGGTACATATACATTGTACGTTTGACTAGGTCAGCAAACGTCTTGTTGTTTGTTTAAAACATCTTTTGGCACACCGGTACACTAGAACATTTGACTCAGTATCCCTTTTTTATGTAACAATATCAGCTTACGGCAGGGAAAAATCATTTGATTTAGTCAGTAAGGATCATCGTCTGAACATTCATATGAAGCAGTTGATGAACAAAATGCAACAACCCATGGAAAAGGATTTAAATATGTATTTTATTATTACCTAGCATCAGTATTTTCTCGCACAAACTCAGTTATATAACACACAGTCACCTCTCACTATTATATCATCTCACACCTTAAGTCTCTCTCTCTCACACATGATCTCATTTCATTTACTCCATATATAGAACGTATATATACAATTTCAAATATTTGAAAACATACACAATCAGTAACGTTTTAAAGATCCATATTACACCAAATAAATGTCTGTAATATACTGGGTATGATTTTTTAACAATTTGCTATGACACATAATAACTATAAAGGATAATTCATATATCCCCCATCTAATATGTAAATGTGCCTACCATTAAAATAAGATAATTAATGCTGAACAGACACACACAAAGACTTTAGACACTAAAAAAGTTCTGGGAAACCGATTTCCCTTTTTACAGGTGAGACTAATGTGTCTATAGACAGAAAGAAGGACAGAGCAGCACATTTAAATATACCCATTAACCCCCATTGGTTTTGTACTATGTGTAAAAGCATCTTACTTCTTACCATTCCCAGAAGAAGAAAGCACTTTGTCTTCTCGAGTCAATAAACTCAGTAATTGCACAACTCCCCAGTGTCTTTTTCTTTGTATGTAATACATCCAGGTCAAGTCAGTATTAGAGTCTGTGGAACTTGCAAATTCAGGTTACTTGTTCTATCAAATCTCCATGACAACACAAATCACTTTCATTGGTATGTTGAGTTCATCTTTAAATGTTGATTGTGACTCCTACCAATCAGACTTGAGATCTGCTTCATCCCATACCCCTGACTCCCACCTATTTCTCCCAAGGACCTGATATCTGTACTGCTAATCACATGTGATCTCCTAGCTCATGTCCTGCTTCTCTACTCCAACATTAATATCGTACCCCCCTGCTCTAGCTGCTACCTGCCCCCACAACACTAACATTGTACCCCCGTGTCTTAGCTACTACCTGCCCCCACAATAACATTGTACCTCGCCCCCCCCCCCCCCCCCCCCCTTGTTCCCCCACCCGCCCCTAACACCGCTACCCCATGTCCTGCTATCTACGGCCACCAAGTTGTTGTTTCATTGCGCGGATGTTTTCCACCAGTTGTTTGTCAGCTGCCCCACACTTCTGTAACACAAGGTTGAGGTCTTCCTCACTGTGATTCTCAAACCCTGCCTCCGCAGCAGACTTCTTCTGACTGAAAACAATTACAGGACTTTTAACAGATTTTAATCTCATAATAGGAAGGCTAACAGATAACAAGTACTAATTGTAACAGCGGCCGTTACTATAATGTCCCCCAAACTACCCCAACAGTCGTCGTAAATTGTACAAATGGAAGACTGTAATAGTACTGTATATGTATGTGCAGAAGCCTCCATTTTGTTACCATGACAACAGATGTTTTCTTAAATGGTATCATTGTGTTCTGCTTCCCTTAATACCTCTATGTACCAATTTTCCCTGATATTGAACAATGTCTGAATTTCGACCAATTAGAAACTGCATTTCGTTACCATGGCAACGGACAGTTTCGTGAGTGGAACCATTGTGTTTGGCTTCCCTTAATACCCCTTTGTACCAATTTTCATCAAAATTGAATAATACCTAAATTTCGACCAAACAGAGGCCAAGCTGCAGGATCATGAAACAATCTTAAGTCTAAATTTGTCTTAAGTTTTGACTTAGCCAATCACGATTAACGTTACAAAATGCAATGTCATACGCAATTGGCTAAGCACAAACTTAGTCTTAGATTGTTTTATGATCTCGGGGCCAGGAAATGGTGGCACACTTTCTGCCCCCCACTAATGCTCATGTGAATTTTCATAAGAATCTGTTCAGTAGTTTAGGAGGAAATCGTTGGACAAGAAACGGAGCATACAATAATATGTCCCCCAACTTTGTTTCTGATAATGTCATGATCCAGTTAATATCAAATTTTCTTCTGACTAATGGGAATATAACCATACCCAAACTTCACCAGACTACGACCATACCCAATCTTCACCAGACTATGACCTTCACCAGACTATGACCTTCACCAGACTACGACCTTACCCAATCTTCACCAGACTATGATCTTACCCAATTCTCACTACACTACGATCTTATCCAATCTTCACCAGACTATGACCTTCACCAGACTATGACCTTCACCAGACTATGACCTTCACCAGACTATGACCTTCACCAGACTACGACCTTACCCAATCATCACCAGACTACGACCTTACCCAATCTTCACCAGACTACGACCCTACCCAATCTTCACCAGACCACAATCTTACCCAATCTTCAGCAGACATTTGACCTTCTGGTCGGGTTGGACTCTGGCGATGTATTTCATTGCCTCCCCTACGTTCTTGTGCTTGGAACACACTTCAACAAAGGCCTGCAACATAACAGATAATAAAACAAATAAAATTTGGCTCCAAAATAAAGGCACATTTTCGGTCCAAGGGATATTGTAAGAGTAACTTACTTCTAGTATTTGCAGACTTCCAAAAGAAGATTGATACTTTCAGAATCTTTTAGTGACTTTCCAAATCTGGTACCGTATTATAACACTAAAAACACTGTCAAAAATCAGCAGAAATCATGTATATAATATTTATCTTGTTCACCTGTGCCATATACACTATCATCCGGTTTGATCTCCCCACTTTGTTGATTTACGTAATTTGCATTTTTACCATTTAAAGGTCACTTGTCATAAAATTCTGATACATATGTCCCATTACCTCTTTAGTCCTATGGGGGTTTCTTGGACCATGTGTCCCATTACCTCAAGTCCTACAGGGGATTTCTTGGACCATGAGTCCCAATACCTCAAGTCCTACAGGGGGTTTCTTGGACCATGAGTCCCATTACCTCAAGTCCTACAGGGGGTTTCTTGGACCATGAGTCCCATTACCTCAAGTCCTACAGGGGGTTTCTTGGACTTGAGTCCCATTACCTCAAGTCCTACAGGGGGTTTCTTGGACTTGAGTCCCATTACCTCAAGTCCTACAGGGGATTTCTTGGACCATGAGTCCCATTATCTCCAGTCCTACAGGGGGTTTCTTGGACCATGAGTCCCATTACCTCAAGTCCTACAGGGGGTTTCTTGGACCATGAGTCCCATTATCTCCAGTCCTACAGGGGGTTTCTTGGACCATGAGTCCCATTACCTCAAGTCCTACAGGGGGTTTCTTGGACCATGAGTCCCATTATCTCCAGTCCTACAGGGGGTTTCTTGGACCAGGAGTCCCTTTACCTCTAGTCCTACAGGGGGTTTCTTGGACCAGGAGTCCCTTTACCTCTAGTCCTACAGGGGGTTTCTTGGACAATGTGTCCCTTTACCTCTACATTGCTATATTCCTACGGGGGTTTCTTGGACTTTTATTGTCTTTACCTCTAGTCCTACTGGGGGTTTCTTGGACCAGGAGTCCCTTTACCTCTAGTCCTACAGGGGGTTTCTTGGACAATGTGTCCCTTTACCTCTACATTCCTATATTCCTACGGGGGTTTCTTGGACTTTTATTGTCTTTACCTCTAGTCCTACTGGGGGTTTCTTGGACTTTGAGAATCTCTCTAACTCGGCCCATTCACCAGCTTCTCCAAGAGCATGCATTCGCAACCACCAGTACCTACAAGACACATATACATATGAAAAAGATGTGCATAAATTAGGTTGCCTAACAAGCGTGAGCTGTAGGGAATTTCCCTTTAGCTCAGTCGATAGAGCATTGGGCTGGAAAGCCAAGGATCGCTGGTTCGAGCTCCAGCAACGGCACAACTTTATTATTTATTCCTCCTCCTATTACACAAATAGAGAAGAACTCAACAGCATAAAAACAGAACAAGATTATTTTACTACTTACAGAATATTTTCTCCGGGTTAGTAATATTTTATTTGATATCAATGGAATAGAAGTTAAAAACACAACCAAAATGGTATTTAGGTATGACGTTTCAATGACTACACTGTCACCTAGTCTGATGATTTCTAACCATCTTGTACACTACAAAAGTCAGTACTAGTACAGTTCACACTGGTCATTAGTCTGATGATTTCTCACCATCTTGTACACTACATACATCAGTACTAGTACAGTTCACACTGGTCATTAGTCTGATGATTCCTCACCATCCCGTACACTACAAACGTCAGTACTAGTACACTTCACACTGGTCATTAGTCTGATGATTCATCACCATCTCCTACACTACATACGACAGTACTAGTACACTTCACACTGGTCATTAGTCTGATGATTCCTCACCATCACGTACACTACATACACCAGTACTAGTACACTTCACACAGGTCATTAGTCTGATGATTCCTCACCATCTCGTACACTACATACACCAGTACTAGTACACTTCACACTGGTCATTAGTCTGATGATTCATCACCATCTCCTACACTACATACGACAGTACTAGTACACTTCACACTGGTCATTAGTCTGATGATTCCTCACCATCACGTACACTACATACACCAGTACTAGTACACTTCACACAGGTCATTAGTCTGATGATTCCTCACCATCTCGTACACTACATACACCAGTACTAGTACACTTCACACTGGTCATTAGTCTGATGATTCATCACCATCTCCTACACTACATACGTCAGTACTAGTACACTTCATACTGGTCATAAGTATGATGATTCCTCACCATCTTGTACACTACAAACGTCAGTACTAGTACACTTCACACTGGTCATTAGTCTGAAGATTCCTCACCATCTCCTACACTACATACGTCAGTACTAGTACACTTCACACTGGTCATTAGTCTGATGATTCCTCACCATCTCGTACACTACATACGTCAGTACTAGTACAGTTCACACTGGTCATTAGTCTGATGATTCCTCACCATCTCGTACACTACATACACCAGTACTAGTACACTTCACACAGGTCATTAGTCTGATGATTCCTCACCATCTCGTACACTACATACACCAGTACTAGTACACTTCACACAGGTCATTAGTCTGATGATTCCTCACCATCTCGTACACTACATACGTCTATACTAGTACACTTCACACTGGTCATTAGTCTGATGATTCCTCACCATCTTGTACACTACAAACGTCAGTACTAGTACACTTCACACTGGTCATTAGTCTGATGATTCCTCATCATCTTGTACACTACAAACGTCAGTACTAGTACACTTCACACAGGTCATTAGTCTGATGATTCCTCACCATCTCGTACACTACAAACGTCAGTACTAGTACACTTCACACTGGTCATTAGTCTGATGATTCCTCACCATCTCGTACACTACATACACCAGTACTATTACACTTCACACTGGTCATTAGTCTGATGATTCCTCACCATCTCGTACACTACAGACGTCAGTACTAGTACACTTCACACAGGTCATTAGTCTGACAATTCCTCACCATCTCGTACACTACAAAAGTCAGTACTAGTACACTTCACACGGGTCATTAGTCTGACAATTCATCACCATCTCGTACACTACAGACGTCAGTACTAGTACACTTCACACTGGTCATAAGTATGATGATTCCTCACCATCTTGTACACTACAAACGTCAGTACTAGTACACTTCACACAGGTCATTAGTCTGAAGATTCCTCACCATCTCGTACACTACATACGTCTATACTAGTACACTTCACACTGGTCATTAGTCTGATGATTCCTCACCTTCTCGTACACTACATACGTCAGTACTAGTACGTTTCACACAGGTCATTAGTCTGATGATTCCTCACCATATCTCGTACACTACAGACGTCAGTACTAGTACACTTCACACTGGTCATTAGTCTGATGATTCATCACCATATCTCGTACACTACATACGTCAGTACTAGTACACTTCACACTGGTCATTAGTCTGATGATTCCTCACCATCACGTACACTACATACACCAGTACTAGTACACTTCACACTGGTCATTAGTCTGATGATTCATCACCATATCTCGTACACTACAGACGTCAGTACTAGTACACTTCACACTGGTCATTAGTCTGATGATTCATCACCATATCTCGTACACTACAGACGTCAGTACTAGTACACTTCACACTGGTCATTAGTCTGATGATTCCTCACCATCTTGTACACTACAAACGTCAGTACTAGTACAGTTCACACTGGTCATTAGTCTGATGATTCCTCACCATCTCGTACACTACATACGTCAGTACTAGTACACTTCACACTGGTCATTAGTCTGATGATTCATCACCATATCTCGTACACTACATACACCAGTACTAGTACACTTCACACTGGTCATCAGTCTGATGATTCCTCACCATCTCGTACACTACATACGTCAGTACTGGTACACAAAACACTGGTCATTAGTCTGACGATTCCTCACCATCTCCTACACTACATACGTCAGTACTGGTACGCTTACACTGGTCATTAGTCTGACGATTCCTCACATAAATATCAAATTTTCTGTGATATATAACCTCTATTCTATCATTCTATCTAATACATCAGTGAAAATATTGAGAGAAAAAATATTTGAAGTATTTTATTTTTCCCATCAATCTAAAGATATGATTTGTGAATTACATATAACGATCATCTTGGGAAATGTGTTTTGATTTCATCCTTTGATGGCACTTACTCCTGTCGATGAAATTTAAAAGCTACCTCCACATTATAAAGGGAGACAATTCTCATCACACTTCTCCATTTCTACTGTATGATGGGGAACCCTGTTCACAGCAGTGATTTTCCCAATATACAGTGTTACATGGAGTCACGACCTTGCATTACAATATCACGAAATTACAAACCAGGTCAACTACATTGTAGTTCGGACCCTTTTGGCCTGGTGGTAACGTCCTAGCTCCATAACCTAGAGGTCTCAGGTTCGCGCCCAGCTCGTCTCACTAGTTTCATTTCTGCTCTTTGTTTCTAAAATATTGTTTATTTCCCAAGTCATGATCTTTGTATTAATAAGAGCCCCAAGTCTAGTTGTGTGCATGTACGATATATGCACTTATTATCACAATGATAATTTTGTAAAATATAATTACAGCCCCTGGTACCCAATTAAAAATTACGTCATGACGGATCTGTTTGATTTATGTGTCTATGTCAGGTTCTATATGCCGTCACGTTTCGTAACAACAGTAACTTCCCTTTTAATTTCGTTCAGATAAAATACAAAAACAACTTATCCAGGACTTCTGCCGACCAAGTAGCTCAATCGGTTACAGCTAGAGTTGAACAATCTGAAGTTCTGGGTTAGAATAAGGCCTCATCCTGCAAATGTCTTAAAACATAGGATACTGACACTGATTGTATTATTTTGATTTCATCTTGATGATTCATTCTTAGCTATAGTGAGCAGGGAAATTGAACCCTTGAAATCGTTTATATAAAACTTCTAAAGTTTTAAAAACAATCCAGACACAGTGTTTATATGAAATGATAAGTATAGATATGCAAGTACTGATGACATAAATCCCCCCCCCCCCCCAATCCCCAAGACATTGTTTTCAATTACCTTCTTTCTGGGACTTTGAATTCCTTGCGTAGCTGTTCAGCAGGTTTGTGGCTGCTCTCCATGATAAGTCTATATATGGTCTTGTGCAGTGATAGGTCCATATAAGGGCGGTTGAACTCCTCCTCCAGACGTCGCTGGTACTTCAGTAACTTGATCTGTTCATCTGTTTGCTGTTATATAACAAAAGTCATATTAAACCATTGCTATATACATAACACAATCTACGGGTAACATTATTCAATTTTCATTAAAAAATCATTTTTTCTTTTTTGTTATTTTTTTAGTTTCTATGCAAAATGTTGTACAAGTTGTATCTGAAATCAATTGAAATAACATCATTTTCAGGATATTTTATATGATTAGTTAAAAAAACATGATATTAAGAGGATTTAACACAAAATACATGGTATTAACAAAATAAAATTACATTGATGATATATAAGGGAAATAGTGTTTGGGAAAAATATTATATAAAGAGGAATGTGATATTAACATGTGCGATATTAAGTGGAATCCACTGTACCACAATCTGGAAAGCTATAAAAGAATAACATATAATTGAAGAATTACCTTGACAGCGAATTCATTCTTGGCTCTAGCGTAACAGTTCATGGCCTGTTTTAAAGTTTCACATCTGTCATCCAGCCTCTGTAATCAAAAACAAAATTTTACTATGTAGCTGAAGCTAATATTATTGTATCTGCCTCACAAAATCTTATTTAAATTTACAAAGAGTGACCTACTTATCGCATGGACTGACAAACCACAACACAGAGAAGGATACATATATCAGGGGGAGTTGCTTCAGATTGCGAGTTCTAACACAGCATGTTCTTGACAAGTTCATCAGACTTTCTTCAATATTACACCCTTAGATAACCTTATAAGTTATGTCACTGACACCCTTAACAAGCCACAGCAATTGTACTAGTAAGAATTGTACCTGCTGCCCCCATTGCATGATCGTAGAAGGCGACTAAACTTGGGATCTTATCTTTTCCATTCTTTCTAAACAACTTTCTCTTCGTAATGTCTCCCTTGACACAACCTCACTTTTGGCCTTTAGTTGAGCGTTCGCCCCTGTGAGGAAGGCAAGTGGTGCTGTCCCCAGGCCGAGACATACCAGAGTCTCTAACAATGGTAGTTACTACTCCCTGTGAGGAAGGCTATGGGTGCTGTCCCCAGGCCGAGACATACCAGAGTCTCTAACAATGGTAGTTACTACTCCCTGTGAGGAAGGCTATGGGTGCTGTCCCCAGGCCGAGACATACCAGAGTCTCTAACAATTGTAGTTACTACTCCCTGTGAGGAAGGCTCTGGGTTCTGTCCCTATGGGAGTGGAACGACTGGTTCGCCTGTTGTCAGTATAATATGAACGGGTGGAGTGTTCTGCTGGGGGCCTTTGGCAGTATACTTCAGTGTTGTAGCACTTTAAATCAGCAAAAGATCCGGACTATCGCAAGAAGGCTTACACGAATATATCGCAGCCTCAAAAATACACATGCTCTCAACACACACCCACATCGCATACACTGGGAGGCCGTCCTTAAATGTTAAAAGGACAAAAAAACAATCAACCAACCAACCAACAAGCTGAGTAGTTTCCTTCTGACACCAGACTTATACAACAGATGTTTCCCCTAGCCCTGACAGCAGACTTAGTTTTTTTTCATAAATAGATGTCTGGTGTGAGCCTCAGTTTCCTTTCAGGCACCCTGACAGCAGACTTAGATATTTCACAGATAGATGTCTGGTGTAGGTCCAGAATGAACTGCTCTATGAAAACATGGAATTGTCCGAAGTTGTTTGGTGCCAGGGAGTGACAAATAAACAAAAAGAGAAGGTCCAGAAATCTTCTAAAACCAGAATGATATTTTCCGTTTTCGGTCTGAATTGATCAGTATGGCTTGTTGAGATTAGTCACTCCCTTGACCCACGGAAATGGAGGTTGCTCAGGTGGGAAGTTTTAAACAATTGTAAAAAGATGACTCTACAAACAGAATCTAGCAGCTGTTGGCCATAATAAGGACCAGAGGAAAGGCTCGGGCTAGCCAGACATCTGTCTGTCAAAATATGTAAGTCTGGTGTCAGGGTCAGAGGAAAGATATTATAGCGCCCTATCTAGCTAACATAAATTTCTCTAAAGTGCTTTACAGTACATAGATATACATTTCTTACACAACCAGTACATTTAACATATACAGTTCTACTATGCAATGTATATATATATACCGGTACATACAATTCTGAGGAGTTCGCATGAGCTGCCTTATCAGACACTTACTACCAGTCCTATACCACCTGGCTAATATCTCCCTATGTGTGTATCTATGTGTGTGTGATGGAGATGTATTGTATTCTGTTGGTAGTGGGGCTGTGCTTCCAAGAGCATCTTTTATAGTGACACCTCTCTTGAATGCTACAGCACAGATACTGCATCACCCACCCCAGACAATTTTATACTCCACCTGGGTTGTTGGAGCTGTGCAGGCAGGAGAAAAACATTTCCCCTGAATATTCCATGGGTACAACCACTTAGGAGGTCGAACCCCCACCTTCTGCATGGAAGGCCGGAGTGTTAACCACTTGACCAACCCGCGCATTATGTGGGGTGTTGGGCCAGAAGAAACTCACAGTGATGCAGGTTCTATAAAATCAAAACACTTTGATAAACTTGAGTCAGACTTACCTCATCATCAAAACTCTTGACAACCTTACAGTTAGCCTCCTCCACGAAGTTGTCCTCCTGGTAATACAGATCTTCCATCATCTGAGGGTTCTGATGGCGACAGTACTGAAACATTGGAGCACATCATAATGAATCCTCTTAGTGCACCTCCTAAAAACTAGATTCTGGAAAAACCTTTAGCCTTGGGACAAATTTTCAGTATAACAGCTGAATAAAAATCAAATATTGAAATATTTCAATGCATCAACAGGTTTATCATTATTATTATTATATTTAACATGAACATTGATACAGCTGTAACCATCCCTTGTTTACCTAAGATTTCCTTAAACATTGATCTCAGCCAATTTTCACTCATCACTGTCAAATCAATTTACTAAGTTTTTCATTTTACAAATTTATTATCAAGAGTTGAATGTTGTTTTCTGTTCAAGAACAAAAAGATCAGTAAAATGTCATATTGATTAAATCTTTTACAGAATTCTTTTTCATTTATTTCACATTAAAAGATCAAACTTGTATATCAGGAGTAATTTGTCAGCCCTGTAAACAATACAATGAGTATATTCACCTGTATGAAGAGAGAATAGGCTATGGGCATGTTTCTGATGGCCATGAAGAAATCTCCATCCTTCATGTCATTCTTAAGCTTCAGGAGGACTGTGTAAACTGTAACAAAACAAGCTTAGTATTAGAATTAATATCCCCTGATTTTCCCCCTTTCGTGGGGGGTAATCATATTGTAGGTTAATATCTTTTGTCATTTTCATGCGGTTGACACAAGATATGTTGCTTAGAAACTGAACAAAAACTAAAGTTTTATACACAGAAATTGGATAATATTTGTTGCCATGATTGCACGGAAAGGTAATCAAGGGGTCATAACTTTGCCAAATAAAGTCTGTCAAGAGTGGCGGTTGAGCTTGGTCGAGCCCGTTTGTTGCTGTTATTGCACGGAAATGGCAGAAAAAGACTTTTTTTGTTAATAAAGGGGACTTAAATCCACTAAATTATGTCTGCCAAAAGTGGCGATCGAACTTCATTGAGCCCTATAAGCATTTTACCTTGTAACAAAAGTTTCAAGAAAATCGGATAATATTTGTTACCATTATTGCACGGAAACAATGTGTGACAGATGGACAGATAGTTTTATTGTCTTTGTACTTTAACAGGGGTCTCCTTGTAGATGTTTCCTTTGTTTATATTCCGTTAAATTTTTATAGATTTTTATTCAAACTGTGACCTTGTCACAAAAAGTATTTCCTTGTCTTGTTAACATACCAAGGTCAGTGTCCCCACTCTCTATAGCCTTAGACAGGGCCAGCTGGTCTTTACTCATCTTCATTAAGAGGGGAACCTGTTGGGCAGCCCGGGGCTCGAAGTCCAGCAGCTGAACACAAAACACAAAATACATTAGCACAAAATGGTGTCTGAATCTGATGCAAAAAGTAAATCCTACTTCAACCTATATCTGAATAATTATATGGACTGTGTTGAATGCCAATTCCAGAGATTTGAAAGTAAAGTCGAACCTCGTAATCTCAAACAAACTTGGAGACCCTATTTAATTTGAAGTATGACCTTTGGTCCCTTCCAAACTTCTCACTATAATTATTTCAAATACAGTTGACTCCACTTAATATCACTCCTGTTAATATCACATTCCTCTTTATATAATGTTTTTCCCAAGCACCATTTTTCTCTCTATATAATCTATGTAATTTTATTTGGTTAATATCATGTATTTTTTGGTGAATTCCTCTCAATATCATGTTTTTCTTAACCAATCACATAAAATATCTGGAAAATGATATAATTTCCATTGATTTCAGATACAACTTGTACAAAATGTTGCATAGAAAATAAAAAATATCCCCAAAATTGATATTTAATTGAAATAATGTTGTCTATATACTGAAACATCTTCATATGTACATTGAAAAGCTTACTTTTAGTTATGGAGATTGGAAATGCACTAGATTTAACTTGATTTAGTGGAAAAACATGTTTCTCTTAATGTCACATTCCTGTTAATATCATGTTTTTGTCTGACAAATGCAACATGATTTAAAGAGGAGTGCACTTGGAATCACACAAAGTTTTCCTACACTCTGGTCAACTTCAAGATTACAAGGTGCAACGATGTCAGAAAGTAGATATTATCCCAAATTTCAGTTTCAACAAATAATTTCATCAAATAGCTGTCAGAGACATTGTTGATCATGATTGCCCCACCCTTACCCGAATTGCTAGGTCTGTACGGCCACATTCTAGAGCCTGGCTAGCTATATCACAGTAGGACACGCCCGGTGTGTCACCAAGTTTCTGAGCCACGGCCCTGGCTATTGTCTCATCATCTTCATTCTTCTGTTTCACCTGCAAAAGGGACAAACAGCCATCTTTGATCTACATATTCATCTCACATATATAAGTCTGTCTTTAGAAATTACAATATCTCCTTCTTTCTTACTCCTTCAAATCTCGCGCTTACAACCAGGATGTGAACACAGGTTCATTCTTTGTGCATGACACTTTTCAGAACACATGGTGGACTGTGACCGCTTCAATTAAAGAATGATTTACGACTGCCTGGTGCTTATATATTCAGTACATTGTTATTTATTTCTTGAAATTCTTTATATATGGTAGTAGATATTAAGCATAACAAAATATTATCACTAAAAACATATTTAAAATGTAAGTCAAACATAGTGTCCATATAACAGACGGCCACAAATGCAAATTACATGTTTTCGCCAAAGCAATTACAGGAATGTATAGGTATGTACTTGAGATCTTTCATCTAGGTGTAAATCCCGTAATTTATATAATGTCAGAGTACTTGAGACCATGCAATTCAATTTTATCTGTGTGTAAATCTTGTACTTTATTTTATGCGCGATTTTTGACCTAACTTACCTTGTAACACGCCCAATGAGCCAGGATACGACTAGCCCCCTCCTGGTCTGGAATCTTCAAGTACTGACAGAGTTTAATGGCGAGGTGGAACATCTTCCTGAGGACCAGCCTGTCAATCATCACCGCCATAGACAGGTGCTCCAGTCTAAAACTCAGTTAGGGACACTTAATAGGTGACAAGGATTACTCGCAATTATACGTCTCTTCTTTCTCACTTTGTCCATAACATTATAAAGTTCAAACGGAATATAATAGTATGACAAAATAAATAAAGCTCGATGGTATAAGTAACTTGGACAAGTTTCAATTTTATAACATAATTTATCAATACCACACTATAAAAAGTGGATGCTATAATGTAATTTCTCAAAATTCACATGTTTTTACCCAAAAATGACAGAACCTGCAAATAAGTTTCCTCCAAGTTTCAGTAAAGCATTCAGTATGATGATTTCAGTACTACTTTAAGTTTCAATTCAATTGGATACTGGGTATCAGTAACACTGTAAATATTGGACTTGAACACAAATTCTCAAATTCCCATGTTTGTGACCATTCTCATTTGACCTCTGACCTTGACATGTAAGTTGATACCTTGTTGGGACAAGAATACCCCTGTTTGCTGGTTGCTAAGTGTTTACAGTGATCAAGACAAGACACAACGGAACAGACATACCCCCCCCCCCCAAATCGTGTATATCAAGGAATGTCAACAAGGATACTGTGTGTAGGTGATGGGGATGCCAATCTTGTGATGGCGGACTTGATTGATGACCCGCAGCATCTGGCACATGTTGACAAACGTCTCGGGGCTGTAATCGGTCAGGAAACACTTCCCAAATGTCGCTGCCTGGAAAAAACAATATTACAACTGTCGTACAACAGCAGATTTCTGTTGTTAAGTGCCTAAAATCAACAATATTAGAACTGCTGTTTTCTGTTCTTTACTGGTACTGAACTGTTTGCTACTTTACAACAACATTGCAATCTTCAGTACAGTAAAACCATCATATTGCTACTTTATCTCTTACCAGTAAAACCTATAATTCATAACCGTCTTACCTATATCTCTATACTGCCATTATATTATTACATTAATATCAGTAAAACCTATAGTTCGAACCCTATTTTGTATAAAATTATATATATCTACTGCCAACATATTTCAAGGTCCCTTTTCCCCCTTAATAGATCCTTTTTTCTTATTTAAGGCATTACCAGACTCCTTCCTACAACTAGAGTTTCTCTGGAGTGGATAGACATGTTAGACATGTTTTATTAAACACCAATTAATATACAATATCAATATATAATTCAACTTTATCAGCACTGCTCAAGATGGAAACAGTATCCTCAAACTTGTTTATATAATTAAAGAAAAGTGTTTATATGAATCTATAAGTGACTGTCTACTTTCCACTCTACTTACCCTGAGTAAAGATTTCTGTGTCAGTTTCCACTCTACTTACCCTGAGTAAAGCTTTCTGTGTCAGTTTCCATTCTACCTACCCTGAGAAAAGCTTTCTGTGTCAGTTTCCACTCTACTTACCCTGAGTAAAGCTTTCTGTTCGTCAGTTTCCACTCTACTTACCCTGATTAAAGCTTTCTGTGTCAATTTCCACTCTACTCACCCTGAGTAAAGCTTTCTGTGTCAGTTTCCATTCTACCTACCCTGAGTAAAGCTTTCTGTGTCAGTTTCCACTCTACTCACCCTGAGTAAAGCTTTCTGTGTCAGTTTCCACTCTACTCACCCTGAGTAAAGCTTTCTGTGTCAGTTTCCACTCTACTTACCCTGAGTAAAGCTTTCTGTTTGTCAGTTTCCACTCTACTTACCCTGAGTAAAGCTTTCTGTTTGTCAGTTTCCACTCTACCCACCCTGAGTAAAGCTTTCTGTGTCAGTTTCCACTCTACTCACCCTGAGTAAAGCTTTCTGTGTCAGTTTCCAATCTACTTACCCTGAGTAAAGCTTTCTGTTTGTCAGTTTCCACTCTACTCACCCTGAGTAAAGCTTTCTGTTTGTCAGTTTCCACTCTACTCAACCTGAGTAAAGCTTTCTGTGTCAGTTTCCACTCTACTTACCCTGAGTAAAGCTTTCTGTGTCAGCTTCCACTCTACCTACCCTGAGTAAAGCTTTCTGTGTCAGTTTCCATTCTACCTACCCTGAGTAAAGCTTTCTGTGTCAGTTTCCACTCTACTCACCCTGAGTAAAGCTTTCTGTGTCAGTTTCCACTCTACTCACCCTGAGTAAAGCTTTCTGTTTGTCAGTTTCCACTCTACTTACCCTGAGTAAAGCTTTCTGTTCGTCAGTTTCCA
Source organism: Mimachlamys varia (assembly GCA_947623455.1). Lineage (NCBI taxonomy): Eukaryota > Metazoa > Mollusca > Bivalvia > Pectinida > Pectinidae > Mimachlamys > Mimachlamys varia. The sequence goes on from OX392529.1 coordinate 60,952,741, forward strand.
CTCTACCCACCCTGAGTAAAGCTTTCTGTGTCAGTTTCCACTCTACTCACCCTGAGTAAAGCTTTCTGTGTCAGTTTCCAATCTACTTACCCTGAGTAAAGCTTTCTGTTTGTCAGTTTCCACTCTACTTACCCTGAGTAAAGCTTTCTGTTTGTCAGTTTCCACTCTACTTACCCTGAGTAAAGCTTTCTGTTTGTCAGTCTCTATCTCAAACCCAGCGGCCTCTATACACTGGTTGACTGCCACTTCTAGCTTGTCTTTGATCATACGGATGTACTCGTCCGCTTTCTGAGATCCTTTCTGTAGATACATGTATCAAATGTCACATGGATAATGCACAATTATTATGTCTTCATGGCGATTTGAGCAAATGAAATTCAAATAGCAGAAAAATCAAATTTATTTTTGAATATGCCCAGGAGAAGAAATCATGATGATTTGTCTCAATAAGGGGATATGATTTAAACAAAACAATGACTAAGTATTTGTTAGCACTTCTATTTAATTAACCACAATATATATGGGTGGGCTTATTGACAAGCATGGGTCTATTACTGGATGAATACAGTATTTAAATATCATGATGATAAGTGAGAAATTCATCAATGGTTACCTTGCAGTGGTTAAGAGAATCTGCTCATCAAAATTGTTGTTGATTGTTAAAGATTGTTAAGCAGATTGTTAAACCTAAAACAGTTCAAATTCTTTCAAATTGTTTAGAACTCAAAAAATCTTACCAGTGATGATACAACTTAATTCAGTCACCCCTGAAATTTCATAATGAATCATTCCAAATTCTGAATTGGAAGAGTTCAAATAAGTCTTCAGGGTAGAATGAGTTAATTAAAAGAAATCTTGAAGCTGTAGTAATTTTTAAATGATTGTTACATATTACTGTATACCTGGTTATTAGGCCTAACAGATCAGGAGAAAGAATTACCATATCAGATACCCCTCAGCCTCTTTTAATAACTCACGTGAAATTCTCGGGAAGCTTCGTATAACATAGCCCCTGGCTCCATAGATCCTATCTTAAATATGTGTTCTGTTACCTCTGAAACAAGACACAACACACATATATATATAATCAAGCATTAGGGCAACATATCCAGGATCAGCAGTGATTTTTTCATCCCTTTTTTACAGGGGCCTGTACCTTTTCAAATGGGAAAATACAGCGGTATTTTCCCCCGATTGGGAAAATTTGCTGTTGGTTTTAAATGCAAAAAATAACAATAAATCACATATGAAGGGAAAATATGAGAAAGAAATTGGGAAAATACAACAAAATTTCTCTAGGGGAAGGGGCCGAAATTCGGCCCCAAATCGACCCTAAAAAAACACTGATCAGTTAGAAATAGTCATCACAGACAAGCATTAGGGCTACAGATCCAGGATCAGTTAGAACTAGTCGTCACAAACAGGCATTAGGGCTACAGATCCAGATTCACCCAGAATTTTAAAATGATAAAAAATATTTAAGACATTACATCTTGCATTAACAATGGAACCCATTTTAAGAAGTTGAATCATTTGCTTCTTACTAAACAAAGTAACAGTTTGTGTGAAAGACTGTTTATTGTAGTTCAGAAATATATGAACAGTGGTAAGTTCATTTAATCACTAAAAGCTGAGTATCAAGTTTCTATTTACAATGTTCATTTTTACACAACAGGTCATGAAAGATCAACACATGACAGCGAGGTCACAGTATGACCTCCTCTTTGGAATGCTAAGAAACTACAAAAACAGGTCACCTCACGACCTACTTTAAGTTGATATATATCGAGTTCACCTAATGACCTATTTTTTTTTGTCTGCAGGATAACTGAACTACTCAGTAGTGAAGCGGACTCGACTTGTACCCAGGAGTGGGACTACTTACCGGGTACTTTGTGGAGGAACTCGTGTTGGTAGTTACCAATAATCCTTGTACCATCCATCTCTTGTACTAAATGGGCTGGAGACTCAAAGTTATATCTGACAACATGTTAAAGAAACTGACCACCATCGACAAACACTAAACCTAACCCCAACAAGAGTACTGTAGAGTGGATAAATATCCGCATGTCCTATGTCAAAGTGAAAACATTGTATTACAAAGCAAAAATAGGGAAATACAAAAACATTTGTTCAAATGAAATGTCACAAAGGAAGCCAAGTTTCAATTGTTCTACCAAGTTTGAAAGATATTTATGTAAAGGGCAATAACTCTATCTAAATATAGTCAAATCTAACCAATGTTCCCGAAATTGTACTCAAAGTGACTAGAAAATAGCTTTATCAGAGCTGTATGGAAGGAATTTCATATTTTAGATTGGCAATGATGAAAATGTGTCTGATGGTTAAACGCCTCAATTTATTCCGGGTAGGGGGTATACATGCATCATGATTGACAGAGCTACATTACGTCCTCTGAACAGACATCAAAATCCACAAGGATACCGTATCCAGTCTTTCTGAGGCCCCACGACGACCATCAGGGTACCCCACATGGCCACCACAGCTCCAATACCACACCTGCAAGGTCAAGGTCATATGTGAATTAAGTTACCCCAAACATCTCCCCATACTATGCCAATCTATATGCAGCTCAAGGTCATTACATTTCCATCAAGGTCAACACAAATGCTAAAGTGGATCCCAATCCCATCCCTGAAAGATCAAGGTCACCTAGCAATGTCAAGGTTGCTGACCTTACCATTAAAGTACTTCAGTTTTGACTTACCTGGTATATATTATAGAATCAGCTGATAGCATGTTTGAATATTTTTAATTTCAAATCATAATGTGATAAATAGAAGCTTACATTCCTGTCATACATACCACATCAACTGTCGAGGACAAGCTTCAGTCTTAGTGTTGAATTCACAATAAACTTTCTGAAAGGAAGCAGATAATAAGACATTAAATAGATGTCCTTAGTTAAGCTTGAAACATTTGAAAATCAGCGTACATTATCAGCACTTGTTCCGTGTCTCATACCTCAAAGTATACCCCAGGTATATCGAAAGATTACACAATGTGTACCTTATAGCTTGGCCAGAAAAATTATGCTAGAGATTAAGGGGTAAATGTAATAGAATCAATAAACTTTAATCATCTGATAAAAAACACTTAATAATAAGATAATAAGACAGATGAGGATAAAAGGTTATCTCCCCTTACACTAGAGGACGAGACAGAGAGGACATGTTACCTGTAAGTCTGAGGAACAGATGAGGATGACTGGTTATCTACCCTTACACTAGAGGACGAGATGTAGAGGACATGTTACCTGTAAATCTGAGGAACAGATGAGGATGACAGGTTATCTACCCTTACACTAGAGGACGAGATAGACATGTTACCTGTAAATCTGAGGAACAGATGAGGATGACAAGTTATCTAACCTTACACTAGAGGACGAGATGTAGAGGACATGTTACCTGTAAATCTGAGGAACAGATGAGGATGACAGGTTATCTAACCTTACACTAGAGGACGAGACGGAGGACGTGTTACCTGTAAATCTGAGGAACAGATGAGGATGACAGGTTATCTACCCTTACACTAGAGGACGAGATGGACATGTTACCTGTAAATCTGAGGAACAGATGAGGATGACAGGTTATCTACCCTTACACTAGAGGACGAGACGGAGGACATGTTACCTGTAAATCTGAGGAACAGATGAGGATGACAGGTTATCTACCCTTACACTAGAGGACGAGATGTAGAGGACATGTTACCTGTAAATCTGAGGAACAGATGAGGATGACAAGTTATCTAACCTTACACTAGAGGACGAGATGTAGAGGACATGTTACCTGTAAATCTGAGGAAAAGATGAGGATGACAGATTATCTACCCTTACACTAGAGGACGAGACAGAGGACGTGTTACCTGTAAATCTGAGGAACAGATGAGGATGACAGGTTATCTACCCTTACACTAGAGGACGAGACGGAGGACGTGTTACCTGTAAATCTGAGGAACAGATGAGGATGACAGGTTATCTACCCTTACACTAGAGGACGAGATGGACATGTTACCTGTAAATCAGAGAAACAGATGAGGATGACAGGTTATCTAACCTTACACTAGAGGACGAGATAGCCATGTTACCTGTAAATCTGAGGAACAGATGAGGATGACAGGTTATCTACCCTTACACTAGAGGACATGTTACCTGTAAATCTGAGGAACAGATGAGGATGACAGGTTATCTACCCTTACACTAGAGGACGAGATAGACATGTTACCTGTAAATCTGAGGAACAGATGAGGATGACAGGTTATCTACCCTTACACTAGAGGACGAGATGTAGAGGACATGTTACCTGTAAATCTGAGGAACAGATGAGGATGACAGGTTATCTACCCTTACACTAGAGGACGAGATGTAGAGGACGTGTTACCTGTAAATCTGAGGAACAGATGAGGATGACAGGTTATCTACCCTTACACTAGAGCAAGAGACAGAGGATGTGTTACCTGTAAATCTGAGGAACAGATGAGGATGACAGGTTATCTACCCTTACACTAGAGGATGAGATGGACATGTTACCTGTAAATCTGAGGAACAGATGAGGATGACAGGTTATCAACCCTTAATCTAGAGGACGAGACGGAGGACGTGTTACCTGTAAATCTGAGGAACAGATGAGGATGACAGGTTATCTACCCTTACACTAGAGGACGAGATGGACATGTTACCTGTAAATCTGAGGATCAGATGAGGATGACAGGTTATCTACCCTTACACTAGAGGACGAGACGGAGGACATGTTACCTGTAAATCTGAGGAACAGATGAGGATGACAGGTTATCTACCCTTACACTAGAGGACGAGATGTAGAGGACATGTTACCTGTAAATCTGAGGAACAGATGAGGATGACAAGTTATCTAACCTTACACTAGAGGACGAGATGTAGAGGACATGTTACCTGTAAATCTGAGGAACAGATGAGGATGACAGATTATCTACCCTTACACTAGAGGACGAGACGGAGGACGTGTTACCTGTAAATCTGAGGAACAGATGAGGATGACAGGTTATCTACCCTTACACTAGAGGACGAGACGGAGGACGTGTTACCTGTAAATCTGAGGAACAGATGAGGATGACAGGTTATCTACCCTTACACTAGAGGACGAGATGGACATGTTACCTGTAAATCAGAGAAACAGATGAGGATGACAGGTTATCTAACCTTACACTAGAGGACGAGATAGCCATGTTACCTGTAAATCTGAGGAACAGATGAGGATGACAGGTTATCTACCCTTACACTAGAGGACATGTTACCTGTAAATCTGAGGAACAGATGAGGATGACAGGTTATCTACCCTTACACTAGAGGACGAGATAGACATGTTACCTGTAAATCTGAGGAACAGATGAGGATGACAGGTTATCTACCCTTACACTAGAGGACGAGATGTAGAGGACATGTTACCTGTAAATCTGAGGAACAGATGAGGATGACAGGTTATCTACCCTTACACTAGAGGACGAGATGTAGAGGACGTGTTACCTGTAAATCTGAGGAACAGATGAGGATGACAGGTTATCTACCCTTACACTAGAGCAAGAGACAGAGGATGTGTTACCTGTAAATCTGAGGAACAGATGAGGATGACAGGTTATCTACCCTTACACTAGAGGACGAGATGGACATGTTACCTGTAAATCTGAGGAACAGATGAGGATGACAGGTTATCTACCCTTAATCTAGAGGACGAGACGGAGGACGTGTTACCTGTAAATCTGAGGAACAGATGAGGATGACAGGTTATCTACCCTTACACTAGAGGACGAGATGGACATGTTACCTGTAAATCTGAGGAACAGATGAGGATGACAGGTTATCTACCCTTAATCTAGAGGACGAGACGGAGGACGTGTTACCTGTAAATCTGAGGAACAGATGAGGATGACAGGTTATCTACCCTTACACTAGAGGACGAGATGGACATATTACCTGTAAATCTGAGGAACAGATGAGGATAACAGGTTATCTAACCTTACACTAGAGGACGAGATAGACATGTTACCTGTAAATCTGAGGAACAGATGAGGATGACAGGTTATCTACCCTTACACTAGAGGACGAGATGTAGAGAGACATGTTACCTGTAAATCTGAGGAACAGATAAGGATGACAGGTTATCTACCCTTACACTAGAGGACGAGACGGAGGACGTGTTACCTGTAAATCTGAGAACCAGATGAGGATGACAGGTTATCTACCCTTATACTAGAGGACAAGATGGAGGACATGTTACCTGTAAATCTGAGGAACAGATGAAGATGACAAGTTATCTACCCTTACACTAGAGGACGAGATGGAGGACATGTTACCTGTAAATCTGAGGAACAGATGAGGATGACAGGTTATCTACCCTTACACTAGAGGACGAGACGTAGGACATGTTACCTGTAAATCTGAGGAACAGATGAGAATGACAGGTTATCTACCCTTACACTAGAGGATGAGATGTAGAGGACATGTTACCTGTAAATCTGAGGAACAGATGAAGATGACAAGTTATCTACCCTTACACTAGAGGACGAGATGGAGGACATGTTACCTGTAAATCTGAGGAACAGATGAGGATGACAGGTTATCTACCCTTACACTAGAGGACGAGACAGAGGACGTACATGTTACCTGTAAATCTGAGGAACAGATGAAGATGACAGGTTATCTACCCTTACACTAGAGGACGAGACGGAGGACATGTTACCTGTAAATCTGAGGTACAGATGAGGATGACAGGTTATCTACTCTTACACTAGAGGACATGTTACCTGTAAATCTGAGGAACAGATGAGGATGACAGGTTATCTACCCTTACACTAGAGGACGAGACAGAGGACGTGTTACCTGTACATCTGAGGAACAGATAACGATGACAGGTTATCTACCCTTACACTAGAGGACGAGACGTAGGACATGTTACCTGTAAATCTGAGGAACAGATGAGAATGACAGGTTATCTACCCTTACACTAGAGGATGAGATGTAGAGGACATGTTACCTGTAAATCTGAGGAACAGATGAGGATGACAAGTTATCTACCCTTACACTAGAGGACGAGATGTAGAGGACATGTTACCTGTAAATCTGAGGAACAGATAACGATGACAGGTTATCTACCCTTACACTAGAGGACGAGATGTAGAGGACATGTTACCTGTAAATCTGAGGAACAGATGAGGATGACCCCGCTGTCTGTGTACAGAGCCAGGAACTTGTTGTTGAAGGAGAGAGCCATCTTTATATACTCTTTTACTTCAGTGTTTGTCTGTGGTGTCTGCAACAATCAAGAATCAGCATTAACTGTGATATCATACAAGACTCCTGCGGTAAAATATTCTGTTCAGTGAAGAAGAAATACAACATATAACAGTCAGTTGCTACAAATACTTTGACACATAATTTACATAGCACTGCGGCTAGTATTCAATAGTATTCAAACCTTTATATCCATGTACGCATAATACATAAAACAAAACATTTCTAATCTGACTGTAGACTGACAAATCTTCTGGACACAAAATAAAAGTCAGATTAGACAATACGTCATTCTGGACCACACTACACTGTCTGTCCAGGGACCACTGGGCTGAGTGATCCTTGTATACTGACCTGGTTTTGATATTGACCTCCATGGTCAATCAGAAACAGCTCGTTGCCCTTAGCAACCAATGCTCGGGACTGTCGGTCAAGATTTAGAACTGCCCAGCTGCTAGGCGCTGACTGCAAACCTACAAAGCAGTTACAAGTTAAAATTGATCTCAATTTGTACATTGTAAACTGACTGTACACTATGGGTAAACAAACATATTTATGTATTTTCATTTACAGTTCAGCACAAAATTATATGTACAGTAGAAACATTGATATTTTCTCATAACTGTTTCTCTAGGATCTATATATATTTGTTTTACCAGAACTTTTAGCTTTTTTAGACTTTCAAAAATTATTCATTCATTTTTGCATTAGGTCTACGAAAGATATCCCCCCCCCCCCTATTATAAAAGCTATTTTTTCAGCAAAACTGTGATACAAGTACATGTACATGTATTTATATTAATTTAAAGGAATTTTGAGATGCATGCATGTGTCTGACAATACAATGGCCAGTCAAGGAAACAAAGCACACATGTGATAAATGAGGCATTTAAAATATCCAAGTTCCATGTACATAAAAAAGGACCACTGTATTGGCTACCAGCATTAGACCTTGCTAAAAGTGGTGTAAATAGCAGGGGGTCATATTAACTCATGTATCAATTAAAAAGAGAGATTTTCAACACCCCTTCAATTTGTAAGCATATGTTTGATATGGCTACAGATTAAGCAGTCATAAGATATTCTTGAAATATTTTTTTTGTGTAACACATGGTACACTGGTGGCCGTGGGTGTACCTGGGACCTCGGCCAGTCTCCGTATCCTGGGGTCGTCTACGCTGTTGATGATAAAGATCCGGTAGGTACTGGTCAGTACTGCTATCCCTGTGCCCTGGAAACTGTTAAATATCTCACAGTCCAACACCTTCACGTCCTTGGCTTCCTGTCAAACAGACAAAGGGCTAATAGTTACACTGGAACTTATCTAGAATTTAGGGGAAACTACCCTTTCCTGACTTCAGGGGAAAGAAAACACTTTTAGGGGAATTCGCAAAAATCAAAGTTAAAAAATTTTAACTTCAAGTGAAAACAACAAAAGGTTAATTATATAAAACAAATTCTAAAGGATTTTGGGTAGATACTGACATCAAAGTGAAGGGAAATTCAATATTTCAGTAAATTTAGCACAGTTCTGAGGGGAAAAATTAACAAAATTCTTGATGGGGAAACTACCCATAAACGGCAGTAAAAAAAGGCCCAGATTATTCCCTGTAACATTCTTCCAAAATTGTTTAATGCTTTTAGTTGACAGAAATTATATCACAAGTATATTGTTACACAATGACCACTATATATTTACCACAAAAATGGCCACTATATATCCCAACAATGGCCATTTGGCTGTAAAGATTACTGACTTCTGTCAGCAAAACTATAAGTCTCTTTGTGTTAATCATTTGGTTTGGTTTATTTTGTTTACGTCCTTTTCACAGCCATGGTCATTAAAGGCTGAGCCAGGTTTTGGAGGTGGAGGAAAGCCAGAGTTCTCAGAGAAAAATCATCCACCTACGGTCAGTACCTGGCAACTGAAATACATGGGTTTTGAACTTGCCAGATGTGGAGGGCTAGAATGATGGGACACATTAACCACTCAGCCACCACGGCCCGTGATGATCACTATAACCTCTATATTCTGGGAATTTCACAGCCGCTATATAGACCGTTAGTATTTTGTCAGGACAATTTCTAGATTTGTATCGTAGTTACAGCAACTGACCTGACCCATGCCAAACATGCGTTTGAAGTTGAGGAACATGTCGTAGGAGAGAACCATGCCATCGTCCTGGACACACAGCAAATCCTCTGTGTTTGACCACCCCATCTTGACCACTTGACCACTACTCCACTACAACATAAGTGATATTCACATGAAACATCTCAATCATTTACAAAATTAGAATTACGACACATTTTCATGGAAACAACTTCAATCTCTCAAAATAAACAAGAGGCCCAGGGGCCTCAACGGTCATCTGACTATAAAGATCTATATCATTTGTGTTTGTTTTTGCCAAGTTGTTCAAAGATATCTACATACATGTTTATAACCCCTGTGACCTTGAAAGTATAAGTGAAGGTCTATATGAGGAATCTTTGCACCAATCTGTCCCAGGTACCCATTGGCCAAATATCAGCACCTAGGGCCTTTTGGTAAGCGAGAAGACGTTTGTTAAAAGATTTTTACATGTTTTACCCTTGCGACCTTGAAAGTAGGTCAAGGTCATTCATACAAGGAAACTTTGTAGCACTCCATTAAAGGTACCTACTGGCTAAATATCAACACCCAGGGCCTTTAAGTTGTTGAGGAGAAGATTGTTAAAGGTATTTTTACATGTTTGACCCCTATGACCTTGAAGGTAGGTTGAGGTCCATTGTATGAGGAAAGTTTGTAGCACTCTATCCCAGGTACCTACTAGCCAAATACCATATTACTCTGGGGGATTTGGTTAGCGAGAAGAAGATTGTTAAAAGATTTTACATATTTGACCTCTGTGACCTTGAAAGTGGGTCAAGATCATTCATATGAGGAAACTTGATAGCACACTATGCCAGCTACCTACCAGCCAAATATCAGCACCCAGGGCCTTTTGGTTATTGAGAAGAAGATTGTTAAAGATTTTTACATATTTGACCCCTGTGACCTTGAAAGTGGGTCAAGATCATTCATATGAGGAAACTTGATAGCACACTATGCCAAGTACCTACCAGCCAAATATCAGCACCCAGGGCCTTTTGGTTATTGAGAAGAAGATTGTTAAGATTGTTAAAGATTTTTACATATTTGACCCCTGTGACCTTGAAAGTAGGTCAAGGTCATTCATATGCGGAAACTTTGTAGCACTCCATGCCAGGTACCTACTGGCCAAATGTCAGGACCCTGGGGCTAATGGAACTTGAGAAGAAGATTCTTAAAACTTTTTACCCATTATAGCCCCAGTGAACCTTTGACCCCGTCCAGCGCTTAAAGTTGAACTTTGACCTAAACACAATATGTCAGAAAAAGATTTGCATTGCCAGTCTACATATAATATATGCAAGTATCATCGGTCTAGATCATTCGGTTCATTAGATAATGTTGTGTAGATATTTTAACATATTTGACCCATGTGACCTTGAAAGTAGGTCAAGGTCATTTATATGAGAAAACTTTAGAGTACTCTATCCCTGGTACCTACTGGCCAAATATCAGAACCCTGGGCCTTATGGAACTTGAGAAGAAGATTCTTAAAGCTTTTTACCTATTATAACCCATGTTAACCTTTGACCCCGTCCAGCACTCAAAGTTGACCTTTGACCTAAACACAATATATTAGAAAAAGATTCGCATTGCTGGTCTACATATCATACAAAAATATCATTGCTCTAGATCATTTAGTTCTTTAGATAATGTTGTGTAGATTTTTTAACATATTTGACCCCTGTGACCTTGAAAGTAGGTCAAGGTCATTTATATGAGGAAACTTTAGAACACTCTATCCCAGGTTCCTACTGGCCAAATATCAGAACCCTGGGCCTTATGGAACTTGAGAAGAAGATTCTTAAAGCTTTTTACCTATTATAACCCATGTTAACCTTTGACCCCGTCCAGCACTCAAAGTTGACCTTTGACCTAAACACAATATATTAGAAAAAGATTCGCATTGCTGGTCTACATATCATACAAAAATATCATTGCTCTAGATCATTTAGTTCTTTAGATAATGTTGTGTAGATTTTTTAACATATTTGACCCCTGTGACCTTGAAAGTTAGTCAAGGTCATCGATATGAGGAAACTTTGTAGCACTCTATCCCAGGTGCCTACTGGCCAAATATCATTACCCTAGACCTTTTGGTTACTGAGAAGAAGATTGTTAAAGGTTTTTACATATTTGACCCCTGTGACCTTGAAAACAGGTCAAGGTCATTGAAATGAGGAAACTTTGTAGCACTCAATCCCAGGTGCCTACTGGCCAAATATCAGCACCTAGAGCCTTTTGGTTACTAAGAAGAAGATTGTTAAAGGAAAAGTTTACGGACGGCGGACGGCGGACGGCGGACGGCGCACGGCGCACGACGACGGACGAAGCATGATGGCAATAGGTCATCTTGACCCTTCGGGTCAGATGACCTAACAAACCAAAAGAATAAAAGCATCTTTAATAAAGTAATTTTGACAGGAAAAGGTTTATCAATCGATTAAAGTAAAAAAAAAAAATGCTTCATAAAATGGGACATTACAAAGTAAACGGTACCTACCCTCATCTGACTGATTTGGTTGCCTGCAGCCGTGAACACTGTAATGATTGGTTTTGTGGAAACTTGGACTCGGGCGGTCTTTGATTCATCTCGGTAGAGAGCTAAAACATAAAAATAAACCAGTTGGAAATACCACCAAGTTGAGACTTATTGAGCATTCATTGACTACCTATACATACATATGTTTGGAATTCTTTAAAGTAAATTTCATAAAATTGAAAATTAAATGCGAAAACATGACATAATTGAAAATAGAAATACTTTAGATTAGAAGATGGTAACAAGTAATAAGCCATGTTGTGTAACTCATCGTCCCCCCCCCCCCCCCCCCACCATGACTTTGCTCTTGGACGTGTATTGTAATGGGAAAGGCAGTGATTTTATTTGCCCAGTTTTACAGTCGATATATTAAGGCTGTTTCCCTTAGTCAAAATTTGTGATTTTTTCCAGAAATGAAGCAAAATTCAAAAATATTTTCCCATTTTATCTGGAAATCCTACTAAATTTTCCCATTTCAATAAGACACAGGCTGCTGTAAAATCAAGGCAGCAAAAACACCGGTCAAAGGGAAAGCATTTGACCAGATCAGAGCTTGAACATAGGACCATTAAAACCTTAAAAAAACACTCAACAAATTGAGCTATTTGATCGCTGATCATGACGACCCACCCAGGCCAGATGCAGCATTACTCAAGACAATACAGCAAATCCTAAACACCCTAACAACAAAATTCGGTAATACACACCTATTGGGCCTCCATAAGGCGCGGCTGCTACTGTGAACTTCTCAAGGTCAATCAGGTCACTCCATCCCATAGCATACAGCTCATTTTTTCTGTCAATAAATAATAATAAGTTATGATTAATACATGGAAAAACTAATAGGCACCTAATATTATCTTCCATATAACACCTTTTATTATGTTTAATATGACCGTGTAACTCATACCTAGTTACATGGTCACTTATAATTAAGACTAACCAAGTCCAATTCTGCTACTGCACATATATGTTGTACATCGTCAAACATTATTTAAACCAAATTAAATGTTAGGACAACTAAGATTCATGCATATGTTGATGCACCTGGTAATTAACAGTTCTCATCTTCCCTTCCAAACGTGCACTTTCCTTTATAGCAGAAGTGGAGAAAATGCAATGGGCCATATCTAGGAGTAGGACTTGAACTTCCACATAGATACACTAGATCTGACAACCGGTAATTATTATATATAATGGGCTACCCAGTCACTAGGCCCAATATGTCCCACTGCAGATTGTAATGGCTGAGTTAATTGACAAAATTTTCTCTAACTAGAAGCTTGAAAGCAACCTAAATCCTATGAAAAATTTGAATCTGCCATACTACTCCCCCCTCCCTTTTTTAATATGTTCGCCCCCGAACACCACAACCCAGGTTCCTAATATAACTTGTCAATCACCACAGGGAGGGTCACAGATACCAAAGTTCTGGAAGGATAATAGTGAGTGTGTTTCTACCAGAGATCGAACCCACAATCTCTAGGTTCCAAATCGGACCCCCTGCTACCGATTTATAATTGAAATTCCCTTTAGTCAAGCGGTAGGGTGTAGAGACTGAAAGACAAATTTTACGTATCAAATTTGGTGTCGTTAACCAGTAGCTCCAAGGGTAGAAGGTATACACTAACTGTATACCTGTGGAGATATCAGCTAACCTAGGTTTTAATGTTTTTGTTTTCAGATTAAAGACTTTGTGAAGGAACGAATAGTGTAAAGAAGGTTTGTTTTTTCATTACTCCTTCCTTTTACATCTGTATATAATCTGTATTAGCACTAAGGTTAAATAGATTCAGTAAAGGATAAAAGGCAATATCTCCTCCTTGAAACGGGGAGGGTCATAGACACCAGTTTGTAATATGACTAGGAAAAGTGATAAAGATAGTGCCGTCGATGGGGCTCGGACCCACGACCCTTGGCTCTCGAGCCCGATGCTCCACCGACTGAGCTAAAGGGAAAGTTCCTTTAGCGCACGTTTACAAAGCAACCTAATCAATGCACATCTTTTACAGATAATTAGACAACCGGTGCCTTATTTAGATCATGGCTGCATCGTTCATTAAAATATATAAATGGTAGCAACATGTTATTTACTTGAAGTAAACATCACCAAGCGGATTCCAGTCCGCAGTTGCCATGGCAACCCTGTTTTAAGGAAGATACTCGACGAATTAATGTTTTCTAGGGCTTCGATGTTTCGTTCCGCCTTCTTATTCTTGGGTGATGTAAGCGACCTACTTTCAATATAAATATGATAGTTAAATGCGTGCATTTAACCAATCTATACGATATATAAATAAACATTCCAATTAATTCAATAATGAGACAAAAGCATAAGTACTGGTAAATCAAGCAGAATGAGTTATCATTCTTTATTTTGCAGAACGTAAGCGAGCTATATCTAAATTTAAAACGAAGAAAAATATAAATTCCGGATATGCAGCGGGTACTAAAAAAGAAAATATTGGCGTGTCGTATGTATACGTCCCTGCATATACGACCCTGGTCCCTGAAATTGGAAAATATTTACTTGATTAAATTTTAAGCGTTATGACACTGATTAATCCGCCGTTATATCTCACATTACTCACATTAGCAGGGATAAATGCAACGCTTCGAAATTATGCAGCAAATATTATAAAAAAAATAATAATAAGACCAAAGTTAATGAAAAATAATGCAGGACTATTATACTAAGGAGCTTTAGAGATATCATCTAGGTAAAGCATTAAAAAACAAATTTAAGAATATACTTTTATAATAAATTAACACATTTGGTATATTATATCCTTAAAACTATTGAGAAAATATACCTAGGATATAGATATATACAAAAAAAAGTAGAAAACAAACTGAATTATTGCAGATGTCAAAATAGATGAAGTAGAAAAATATAACAAATTTTTCAAAAATATGGAAAACGATATAAATAAAGGCCTAAATTTTATCACAGTGAAAATTACACAGAATGGAAATGTGTCCCATTTGGAGTCCACAAGGGTCTGCAATAGGCCCATTATTATTTGTCACTTAGAGTTGTATCTGATACTCTGGATTATGATCATATGTGGTGTTCTTGTTCGCAGATGTCACAAAACTATTCAAAGTTGTCATCAAAGAAAGTGCTCAAACCATTCTTCAGAATTATCTCTATAGAGAGTGGAAAATGGAGCGATATACGCATATGATTGTGAAAACTATACATCCAGGAAAATGTTATATTTCCATACAAATCATTATACGAATCATCATGTACGAAGTCTTGTGTGGAGAGTACGAAATCCTGTACCAGAAATCTATCATTAGATATCTTGTAAAATATTTCGTGTAAAAATTGAAAGTAAGACCAACTACATTAATTTAAAAATAAAATTCGCCGCAAGTTGCACTGCAATACTTCTATCAGCTGACACTTAAAAACAACTTGAAAGCCTTATATAACTGTTGATATCTAGATGACTCAAATATATTACAGCTGTGTTTGGAATTTAGAAACAACAGAATATTCAAAGTAACATTACAAGTTTAGGGGTTTAGTCAACTTTTGGCAAAAATGTCACCTATATATTGGCATATAGAAAGGTAATTATAAACACATAGAATCTGTAATGTTAGGGCCATTTTCGTGTTAGCGGTTGAACCGGTCGGACCAACGTTGTTCATTTATTATCATTCATTGATTATGATACGGACAAACCGTATATACACGTGTATGTATGTTCCACATTTAAACGAAAACGGTCATCAATATCAGTTAATGGCCTTTTGTAAGCGTATATTCGCTTCTTGGCATAATAAAATAGACCATGCAACCTATAAACAAACATGAAAAGATAACTGCTACTTTTTTGGTGCATTGTAAGTAACCTATAAATATTCAGTGCGTGGTACTTGTTAAATCCATAAGAAAATATGACAAAAGCACAAACAACTTTCATATGTCCTAATTTGGAAAAATAACAAAAAATGACTTTTTATTTCGTGGATAATTGGATGGCCGAATGTGCCCGTAATTGTGTAAGAGAAATAATGACATCATATAACACCTGAACACATGTGACGTCATATTTCACGACTTTCAATGTATCATGGACCAAACCTGTCCCAAACTGATATCAATACATGTATCTGAATTACATAATAAATATCATAGAATATATACCAATACGGAACTTTAAAAGTCATTGCTAAGAATTTAAAAATACCAGGAGAGGCAAGAATTACGCCACGGTCGAACTTAGTACAACCGGTTGTTGTTTTCAAAGCACCACAGAAATATCACTTATGTGTCACTCCTCTTGATGTCATATGAAAACAGAATTGATCTGCCGTCCAGGTTCGGCCTCTATCTAGCTTTTCCCATTATTTATAACTCCTTTACTTAGCTGTTGCGATGATACAAAATTCTCAACAAACAAAGTTTATACACAGCACCGTGTCAAAAGTGAACCAACTTTATTTTATATTTTGATATTCTTTGTATCTACGACATTTTCAATTAATTTTCCTGACTTTATTTATGGATGGATTTCGGCAATATTTTATCATTTTGTACTGAAAATATCCCCAGTTTCTTTTCAATATACTTATTCATTGTTTCTATGCAGTGTATACTTCTGGAGTAATACAGAATGATCTACAATGTTAATTTCCGTGTGACGCCATTTTTCTATATAACGATACTAAAATTACATCAAAATTGCTTCCCAAAAATTGGATGTTGTAAATAAATTATCATTTCCTTGGTCACTCAAAGCTGGAAACTGAAAATATTATGAGTTGAAACAGGAAGCAATTCTCTATAAGTATACAAAATTTGATTTAAAATGACACATAAAACAAAGCCAGGAAAATTCACTGAAGAGAGTTGAAAATACAAGGAATATATGGCAAAATAAAAAAAAAATCTTTATTCTAGATTTCGTTAGTCAGCATTAAAATATGAATAGAACTTTGTCTTTAGTAAATTAATCAGAAAAAAAACTTTAGCTTTAAACCTTTGAATTGGAAGAGTTCAAATGTGTTTTTAGGAGTATATGAAATAATTGCTACATTTAAACAACAGTTAAACAACCATCTTTTCTATACCCTCCACAATGAAGGGGGTTGGGGGTGGGGGGGGGGGGGTGTGGGGGGGGGGGGGGTGGATTTATTCATGGAGAAAGTTAAAACCAAAATGTGTATGCGTGCATCTATAAGTCACTAAAACATGCTATATCATGCATACCCGTTAACCTTCCCTCATTTTTACCATTAAATTACCAATCTCTCTCGAAATCACCCTCATTTACACACTATGTAATTATAAGTCCATTCTCACACAAATTCAAAATGTAAATCCTGTGGTCAAATGGTATCCTAGTTGGTGTATGGTGTGTGTACTGGCGCCATAATAGATGCGTCTGGATCAAATGAATACTTTTTAAGTTGTTTTGATACATAAAAAGGGGAAAACAAATTGAGTAATACAGTTTTAGAAGTATCTAAAAATAAGAATGAGGGAGATTGGATTGTTATGACAAATCAAAATACTGTAAAAATAAATGAAACGATAACATGACGTACAGATCTGAAATCAGTGTTTTTTTTTTGTTTTCGTTTTTATAAAATTGGGATTTTAAAGGCATCCGGTCCGCATCCGCGTTATATATTATATTAATTTATTTATACCGGAAGTATATGTTTATGACCAACATCCGGTTTGATTTGCTCGTTTGACAGAAGTTGACAGAAGTTGACGGGGAAGATACAGACAAAGTCACCATATTAGGTAACTATGCTTTGCTTTGTTCGCTTGGTGTATGTTAGGAAGTGAAAAGAATAGTAGAAGAAAATGGTACAAAAACGCCATTGTCTTTGTTTGGGTGGCAGTTAGTTTTAATTCCAATTCGTCTGACAGGTGCTTGCATTGTCGCAGGCTCTCCGGTTAATGAAGTCCTGTCGTTTTTCATCATCTTCTGTTCTATGTCACTCAGCCATCATTAATGATGAATCACGACAATAGTTGTTATTGTTTTGTTGGTATGATCGTTGTTTCTGAGTAATTATATGTAGGTTAAGACCGAGCTGGAGTTTATAATACACTTGGTCGCGATTTTCCCGTTCCGAGTTTCGAACCCGGTCGGTCTGCCGAACCATCTAATCCTCCGCGGGTCTGTTAATGTGATATGGGGGAGTGCACGTGGTAGCTATTTCAACACCCGCAACAATACACTTAAGTATAGTAAAATGGTCCTAAATCGCGGGTTATCAAAACACAAATGCATTGTTAGCGGTGAAGGTGTATACATGTAAAACAGCATATAGTGTACAGTCCTTCTACAGTTGAGTGTAAGCTAACCTTTACACCTAGTGCACTAGTAGTGCACTACGTTTAAACTAGTAGTGCACTACATTTAAACTACAGGTAAACTAGTAGTGCACTACACCCTGAACCCCATATAGGTCAAATACCCCTACAGGTAAATGGGCAGTCCCATCCATCTACCTGTGATTTTTACCTGTACCACACCTTTGTCGTCTGCTGGTACTTTGAAGCTGGCCTTATCATTAGTTAATATTTATAACTTTAATGTATATATATATATATATATATGCATCTTATGTAGTTATTTTTCTCAAAATACATTTTTTCTTTCATTTCAAAACTAGAAATTGTGAAATCATGATAATTACTCTTACAATTTTCCCAAAAAAATTCTTGCATACATCATATAAATAAAATAGAAAATTAATATTTATCTAGCAGTTTTGATGTCTTCTATTTCATTAAATATACACTATTAACGTTTTTTTTTTAAATTAATTTACCAATTTACAATCAAGCATATTGAAAAATTGAAGGAATATCTATTGATAATTATTTGTTTAGAAGTATATTTTTAAATATTGTAAAAAGTAATTCGAAAATAACAAATAAAATTAACTTAATTAAACTAGATATATTTATAAAATACGTTCATGCCTCTGATCTATATATTTATGAACGCGCTATAGAGTTTTGATAATCTTTATTTTTAAATGTTTTCTATATTAAGATCTGTATGTATATATATCACCACATACAACAGTGTTAATATAAATATAACAATTTGAAGTTAAAAAAAGTAATCGACTAGTCAGATTGTTCAGTATGGGACAGATGTTTTGATTTGACCCTCAGGCCTCAGGCAGTTACCTGACCTGTCTCAACCTTGTCTAGGAACACCTGCTGACATAAGCCTGTCAGTGACATAATTGAGGTGTGAATTTCTCATCTGACTATCACTGGTCAAATTTGAAACCAATTAAATTAATAAAGGGCTAAGCTGGATATGACCAGGATCATAAATATGATAATACATATTTAACTTTTACTCGGATTTATCAAGTTTATATGAAATTAAAAATCTTTGAGAATATATCTAGATATTTACACATTTCCCTTTAAATAGTAGATATTTTGAGGACTTTAATCCATTTTTTTTGTTTCATTCAGAACATTTAATTATATAATAATAAATTGATAGTACATAAAATAACATTGAAATTAATAATAATTAACTGGACAACAATGTAAGTCTATATCAGTCCTTTACCAGATTCTGGTTTTTTTAAAAATTAACTTAAAATACCAAGTATCTTATGACATTTGATTGAATACAATCCAATGACGCATTTCGATTTCTAAATATTTACATATATATATACTTGTTAAATGTTGAAAAATTATCTAGTTTATATTGGGTGTAATCAGGGACGTATATGTGAGAGAATATATACTCACTGGCTCAGTCTCTTCATATAGTTTGATAATAAAATACTAACATTCATTATACTTAATTTTATTCTTATTATCAGTATAAAAGTATTTTAAAATGATGCATTTCCAATATTTAGGCCTAAAAATTTAAGGCAATTACAGGTTGTATTAAATATGACTTGAAGGTTTATGCATATATGTAATAATGATTTTAAAAAAAAGCAAGGTCAGTTTAATGGAATCATTTTAATTAATTCTATATTGTAAGACTAAGTATACAACAAATAAATAATATGCCGTTATATTAACCTAACAAAGTTAAGCCTATGCCAGTCACATTTATTGTACTTTTAAATCAACCTAATGAATTATATAAAATCTAACTAAAAGGGACAAATATAGATCTTCAGGTAGAATCCTTTACCCTCCAGGCATAATTACGTACATGTACCTGACCTGCCTGGGCCACATCCTCATGTACAGAGAGGTCAAGATAGGGGACACCCGTAGGCTGTCTGAAGTTAGCCAGGTGTGAATTTCTCACCTCCCTCTCCCCCACAGCCATCACTGGCCAAGTCTGATTAAAGGCCTGAGGGCCCTAGCCTGTTAATTGATTAATGATGATAACATTGATTACAGTCAATTGGATTACATGTAGATGTATGTTGGTATTTTGATATGAAGAAGGAAATGGCTTTAAATGTTCTGGTGAAAGTAATCTTTTCTTATATTAGTACTTGATGTTTATATAACCTTTCATTCGTATGCATTAGTGTATAGTGAAACAGAATACCAATACCGGTACATGTAGGTATAGTATTGCCAGAGACGTATAAAACCTTGTAAGTCTCTGATATTGCACAGTTAGTTCTTAAAGAAGTAACAATGATTCTTTTCTATTTAAATATTTGTATTTTACAATTAAATTGAAAGGTATGTGTTCAAATAAAAAATGGTATAACACATGTTTTATGTTGAAATTATTAAGTGAATCCTACTAAAAATATATACAGAAAATAAAGTAAACAACAGATTGTAATATAAAAAAATAGATATTAGAAGAACATATTTTGTACTTAGTATAGTTGTTTCAATCACAAATTACTTTTAATATTTGACATTAAAAAGAATTATAAGTTAGTATATCTAAATTATTATTTTATTTAAAATTTTGACATGCAGTGAATTAATTTATTTAAAGTATTATGATAAATATCTTCTGGCATAAACTCAGAATTGTTCATTCTTGTACTTATATGAGGAAGTACTGACAAACTAATGGCTTCAGTAGTATAACATAAGTACAGGTAAATCATATTACATCTGTACAGGTAAGGACACAGGTAGGTATGGACCCTCCCATTACCTGTAGGGGTTTTTGTGGTCACACCTGGCTGGACGTAGTGCACTACTAGTTTACCTGTAGTTTAAATGTAGTGCACTACTAGTTTAAACGTAGTGCACTCCTAGTGCACTAGGGTGTAAAGGTTAGCTTACACTCAACTGTACATGTATCACACTCTAAGTCCTTTCTCCTGATCTCTCCTAGTCCACTCCATTGTTCATATGTTCGCTTAGTACCTGTGTGGTCCAGGACTGAGAGAAAGAGAAAATGTAGCGGCCATACTGGAGTTTGAACCCGGGACCTTCTGAACTCTAGACAAACACTTTACCATGGCCATGCACTGATGAGCTACCTGGTCACCGGTGATTGATCCGATCCTGTTCTGCTACATATGCATGCAAAAATATATCTGCAACAAAGGACAATTACAACTGTAACAAAATGTCGATAACATCTTTGATAAGTCCCATATATGATATGATAAACAATATAAAAGCTCACTGTAGCAATACCTTAAACTAGTGATATCATATTCTGCGACTAAACAGTAAACACCCAGACATATTCTGCGACTAAACTGCCAACACCCAGACATATTCTGAGACTAAACAGCAAACACCCAGACATATTCTGTGACTAAACAGCAAACACCCAGACATATTCTGAGACTAAACAGCAAACACCCAGACATATTCTGAGACTAAACAGCAAACACCCAGACATATCCTGAGACTAAACAGCAAACACCCAGACATATTCTGAGACTAAACAGTAAACACCCAGACATATTTTGAGACTAAACAGTGAACACCCAGACATATTCTGAGACTAAACAGCAAACACCCAGACATATTCTGAGACTAAACAGTAAACACCCAGACATATTCTGAGGCTAAACAGCAAACACCCAGACATATTCTGAGACTAAACTGCCAACACCCAGACATATTCTGTGACTAAACAGCAAACACCCAGACATATTCTGAGACTAAACAGTAAACATCCAGACATATTCTGAGACTAAACAGTAAACATCCAGACATATTCTGAGACTAAACAGTAAACATCCAGACATATTCTGAGACTAAACAGTTAACATCCAGACATATTCTGAGACTGAACAGTAAACACCCAGACATATTCTGAGACTAAACAGTAAACATCCAGACATATTCTGAGACTAAACAGTAAACATCCAGACATATTCTGAGACTAAACAGTAAACATCCAGACATATTCTGAGACTAAACAGTAAACATCCAGACATATTCTGAGATTAAACAGCAAACAACCAGACATATTCTGAGACTAAACAGCAAACACCCAGACATATTCTGAGACTAAACAAAAAAGATACTGACCGTGTAACATCAGAGCTACAGAAAGCATGAATTGCAGTTCAACTCATATACCCCTTAAATTTTACAATGACCTTTTTCATCCTTTAAATTGTAATAATTCAAATGTGATTTTAGGGTAAATGAGTGATGGGGAGAGGAACACACTTGTTTGTTTGGTTAAAAAAACAAGGTATTACATTTAAAACTAAAGCGTATACCGCAGTCATTCTAGTACCAAAAGTGAACCCGAACTTTTTTTTCAGGAAAAGAGGATTTGTGTGTAAATTAAATGATCTGCCTTTGTAATCTTCAGTCTTTAGACAAAAATACTTTGATCCAAAGAAACAAACATCCACTTTATTTATAAGATTTCAAATGGAAAGTTTTCCCTGTACATAAATAATTACAAATCATAACCGCTGACCCTCCCTCATTACGAGGGAGACTCCCTAATTTTGACAAAAATTTACCTATCTCCCTCGAAATCTCCCTCATTTAAGTCCAAAGTCTCACAATTTAAAAATCTAAATCCTGTGGTCAAATGATCTCCTAGTTACTGCAGGGTATGTGTAATGACAATAACAGATGTGTCTGGATCAAATGAATACTTTTTGAAGTTATTTTGATACATAAAATGGGAAAGACAAATTGAGCAATGCAGTGTCATGATCAGTCGTATTTCACACACTTTCTCCCTCATTGGCAATATGGAATGAGGAAGATCTCCTTCTTTGGAGGTTTCAGAGGTTAATACCTATGACAAATAATTTACATACCTGAAAGAAAACTCTGAAAAATAAATTAGGAAAAATGTTGACATACACTATACTTATTTATTTAGCTTAGCAGTGCTGGAAAAATCATGTTTCACTACTTTTTTAAACCAAACATAATAGTTACAAACTTTTCATCGCTAATTGTTTAAAGACTTTCATTTAAAATATAAAGTCACCATGGGAAAAGATATTTTTTTCCACCTTTTAACTAAACGAAGGGAAGTAACTCTGGTAAACTTCAATGGAATACTACATGTACTTCACTGACAAGTCGGAAAGAGACCAACAACAGTGAAATATTTTGATGATTCATCAAGTAATCATAAATTAATATATGAATTGTCCATGATTAGTTAACAAGTCTGTAATTAATGTTTACTGGTTTCTTTTATGGGGTCATTGAATGGCTGGACTTTCTGTATGTGGGATTGTTGAACTTAAATGGGGAAGTGGAGAGGTGTATTCTCCCACACTTCGCAGGTTTATTCCCAGTTTTGGTAGAGAAAAGATAAACCTGTCTTACCATAGTGGGTAAAAGATAAATCTGCATCGACAAGGGTAGGGAAAAGATAAACCTGTCATACCGGGGTAGGAAAAAGATAAACCTGTTTTACCAGGGTAGGGAAAAAATAAACCTGTCTTACCGGAGTAGGAAAAAGATAAACCTGTCTAACCAGGGTAGGGGAAAGATAAACCTGTCTTACTGGGGTAGGGGAAAGATAAACCTGTCTTACCGGAGTAGGAAAAAAATAAACCTGTCTTACCAGGGTAGGGAAAAGATAAACCTGTCTTACCAGGGTAGGGGAAAGATAAACCTGTCTTACCGGGTAGGAAAAAGATAAACCTGTCTTACTGGGGTAGGGGAAAGATAAACCTGTCTTACTGGGGTAGGGGAAAGATAAACCTGTCTTACCAGGGTAGGGGAAAGATAAACCTGTCTTACCAGGGTAGGGGAAAGATAAACCTGTCTTACCGGGTAGGAAAAAGATAAACCTGTCTTACTGGGGTAGGGGAAAGATAAACCTGTCTTACCAGGGTAGGGGAAAGATAAACCTGTCTTACCGGGTAGGAAAAAGATAAACCTGTCTTACCAGGGTAGGGGAAAGATAAACCTGTCTTACTGGGGTAGGGGAAAGATAAACCTGTCTTACCAGGGTAGGGGAAAGATAAACCTGTCTTACCAGGGTAGGGGAAAGATAAACCTGTCTTACCGGGTAGGAAAAAGATAAACCTGTCTTACCAGGGTAGGGGAAAGATAAACCTGTCTTACCAGGGTAGGGGAAAGATAAACCTGTCTTACCGGGTAGGAAAAAGATAAACCTGTCTTACCAGGGTAGGGGAAAGATAAACCTGTCTTACTGGGGTAGGGGAAAGATAAACCTGTCTTACCAGGGTAGGGGAAAGATAAACCTGTCTTACCAGGGTAGGGGAAAGATAAACCTGTCTTACCGGGTAGGAAAAAGATAAACCTGTCTTACCAGGGTAGGGGAAAGATAAACCTGTCTTACCGGAGTAGGAAAAAAATAAACCTGTCTTACCAGGGTAGGGAAAAGATAAACCTGTCTTACCAGGGTAGGGGAAAGATAAACCTGTCTTACCGGGTAGGAAAAAGATAAACCTGTCTTACTGGGGTAGGGGAAAGATAAACCTGTCTTACTGGGGTAGGGGAAAGATAAACCTGTCTTACCAGGGTAGGGGAAAGATAAACCTGTCTTACCAGGGTAGGGGAAAGATAAACCTGTCTTACCGGGTAGGAAAAAGATAAACCTGTCTTACTGGGGTAGGGGAAAGATAAACCTGTCTTACCAGGGTAGGGGAAAGATAAACCTGTCTTACCGGGTAGGAAAAAGATAAACCTGTCTTACCAGGGTAGGGGAAAGATAAACCTGTCTTACTGGGGTAGGGGAAAGATAAACCTGTCTTACCAGGGTAGGGGAAAGATAAACCTGTCTTACCAGGGTAGGGGAAAGATAAACCTGTCTTACCGGGTAGGAAAAAGATAAACCTGTCTTACCAGGGTAGGGGAAAGATAAACCTGTCTTACCAGGGTAGGGGAAAGATAAACCTGTCTTACTGGGTAGGAAAAAGATAAACCTGTCTTACCAGGGTAGGGGAAAGATAAACCTGTCTTACCGAAGTAGGAAAAAGATAAACCTGTCTTACCAGGGTAGGGGAAAGATAAACCTGTCTTACCAGGGTAGGGGAAAGATAAACCTGTCTTACCGAAGTAGGAAAAAGATAAACCTGTCTTACCGGGGTAGGGGAAAGATAAACCTGTCTTACCAGGGTAGGGGAAAGATAAACCTGTCTTACCGGGGTAGGGGAAAGATAAACCTGTCTTACTGAAGTAGGAAAAAGATAAACCTGTCTTACCAGGGTAGGGGAAAGATAAACCTGTCTTACCAGGGTAGGAAAAAGATAAACCTGTCTTACCAGGGTAGGGGAAAGATAAACCTGTCTTACCAGGGTAGGGGAAAGATAAACCTGTCTTACCGAAGTAGGAAAAAGATAAACCTGTCTTACCAGGGTAGGGGAAAGATAAACCTGTCTTACCGAAGTAGGAAAAAGATAAACCTGTCTTACGGAAGTAGGAAAAAGATAAACCTGTCTTACCAGGGTAGGGGAAAGATAAACCTGTCTTACCAGGGTAGGAAAAAGATAAACCTGTCTTACCGGGGTAGGGGAAAGATAAACCTGTCTTACCAGGGTAAGGAAAAGATAAATCTGTCTTACCAGGGTAGGGGAAAGATAAACCTGTCTTACCAGGGTAGGGGAAAGATTAACCTGTCTTACCGGGTAGGGGAAAGATAAACCTGTCTTACCAGGGTAGGGGAAAGATAAACCTGTCTTACCAGGGTAGGGGAAAGATAAATCTGTCTAACCAGGGTAGGGGAAAGATAAATCTGTCTTACTAGGGTAGGGGAAAGATAAATCTGTCTTACCGGGGTAGGGGAAAGATAAACCTGTCTTACCAAAGTAGGAAAAAGATAAACCTGTCTTACCAGGGTAGGGGAAAGATAAACCTGTCTTACCAGGGTAGGGGAAAGATAAACCTGTCTTCCTGGGGTAGGAAAAGATAAACCTGTCTTACCGAAGTAGGGAAAAGATAAACCTGTCTTACCAGGGTAGGGGAAAGATAAACCTGTCTTCCTGGGGTAGGAAAAGATAAACCTGTCTTACCGAAGTAGGGAAAAGATAAACCTGTCTTACCGGGGTAGGGGAAAGATAAACCTGTCTTACTGGGGTAGGGGAAAGATAAACCTGTCTTACCAGGGTAGGGGAAAGATAAACCTGTCTTACCGGGGTAGGGGAAAGATAAACCTGTCTTACCAGGGTATGGGGAAAGATAAACCTGTCTTACCGTGGTATGGGGAAAGATAAACCTGTCTTACCAGGGTATGGAAAAGACAACTCACACATGCATGTGTTGATTGTGACGTCATGATCATTATCACATCATCACATTATGCAGTGTTACCAGAGTAATATTGCCAGCTTAATTATACATTGCATCTGCCATTGATGATGGTAAGAGTCACTGAGTAAACATTACAGCTTATTTTACTAAAGGAAAGTGTAGGATAAAAATAATCAATCACTCCATGTATAATGTAAGCAGAAAAATCTCAACCCTCAGGATGAGATTTATAATGTATGAAGTTTAGCAATTGGCAAAGCAGTGTTTTTAAATTCATTGATCATACATATAGTAGTGTCCTCGTAACAGACAGGGTCTCATGGCGACAGGAAGGGGAGGTATAGTGTCCTCATAACAGTCAGTGTCTCATGGAGACAGGAAGGGGATGTATAGTGTCTTCATAACAGTCAGGGTCTCATGGCGACAGGAAGGGGAGGTATAGTGTCCTCATAACAGTCAGTGTCTCATGGGGACAGGAAGGGGAGGTATAGTGTCCTCATAACAGTCAGTGTCTCATGGCGACAGGAAGGGGAGGTATAGTGTCCTCATAACAGTCAGGGTCTCATGAGGACAGGAAGGGGAGGTAAAGTGTACTCATAACAGTCAGGGTCTCATGAGGACAGGAAGGGGAGGTATAGTGTCCTCATAACAGTCAGGGTCTCATGGGGACAGGAAGGGGAGGTATAGTGTACTCATAACAGTCAGGGTCTCATGAGGACAGGAAGGGGAGGTATAGTGTACTCATAACAGTCAGGGTCTCATGGGGACAGGAAGGGGAGGTATACGTATAGTGTACTCATAACAGTCAGGATCTCATGAGGACAGGAAGGGGAGGTATAGTGTACTCATAACAGTCAGGATCTCATGGGGACAGGAAGGGGAGGTATAGTGTACTCATAACAGTCAGGGTCTCATGGGACAGGAAGGGGAGGTATACGTATAGTGTACTCATAACAGTCAGGGTCTCATGAGAACAGGAAGGGGAGTTATAGTGTACTCATAACAGTCATGGTCTCATGGGGACAGGAAGGGGAGGTATACGTATAGTGTACTCATAACAGTCAGGGTCTCATGGGGACAGGAAGGGGAGGTATACGTATAGTGTACTCATAACAGCCAGGGTCTCATTGGGACAGGAAGGGGAGGTATAGTGTAGTCATAACAGTCAGGGTTTCATGGGGACAGGAAGGGGAGGTATAGTGTACTCATAACAGTCAGGGTCTCATGGGGACAGGAAGGGGAGGTATAGTGTACTCATAACAGTCAGGGTCTCATGGGGACAGGAATGGGAGGTATAGTGTACTCATAACAGACAGGGTATCATGAGGACAGGAAGGGGAGGTATAGTGTACTCATAACAGTCAGGGTCTCATGAGGACAGGAAGGGGAGGTATAGTGTTCTCATAACAGTCAGGGTCTCATGGGAACAGGAAGGGGAGGTATAGTGTACTCATAACAGTCATGATCTCATGGGGACAGGAAGGGGAGGTATAGTGTACTCATAACAGTCAGGGTCTCATGGGGACAGGAAGGGGAGGTATAGTGTACTCATAACAGTCAGGGTCTCATGGGGACAGGAATGGGAGGTATAGTGTACTCATAACAGACAGGGTATCATGAGGACAGGAAGGGGAGGTATAGTGTACTCATAACAGTCAGGATCTCATGGGGACAGGAAGGGGAGGTATAGTGTACTCATAACAGTCAGGGTCTCATGGGGACAGGAAGGGGAGGTGTACGTATAGTGTACTCATAACAGTCAGGATCTCATGAGGACAGGAAGGGGAGGTATAGTGTACTCATAACAGTCAGGATCTCATGGGGACAGGAAGGGGAGGTATAGTGTACTCATAACAGTCAGGGTCTCATGGGGACAGGAAGGGGAGGTTTACGTATAGTGTACTCATAACAGTCAGAGTCTCATGGGGACAGGAAGGGGAGGTATACGTATAGTGTACTCATAACAGTCAGGGTCTCATGGGGACAGGAAGGGGAGGTATAGTGTACTCATAACAGTCAGGGTCTCATGGGGACAGGAAGGGGAGGTATAGTGTACTCATAACAGTCAGGGTCTCATGGGGACAGGAATGGGAGGTATAGTGTACTCATAACAGACAGGGTATCATGGGGACAGGAAGGGGAGGTATAGTGTACTCATAACAGTCAGGGTCTCATGAGGACAGGAAGGGGAGGTATAGTGTACTCATAACAGTCAGGGTCTCATGGGAACAGGAAGGGGAGGTATAGTGTACTCATAACAGTCAGGATCTCATGGGGACAGGAAGGGGAGATATAGTGTAATCATAGCAGTCAGGGTCTCATGAGGACAGGAAGGGGAGGTATAGTGTACTCATGACAGTCAGGGTCTCATGAGGACAGGAAGGGGAGTTATAGTGTACTCATAACAGTCAGGATCTCATGAGGACAGGTAGGGGGGATATAGTGTACTCATAGCAGTCAGGGTCTCATGAGGACAGGAAGGGGAGGTATAGTGTACTCATAACAGTCAGGGTCTCATGAGGACAGGAAGGGGAGTTATAGTGTACTCATAACAGTCAGGATCTCATGAGGACAGGAAGGGGAGGTATAGTGTACTCATGACAGTCAGGGTCTCATGTGGACAGGAAGGGGAGGTATAGTGTACTCATAACAGTCAGGGTCTCTTGGGGACAGGAAGGGGAGGTATAGTGTACTCATAGCAGTCGGGGTCTCATGAGGACAGGTAGGGGAGATATAGTGTACTCATAACAGTCAGGGTATCATTGGGGCAGGAAGGAGAGGTGTAGTGTACTCATAACAGTCAGGGTCTCATGGGGACAGGAAGGGGATGTATAGTGTACTCATAACAGTCAGGGTCTCATGAGGACAGGAAGGGGAGGTATAGTGTACTCATAACAGTCAGGGTCTCATGGGGACAGGAAGGGGAGGTACAGACCCTGGACCGTTTTTCTTGTCCGTTTTAACGGAAACGCAACGGAAACGGAACGCAAACGCAACGGAAATGAAACGGAAACGTAACGCAAACGGAACGAAAATGCAACGGAAACGGAACGAAAACGCAACGCAAACGCAACGGAAACGGAACGGAAACGCAACGCACTTTTGGTAAAGAAAAACGGTCCAGGGTCTGTAATAGTGTACTCATAACAGTCAGGGTCTCATGGGGACAGGAAGGGGAGTTATAGTGTACTCATAGCAGTCAGGGTCTCATGAGGACAGGAAGGGGAGGTATAGTGTACTCATAACAGTCAGGGTCTCATGGGGACAGGAAGGGGAGGTATAGTGTACTCATAACAGTCAGGGTCTCATGGGGACAGGAAGGGGAGGTACAGACCCTGGACCGTTTTTCTTGTCCGTTTTAACGGAAACGCAACGGAAACGGAACGCAAACGCAACGGAAATGAAACGGAAACGTAACGCAAACTGAACGGAAACGTAACGGAAACTGAACGTGAACGGAACGAAAACGCAACGGAAACGCAACGGAAATGTAACGGAAACGCAACGGAAACGTAACGCAAACGCACACAAATTGTTTGGTTATAGTGCAGATAATGCGCCCGATAACGGACTTGAATAGATGTACTTGCTCACGGAAGCGTGTCGGTCTCTGACCCTAACTCTTACCCGTGTTTACCTATACATCGGTCGCATGTTATTTGCACAGCGGGGATGTACTTATAGGCAACACTGTCCCCGCCAGCAATAAAATGAAATTTTAAACAATGGTTTTCCAACGATATTTTGTGATTACTGGTTTTGGTTTTCATACAGAATTAAACTTTTAATTACGTATATTTACAACAGTACAATACATGTACATTGTAACACCTAATTAGTAAATATATACGATAAAGATACGAAACACATTCCTTTATACGAATTAATAAGCTTAAAATTATATTTGATGTTCTTCCATAGGCTTCATTCCTAATTCCATCTTTTCCCAAATATCATTTTATTATAATGGTCTTGAACAAACGTTCGTTAACATGAGCAGTTTTATTGTTTTTAGTCTTAAATTCAAATCTGAACTTGGTGTTGAAAACAATATATACAGCGTATAAACCAAATATTGTAAGTTTATGGTTTTCAAAATAAACAATAGAAAACGTCCAAAAGAAAAATCTGAAACTTGTGTTAGGGAAAAAATGTAACTACATATCAATACTTTAAGGGGGAAAATGTTGGTTAAGAATGTTATTCCTTTATTAGTACATCAAACTGAAATACTGCAGGTGAAATCTGAATAGATTTTATGTTTTCTTCACAATTTCCCTTTCAAATTAAATCTCAAACAGGTATAATTCTTTAATATTCTCTTTGTTGATATTATTTCATAATTGAAATCCGTATTTATATGAATGGTTTTGAAACCGGGAAAACATACTTACACAACATATCATGTCCATTGTTCTAATTCATGAGACAGTTTACATTTATCTGAATGATAATTACTAATTTAATAAACCTGTAATTCCCCTCTGTGAATCAAAGATTGTATAGCTTTTTTGAAAAGGGTATAAGCGCAGACATCCTTACTTTTACTAGGTTCAAGGTAATAAAGAACTGAACTGAACTATTCCAAAAACTAGTGGCTTAATCTCCACTAGCATCTGGCCTTTTTCTTTTATCTGGCTTTCTATATAATTACCTATTGTTTGGGCAACCTATTACCTGCGACGATTGTTAGTTTGAAGGTAAAGCCTACGAAATTAATACCTGTAGTGGTTTCAGGCACAGGGACCGACACTTGCCAGTAGTAAACATCGTCTCTTCAAAGAAATTAGATACAATTTTGAAAACTCTTATTTGGGTATGCTATATTTAGTTTAGTTTAACAATAGTTTTATTCAAGAATAATACAGTATAATATATCAGAGCCGTATACCAGTGTTCCTCAGTTAACTCAGGGACGTATATACGTCCCTGGTTAACTGAATTAAAATGTTTCAATTGAATAATGTATATTTAAATTACATATACTGTGTTCAGTATCTTTGTCATCAACTTCGTTAATGAGTGTATTGTTTATATGTAATCAGCACGAATATTGTTCTGATTGTGTTCTCCGACATCTTGCACACAGGAATTGTATGAATCATGTTAATCTTGCATGCCGTACGTACTGCATTGAAATGTAAATAGCCCCCACCCACCCACATACAAACACTTATAGGTTTTGTCACGAAATCGGAGAATTCAAGAATATATATATCAGATGTTGGGGAGAATGATACTTTCGTTAATATTTGCGAGTCCGTAAATTTTATCCTACTCTATACGTCCCTGATTAAACTATGATTCAGATTTCAAACGGGGAAAGTATCTAGAATATATATGGCTTTAAACGTATACGTCTCTGGTGTGATGAATATTACACTAAAAATAACTGACATTCTCATTATGCGTCCGAATCCTATGGTTTTAGGTATATATAAAGGACATTATAGGTGCAGAGGTCATTTGTATATTTTATGTATAATACGCCTCTGATAAAGAAGGGGTGGATTGGTGCTAACGGGAACGTATATAATATGTGAAATTATGCTTTAATTATGATTATAATATCTGTATATCTATGCTTATATATGTTCCATATCAATCGGATTCATGATCTTCAGATAATTTCTTCTCTAAAATCCAAATTGTCTTGTGTTTGTTAATTTTGTCTTTGTACCCGTATTGTAACTTTGTTTTATATTTTATGTACATTCCGTGAATGTGATATAACGTGTTTTTGTGTCTTGAGGGGCGGATAGTCTTAAAAATCGACAATTCATTTATGCATACGGTTGATACCCAGGTTTTCACATCACCTATAATAGCTGATTTGCCACAAAGATCATGTCAAAAATACCGGACCGTCTATCACTGCGACATCGAAACGTCTTTTTATTGGCAGTGGTAGCGACCGCAAGTATTTCTGGCTAAGCGATTCGTTGCCGTATTTCGCGAGTTCG
Organism: Mimachlamys varia; assembly: GCA_947623455.1. Taxonomy (NCBI): domain Eukaryota; kingdom Metazoa; phylum Mollusca; class Bivalvia; order Pectinida; family Pectinidae; genus Mimachlamys; species Mimachlamys varia. The sequence goes on from OX392529.1 coordinate 60,985,285, forward strand.
AAGCCCGGATAGGGCAGGAGTCGACAATTTTTGACTCGTGCCCCGTCCGTGCCTCAAACTCACGATCTACGACACCATATATACTCAGCTTCATTTATTTATCTTAGAATGATCTTCTTTTACTTTATAATCATAGTTCTATGTTTCTAGTAGACAAAACTTTCCAACTCTTTTATGCTAACGTAAACCTGAGACGTATATCTCACATATACGTCCCTGCTTAACCACATATTTAGATATAAGCCCGTGCTTATAAACATATACTAAACCTAACGTATCGAGACTTGAATAAAACTTGAAAAACAGTCTGATATCGATTTACCTGGATATGTAATGAGAATTGATGGGTATGTTAGTTACGATGACCATGACCGTCTTAGCTCAGCGGGGGGCGCCCACCCCTCACCGGTCACCTCACTTGTCGCCCTCTGGGCATTCTTAGCTCATGCAGTAAAGACCTGCTCATCAGATATACATGCATCCGTATCTGATCAGACACGTTGAAGTACGGTTTCTTTTAATTTTTTGTTTTTGTTTGAAAAAAATAAGAAGGCCTATACACTAATATTATAATAATTGTATACATTTTAACGGTACCGACTATTTTTGAGAAATTAGGCGGGGTCGATCTTTCACTGTACATGTATTATGACTATGGGTTGGAGGTGGGGGGGGGGGGGGGATACTATCGAAAATTGATACCCCCCCCCCCCGGATATATTCAAAACTAGTTGTAACACATTTCTATGCCCCTGTGGTTTTAAATGTAATGTCGTCGAAATTTTATATTTCGTCATTGTATTAATCGTCTACAAGTACATATTGACTTTGATTTACAATACAATAATTAAAACCATCACTCACGGGGTGACAAATCGTATTGCCTGCAATATTAGTTAGGGTATTATATACATCATCTATAAAATCCGTTGTCCATGTCATCATGATGAACAGAGCCTTACGAATGGAACCTAAATTCCGATTCAGTTAGAGAAATAAAAACTTTATTTCTCTCTGATTTGCTATGTGTTTTTAGAATTAAGAGTTTAATATATAAAATCATATTTTTATCGTCGACCATCGGTTTTCAAAATGATGGAGCTGTTCTGAAACAATAACATAAAAACACTTTAAGGTATAAGATGCTTATAAATCATGCTACGGGCTAAGAGGATGATACATTCGTCCTTTTCTTCTATTATTCGGATGTAGTGAGTTAGTTAGCTTGCTGTTTACAATACAGATCTGAAGAACGTGAAATTTTCTAAATTTCGACATGGATATTTCAGGTATATATAAAGGTTGTTTTCAAACTGATTATTATGTTTAGATGTTGTTTGTTATTCATTTGTATACGAATTTTCTTACGATAAAACAGAGACGTACGCGTCTCTTGCTAAAGTCTTAACCTATTGACGTAGCAATGAGTATTATAAATATTATTTTAATTATGTTGGATGCGGTCTCCCCCATCTTGCAAAATGATATAAGATTTAATATGTTTACATATGGTAATCTTGTCTGTTGCATACGGAATAAAATAAAATAAAATAAAATTGACTCAACTCGAACCTTGGATCCCCTTTCCCCCATAAATATAAACTTTATTTATTTAACAACAATTATGAAACAAGTTATACAACTTATATTAATCACTCTTGTTGGCCCGGATATTAGCGTGCGAGGGGTCTTATTGTGGGAGGAAACCGGAGTACCCGGAGAAAACCCACGTAGTCGGGCAGGTGACCCCATACCTTTTCACGTCCGGACGGGGAGTCGAACCCCGGCCGCCTTGGTGAAAGGCAAGTGCGCTATCCACTGCACCACCCGACCACCCATGCTATGAAGATTCCCGATATACTATCTTCAAGTGCGAGTAAATGGTTTGAGTAGTGAAATTACATTTGTTAAAAAAAATACAATCAAATAATATGTTTCAACAGAGGCATACATATATAAAGCCTTTATATATATCTGGTTGTGTATAAACCCTGGTATAACTACATTTTGTAAATGGGTCTGTATTTTTTACACAATTTATCATATGACGGTTGTAGTTTTTATACTTCTATGATACTATAAAATGTGTGTTCTATGGTAAACTGTAGTAATAGGGAAAAATAACCGGAACGGCTAAAGTATCATAAAATAGGTCACATCCATACTAAATTGAGACTTTTGATGTGGACACGTGGAGTCCTTTACACTGCATAATATGCATATCATATGCAACGAATTGTTGCCAGTCCTTTCCAGGACCTACAACACATAAACGAGCTGCTTGCTCACCATTCCAGATTTTTCTCTAAAAAAGTATATGAAATCAAAGAAAGTTTATGTGCTGTATCAATGTAATCTGTAAAAAAAATCATATATTCTTTCTGCAACAGTGAAAGAATAGAACGACCTAAGTTAAATTTGTTTTTCGTCCAAGAATATTTGAGGCCTTCTAAAAAAATTTCATGTACTATAAAGTTGCCTCCTCACCTTGGACATTTATCTTCAGTATTGAAGGCGTCCATGTAATATACACGTACGTACATGTAGACTTGCCCTGTGGCTATTCCTCACGGGTGCAAAAACCTCCGTCACGGTTCACTGACCAATTTAATTGGTGCTGGGTTGTCACTTAGTGGCGACTATTGGACACCCCGGGTCCGATACATGTTATGTATACAGCTTATACGTTATACATAGACTCAGTTTTCAATTTGATTAAACACAACTCATCAGGAGTTAAAGAACCAATACTCACTGCAATACTTGTCTCATACCTGCATCTCCATCTTAATGAAGACTGGGCCGTTACTAAACTTTAACCAAAATCTAACGTTCCATGATTTTTTGTTCAAAGTTTCACTTCACAGCATTTGTATTGTTATATTTGTTATATATATATATATATCTATCCTGGTAATCAGCATCTTATATACCGCTATAAATGGATACTTCACCAACGACAGACGGACTGTTGGACTGATAGACGCAAACAAAACATATAATGCACCACCCCCATCCCCGTCCACCAGTTTTACCAGTAGGGACCTATGAAATTAGTATAAGCCAAATACATATATAATAACTAACACTTCAATACATTTTGTCGTTTTCTATTGGCAATTCTTAAAGGAACTATTGCCGTATACATGTATTTCATAGCAAGGAAACAGGATATTAGTGTAATAATTGCTTGAATCGAATTATGGATATTAATAAATCAATATATGGATATCGATAAATCAATATATGGTATCAATAAATCGATTTATGGATATCAATCAATAAATCGATTTATGGATTTCAATTAATCGAATTATGGATATCAACAAATCGATTTATGGATTTCAATATGTGTTCAAGATGTGGTATTATGGGCGCGGGTGGGGGGGGGGGGTTGTTTTGGAAAAAACAACTCCAGTATGTTGGTCATTCAGATGAACATTTCTATTAACGCAATAGGTGCATATGTCATTAATACTGAACTTAAATACAAGTCTTCCTCATACCGTTATATATATGAGTACGGAGAAGGATCCAGTGTTGTTTTTTAAAGAGTAACTGTAGGCCTAGTGCAAATAGAAACGGACATTATCAGATTCGTTGTGTCTGCATTAATACTTCGAAATCGGCCGACTGGTTACAAAGTTACGACAGGTTGAATTTGGTTTTTTACCTGTTTTGCCACAAGCTAATCAAGCGCACGCGCATTGGTGACGTCATAACGGGAACACAAGAAATTGGGTCCTTCGCATACGTCTATAATATACAGTGACGTTCCAAAAGTCTTTCGTTTTTTTTGCTATATATTCTTGTATTTCCAACTTTTTTTCAATGACTTTTCCCAACTTTGTTCATGGATCAATTTTAATGAAATTCTGTGTACACATATGTTCATGGATCAATTTTAATGAAATTCTGTGTACACATAAAGAATGGTAGAAGTTCAGCACATTCTGTATATCTTTCTTCTCGATCACTCAACGTCCTGTAGAATCTATTCTGTTTACGCCAATAACGCCATTTAATCCAGCCTTAACATCTAAACTAACTTCTACATTAGGGACATCCTACGATACCTACAACTAACTTCTACATTAGGGACATCCTACGATACCTACAACTAACTTCTACATTAGGGACATCCTACGATACCTACAACTAACCTCTACATTAGGGACACCCTACGATACTCAAAATATACCTCTACATTAGGGATATCTTACGATACCTACAACTTACCTCTACACCAGGGACATCCTACGATACCTACAACTAACCTCTACATTAGGGACACCCTACGATACTCAAAATATACCTCTACATTAGGGACATCCTACGATACCTGCAACTAACCTCTACATTAGGGACACCCTACAATACCTGCAACTAACCTCTACATTAGGGACACCCTACGATACCTGCAACTAACCTCTACATTAGGGACACCCTACGATACCTGCAACTAACCTCTACATTAGGGACACCCTACGATACCTACAACTAACCTCTACATTAGGGACACCCTACGATACCTGCAACTAACCTCTACATTAGGGACACCCTACGATACCTGCAACTAACCTCTACATTAGGGACACCCTACGATACCTACAACTAACGTCTACATTAGCGACACCTTACGGTGCCTACAACTTACCTCTACATTAGCGACACCTTACGGTGCCTACAACTTACCTCTACACTATGCACACCCTGGGATACCTGCAACTAGCCTCTACATGAGGGACACCCTACGATACTTACAGATTACCTCTACATAAGGGACACCCTACAATACCTACAACTAACCTCTACATTAGGGACACACTACGAAACCTACAACTAACCTCTACATGAGGGACATCCTACGATACCTACAACTAACCTCTACATTAGGGACACCCTACGATGCCTTCAACTAACGTCTTCGTCTTCATTAGGGACATCCTACGATACCTTCAAATTACCTCTACATTAGGGACACACTACGATGCCTACAACTAACCTCTACATGAGGGACACCCTGGGTTACCTACAACCAACCTCTACATTAGGGACATCCTACGATACCTACAACCAACCTCTACATTAGGGACATCCTACGATACCTACAACTAACTTCTACATTAGGGACATCCTACGATACCTACAACTTACAATTACATTAGGGACACCCTACAATACCTACAACTAACCTCTACATTAGGGACACCCTACGATACCTACAACTAACCTCTACATTAGGGACACCCTACGATACCTACAACTAACCTCTACATTAGGGACATCCTACGATACCTACAACTAACCTCTACATTAGGGACATCCTACGATACCTACAACTAACCTCTACATTAGGGACACCTTACGATACCTACAACTAACCTCTACATTAGGGACATCCTACGATACCTACAACTTACGTCCACATTAGGGACACCCTACAATACCTACAACTAACCTCTACATTAGCGACACCTTACGGTGACTTCAACTAACTTCTACATTAGGAACATCCTACGATACCTACAACTTACAACTACATTAGGGACACCCTACGATACCTACAACTAACCTCTACATTAGGGACACCTTACGATACCTACAAATTGCCTCTACATGAGAGACACCCTACGATACCTGCAACTAACCTCTACATTAGGGACATCCTACGATACCTACAACTTACGTCCACATTAGGGACACCCTACAATACCTACAACTTACCTCTACATTAGCGACACCTTACGGTGACTTCAACTAACTTCTACATTAGGGACACCCTACAATACCTACAACTAACCTCTACATTAGCGACACCTTACGGTGACTTCAACTAGCCTCTACATAAGGGACACCCTAAGCTACCTACAACTTACCTGTACACTATGCACACCCTACAACTAACTTCTACATTAGGAACATCCTACGATACCTACAACTTACAACTACATTAGGGACACCCTACGATACCTACAACTAACTTCTACATTAGGGACATCCTACGAAACCTACAACTAACATCTACATTAGGGACACCCTACGATACTTACAGATTATCTTTACATTAGGGACACATTACGATACCTACAACTAACCTCTACATGAGGGACACCCTACGATACCTACAACTAACTTCTACATTAGGGACATCCTACGAAACCTACAACTAACATCTACATTAGGGACACCCTACGATACTTACAGATTATCTTTACATTAGGGACACATTACGATACCTACAACTAACCTCTACATGAGGGACACCCTACGATACCTGCACGTAACCTCTACATTAGGGACACCCTACGATACCTACAACTTACCTCTACATTAGGGACACCCTACGATACCTACAACTAACATCTACATTAGGGACACCCTACGATACCTACAACTTACGTATTCCTCATCCATTAACCCAACCCCTCCCCCTCTCCATCACTCGTTCATACCCAACCTCATCCCAATCCCGTTTTCCTTTCATACTCAGTACAACCTCTCAATATGCAGTTAAATACCTTCCAAAATTATGCAATAATGTCAAATTAATGTTTAGCTGATTATCTACTTATTGTAAGTTTTTATAAAATTTGTTTCCGGATCCTATTCCTTCCGACTGAAACACGTGTGTGTGAATGTACATGTATGTGTTTTATTTTGTGGAAGGGTTCATTTTTCACCACTGCGACAACAGCGTGGCGTCATGTACAATAATGTGACGTCTTTCATATGTGGCGTCACAAATATAATTCCACAGTCAATATGCACATTTATAATTAGGAAATTTAGAATTATGACACACACACCGTACTTTTGCGAGACGCTTTCATGTACTGTCAGCTCCAACGAAAACAGATAGAAATACCAAATAGATGGAGCGTATCTTTTCTATTTTTGTTATGTTTTCGGCCATGCACCTTTGCAAAATCACTGGTGGTGTATATAGGGTCTGTTGGAAGAACTCTTATCCATTGTTCAACGCGAGTAATTATCAAGATTAATATCACGATTATAATGATCTCATAATCATTATAAACGGAATCAGCGAAATACTTTAAATCACGCATTAGACGGAATGAGACCCGGTACAATGAGGTCATCATCACTTTCTTAAAAAAAAAAACACAAGATAAAATCATTATCAGACTAGAAAAGAAAACTTATCATGAATGTATTCAGAATTCCAATCTCACATTTACATGTACGTCCCTGGTGCACGATACCTGTTTCTGGATGTATATTCCTTTGTATATATTATTGTATTTTTAACATGTTTTTGGCTACACGTTGCTGGTAGCAAGATACAATTCAAGGATTCATGTTACTGGGTACAGTGTAACTTGGTAAATGTTACAGAATTCTTAATTCTGCATACGAGTTACTAGTATCAGGTACAGGTTACCGTGTACATGTTTCTGGCTTCAATTATGTTGGCAGCGAGATATAATTTAAATGATACAGGTTACTGGGTACATTGATTCTGTGTACGAGTTACAAGTAGCAGAATACAGGATAAAGGTTACCGTGTACATTTTACCGGGTGTTGGTTACAGACTTCATATATGTGTCTGGATACAAGGTACTGATCCTGGATACAGGTTTCTCGGGCCAGCATCACTAGGTAGGGTCCTTGTATGTGTTTCTTTGTACAGACTTATAGCTAAAGAGTACGGGTTTCTTGTTCTGGGTACAGAGTACTAGGTACATGATACAAGTTTCTGTGTAAAGATTCCTGGAAAGATGTTGCTGAGTAAAGGTTAAACCAGTCACACTTTATTACGCTACGGGTTACCTCTTACAGGGTACAAATTATACAGTGTTCAGGTTTCTTTGTATATGTTACAATTGTCATGGTACTGCATGATTTCAAGTTCCTTTGAAGGATTCAACAGTGAGGTATACCGGTAAATATATTATCATCATAGGTTAGATTACAAAACTCATATTAAGAAAAAAACCAAAAATCTAAATAATCTAAAAAAAAGGAGCTGAAAAGATATTTTGTATAGAGACAAGGACATGATCAATCATCTCTCACTGGAGTGCAGCGAAATCAGAATCGGAGGTGATGAGCCTGCGGTCACCGGCGGTATTTCTGGCAAAAATGGTGCCATCGTGCGTCCAAAAAGAGTACATTTTCTCGCTTTTGAGTTTGATGAGTCTTTTTATCCTGGTGTAACGTGGTTTGGTCAGGGCTTCAATGATAAAGATACCACAGCTTCGCAATTATTTCTTTGCTTCGTAGATGATCTGTTTGTCGAAACGTCGTATGAAACGAACAATGATGTGTACTTTTCCCTCCCTGGGAGCTTCCAAAATATGCCAATTTGAGATGACAGATGGAGTCAGCTTTACATTCAGTCTCTTACTCGGATGATTTGTCAGCCCCCATTGATATGAAAAGGAAATATACTTCGGACATGTAGACGTATATATGCTCCAGAATATCCATAGAATTCAAAGACGCATTCAAAAATGCCCTCAATGGTCATAAAAGCTATTGACCATTGAGGGGCATTATCTTTTATTCCCCAGTGTAATATTACTCTAGGCACATTAGTTTTGGTCCAAAACTAGCTGTAACAAATTCCCAGGTCCCTGTGGCCTGCCCCTTCGCAATTGAGACCGACAGGTACCTCAGATCGCATATACATGTACCTATAACATGTTCAAATCGTTATTTCCATAAAGTTGGGAATGAAAAACTTTTTATTATCGAATGTAAGCTGTACCCCGATACAAGATACTTGATAGTTTGAAAAAAATATGCAACTTTTAATTTTGGTTTTACGATGGATATTGATGAAAAATCTATCAATATAACTAAAAGCGATCTCCAGATAGACATAGAAAGTAAATGACTAAAGGAACTTATTCAATATTTGTTATCGTCAACATGCTAGGACTCAAATAATATTGTATGCAACGATTCATGTTAAGATTTAAAATGAACAGTGTTTTAGGAACTATCTTTACGAAATTAATTTGTGAAAGGATTATCTTATGAAGCGTATGAATTGTGTATTTTAATTGTATCATAAAAATGCATGTAGTATTTCATAGATCGATGATCTGTTTTGAAAATATTATGAATTATGTATTTAAAAAGAATATATGAAAATATTTTATAAATCATTTTTTCTGATGAATATTATAAATTATGTATCTTAAAGTATAACAGTGCCTCATAGGTCAAACCAGGGACGTATATACGTCCCTGGTCAAACCCTGGCAAGATATTAGTTAATTTTATTGTATTATAACAGTATATGTGATCTCATTTGTGAATTTATACGTGACACTTGAATAAATAATTATTTTAATTAAATGGTACACCAATGTTACATACACTCTACATGGGATTACTTGGTCCTAGTGTCTATGGCATTGAAACATCGAACGCTATCACCACCAAATTACCCAAATAATTAGATTAATCATACGTCAATATCTGTCCAGCCCCTGTGTCACTCGAAGCTCGCAGGAAGCACCCACGCGATACACATAATGGCGAGCGATCTGGACGTAAACAAAACCCACGATACTACAATAAAATTAACGAGAAAGTACACACACAAGTACAAAGAAAACAAATTCAGATATACTGTATAAATGAACTCGGCGATAAGATGCACGATTCAAACATATCTTCAATTCGAACGAAGTGGTTTAACAGTGGCATTACGTAAGAAACCATTAGTCACGCATACGGTGATTATGATTTAGCTTAATTTGATTGCGATATTCCGATGAACAGAACGATATCAGTATGATTATGTCAAGTAAATATTTAGAAAATATTACCTGTGCTTACCCTTTTATATCGATTGATTCTTATTATATGTCAATTCATTCCACCGGGGTAAGGTACGTGATTGCATGTATATCGTATTCTTACATAAACGATCATCACATGTCTAACGCACAAAAAACGGTGAACGGAAACGCAACGAAAACGGAACGGAAACGCAACGGAAATGCAACGAAAACGCAACGGAAACGCAACGCAAACGGAACGAAAATGCAACGGAAACGGAACGAAAACGCAACGCAAACGCAACGGAAACGGAACGGAAACGCAACGCACTTTTGGTAAAGAAAAACGGTCCAGGGTCTGTAATAGTGTACTCATAACAGTCAGGGTCTCATGGGGACAGGAAGGGGAGTTATAGTGTACTCATAGCAGTCAGGGTCTCATGAGGACAGGAAGGGGAGGTATAGTGTACTCATAACAGTCAGGGTCTCATGGGGACAGGAAGGGGAGGTATAGTGTACTCATAACAGTCAGGGTCTCATGAGGACAGGAAGGGGAGGTATAGTGTACTCATAACAGTCAGGGTCTCATGAGGACAGGAAGGGGAGGTATAGTGTACTCATAACAGTCAGGGTCTCATGAGGACAGGAAGGGGAGGTATAGTGTACTCATAACAGTCAGGGTCTCATGAGGACAGGAAGGGGAGGTATAGTGTACTCATAACAGTCAGGGTCTCATGAGGGAAGGAAATGCGTGGGATAGATGCCATGTTTGATGCGATCTCAGGAGAAAAATAATTTTGTAGCATTATTTGTTTTATTTTTAAGTTTATATAAAAGGTACATTTGTATTTCAGCACACCCCTTTAAGTAAACTTATTGAAATTCATATTTTCTCGCAATGGCCTCTTCATCATTGAATTTAAATTTTGGAGTTTGTTAAGAATATATATTCATCCAATATGTTATGGTGACAATACATTTTATCGTATTGAGGAAGAAAAAATAATTTTATTTGCAAATGAATCATATCATGAATAATTAAAAATCAACCTATAGACTGTCTATGTGCGACACTGATCCCTTTCAATAGACCCTCTAGGCCAACTGTAACAAGCCAGCTGTGCCTGGGTTTTGATTTGTCAAGTGACGGTACCTGTGTGCATGTGTAGATTGTATACATCTAATGGTTTTCATATGCATCCCTGAAGACATGGACAATTCAGAGTTTTTCTCCGGCCCATACCACTCCAACAACCAAGGTTGTGTATAAAATAGTCTGGGGTGGGTGTTGTGGTACATATCTGTGCTGTAGTATTGAAGTGAATTTATAAAACCTGAGCTATCACAGAGTTTGGACAGAGCACCATATCTAGATTGACCTGGCTAAGATGGCATTTCTACCTATGTCTACATGAAAGGCAATATATATAGCATATCCTCTTTTTATCCCCCCCTACCCCGCAACAAAGTTAGGTGGGGTATACTGGAATCGGCCTGTCTGTCTGTCCATCTGTCTGTAGAAAAATATTGTCCGACCAACTCCTCTTAGACCACTTGGCCATTTTCAATAAAACTTTACACAGATATAAAGGACCATGTGTAGATGTGCATGCAATATTTCTTTTCTCAAAATTATGGTTGCTATGGTAACTGGTCACTATAAACAGGTTTTCTGTAGAAAAAGGTTGTCGAGACAACTCCTCTAAAACCGCTTCGCCAATTTCAATGAAACTTCAAACAGATATAAAGGACCATGTGTAGATGTGCATGCAACATTTCTTTTTCTCAGAATTATGGTTGCTATGGTAACTGCATAGTCAATATAATCAGGAATTCTGCAGAAAATGATTTTCCGGGCAAATTCTTCTAAACCACTTGGCCAATTTCAATAAAAGTTCACACGTATATGAAGGACCATGACTTGTGTAGATGTGCATGCAACTTGTTTTTTCTTAATATTATGGTTGCTATGGTAACTAGTCACTATAAACAGGTTTTCCGATTAAACATTTCTCCAGTGGGGGGGGGGGGGGTATTATTAGTCAGCCATCAGCTTACAGTTCTAGTTGACCTTTAGTCACCAAGTGTGTAAAAATCACGTCAATAAAATTTTCAATCAGACTCTCATTGAGTGTCTGAGAGTTAAGGTTGATCGAGTTACCAGTTTCTCCTGGAGTGTCTGAGTAAAACTGGACCTAACATATAAGATTAAAACATGAACAACACTAGTGACAAGGAGGAATATTTTGTTTGCATGGAATTCCTTATTAGAAAATTAAAAGAATAAAATGGCAAAACAGGAACAAAGAAAGCTTGTGTAAGTATGTTGAGCTGGTGATAGTGACCTTTGGTATATCTGTGTAGGCGCTGGGAGTGTCTTCATCTTCTACACCCAATGCCTTGACATTTACATACAGGAAATGAAACTTACAAGTTTTCTAACAAAGTGTTGAAGTCAGTTTTTTCCTGTAGACTAGTTTATTGGTCTGCCGCGATTCTGAGTAATCTTCTCCGGATCTCGACACTCATCAATATTGGAGTATTCACAAGCGTTGTCTGATCAATGTATCAAGCTTAGCTACTGTAATTGGCCCAGGAATACCTCTAGTCACAAACAATCAATAGTCTTAATATCAACAAAAATAATTTGTCCCTGCCTGTCACGATAATATTATTACTGTATACCTGCCTTTCTGGAATTGTATTGATGTTGTTCTGTCCACCTGTCTATATATAGTTATTATAATAATAATAATTCAAGGTTCTTATATACTGATTTATCATTGAACATATAGGTCGTCTCATAGCGGTTCACAAATTATTATCCATGGTGATATAAGGGCCTAATGCCCTTAGCAACCAGCCAATATCATTCTCAACTCCCTGGGAAGCATACAACTAGCTCACAGCTAGCATTCTGCAATTTCTAGCGCTGCCCAACCTCAAACTCATTTACAGCTGAGTAGACTGGAACAAGGGAACTTACGCAAGAATACAACACAAGTGCCCTAGCTGGCCTAAGGACTTGAATTCGAACTTATTTACCCGTTAACCACCGTGCCTCCTATATTATATATATTCACAGCTATATCAACAACAGTTATTCTGTTTGGAACCTCTGAAATTGATTTTACCAATATCCACGGTGATTAAAGCACAAGAAAAGATATTTATCAATTGAAGACAGTAATTACCTGTATTGTATCATTCTGTTAAAAGACAAGTCATTCAAGGTTTGATTGGATTGAATGATTTTTAGGTCACCTGAGACAAAGTCTAAAGTGACCTATTCTAATTGTCTTTTTCCAGTCATTGTGCGTCGTCCATAAACAATTTACATTTTCAACTTCTTCTTAATACTCCCTGAACCAATTTGAATGAAATTTGACAGGAACATTCCCTGGCCAAAGATTCACCAACATTGTGAATTATATGGTTCTAACCCCCAATGGGCCTGAGGGAGCTCGAGGGGCCAAAAGGTGTCAAATTATTTAAAACTCAAATTCAAATTGGGTCAGGTAACTGTTGAGACCCATGGGCTTCTTGTTACTAAAAAAGTTTGTTTTGGCTATTTCCTAGAGAAATACAAGATAGATCTTTCCCAAACTTCATGTGTAGGCTCTCCGAGTTATGTCCTTTTTATTTTGTGACTGGTCAGAAAAGGAAAATGGCGAACTGCAGGCATTGAACTTTGATTTGACATTTAAAGACTTCTGTCAAAGTTCTGTGACTGAGAGATGGTTCAATGTGGCGAGGTTTGTTATGATTCCGGTGAATACCCGTCACACAGAGTTGATGATCATTCTGTGGAGACATTGCTGATGAACACAGCTCTACTGTGCCGACACTCTGACCTGCCTCCGTGGCAGTCTAGCTTTCCCCTAGTGGCCAGTGTCTCTCCCAGGTTTGTCTGTAGTACAGTGCCGTTGCTAGCCTGCTACTATATTCTTGTCGCTGACAGATCATGAATTTTTAAACTGTTGAAAATTACAGTTGCTGTCAAAAGGTGAGAGTTTGCTGTGATCCTGTGGTGTGGATGACGTGCTAATGGTTGACCAATCAGGTTCAACATCACATCCCACTTCGACCAATCAAGTGTGAGCATGCCGTCTGACAGTATTGTGAAGTCAATGAAAGTGAAAGCTAGTGCACGAGGATCTGGGACACAGCGACAGGACGATGGCAGCTCTCATGCCATCATGAATAGATACGACTCGGACATAGATGGACTGCTGCCCCCTGCTGTCAGGTAGGACTACTAATTTGTGACAATTCAAGATTATTTTTTAAGGTAGTGTAAAAGTGTCATTTTTAGCTCACCTGGCACTTAATGACCTGAAGCTTAAGTCTTCATCAGTTCTCGTGTTTTTTCTAGAGAATGATCTTTGGCTATAGGCATGGCAGGAATGAAAGATTATTATTCAATTTATGTCAAAATATTATGAAATGACTTCTTCCAAAGAGACACAATTATGATTTATGGTTAATACTATTAGGACAATTTTTGGCATGTAGCATGCTTGGAAGAAGTGCTATCAAGTTTGTTCAAATGAATGGCCTTGACCCATTTTTATTGTCCCTAGATCAAATGTGTAACTTACACTCTTAAGTGTCATGGTATTTGTTCTTCATCACACTAATATACTGAACAATGTGTTGTAATATAAACAGATACAGGGCATTCCTCTTTATATCATGTTGCATTTGTCAGACAAAAACATGATATTAAACAGTATGTGACAGAAGAGAAAAATGATTTACCAAATCTAGTGCATTTCCAATATCTATAACTAAAAGTAAGCTATTTAATGTGCATAATATTATGAAGATATTTCAATCTATATTTAGATAACATTATATTTCATTAAAAGTTTTTTGTTTTGTTATTCTTTATTTTTTATGCAATATTTTGTACAAGTTGTATCTGAAATCAGTGGAAACGAGATCATTTTCTGGAGTTTAAAAAAAAAGAAGATATTTAGAGGAATTCATCTCAAAATACATGATATTAACCAAAAAAAATTACATAGATTGTATAGAGGTGAAGATGGTGTTTGGGAAAAACATGATGTAAAGAGGAATATGATATTAACAGGAGTGATATTAGTCGAATCCACTGTACATTTAACTTCCTATGAAATGTAAACAGATACACTCCCGAAATGACATGTCAAGGCTGTACAGTGTACTGTATATGTGTATATGTAAACTAGAATTGATCGGTTTGGATGAAAACAAAGGACCAATAGATTTTACTACTCTATATATAGCTGTATGGCCATTGAAATAGAATTTTGGTTAATGAATTGTTAATGAGGTTTATTGTACACTGAGCTTAAAGAGAACAGTACATCTGCTGATCATTGCTGTGTTCTGTTTAATAATTCAGGTTTGCCTGAAAAGAGTTCATGTTAAAAGGGCACTGCTCTAACTCATCAGCTCTAAAAGTCAAAAAGATTGTGATAGAATCGCTTTAACTATTCTTTGACACATTAACTTAAATACAGTTCTTCTTTACTGAAAAGGCTTAAACAAATGGCATATGATTGTATTTCAGGTGAAAATATCTCAAGGCCCACTATACGTAACTTTTGGCAAAACTTGAAGCGAAAATCAAGCCTAATAACTTATTACATTTATAGATTTAGTTAATACTAACTCATATCAGCAATATCTAACCTAAAGATGAATTTTTACACGGTTATCGGTACAGCAGCAGTTGAAACTCTGTATTTGTAAACATGCGTCCATTTTAAACTGTCTTCTCACTTCAGCTTGTTGTTGTAGTGGGCCACACCTGAATTATTTTCTATTCTTTGGATTTTTCTGTAAAGAGTTTCTTGTTAGTAACCGCTCAGGTTTACTTTGTTTTAGGCTTATTTTTGCATGGTTATCAACTGGATTCTTTTCATGATTTTTCAGAATCCCGAAAAATTTTCTGAAGTTACCTATATATTGGGCCTTGCTATATATAAAAATTGGCTATGACACATTTTTAAGGTAATTCAAAGTCTGATCTGGACATAATTATAAAATGCTTCATAGAAAGTGCTTGCTTGCATTGGGATTACACCTTTTATTGTTTAAGGCCACTGATATAAATATGTTTTTAGCGCTAAAACTACGAGTAGTTTTGGCGTCTATTGCTGCCACTATTCTGTGACCTTTTGACCCATGTCATTTTTTCCCCTCCCGCTCCGGAAAAGCTTGAATAACTACCAATCGCATGATATATGAACTATTTGAAAGCCTGAACATTAAAGGAAATGATGTTCCCATGGTGTTGTTGATAATTATGATGACTTCAATAATCTATATGCAATTTGTAACAAAGAAATCAATTTTTCACTCTCACAGCTCATTTAAATATTACGTCTCTGCTCTTAGTTTGACCCATCTGTGTATACATTATAACCTATCGGTGTATAGCTACACACACCATGAATACCCTCGAGCTCTCGCGATCGGTGCTATATATACACTCGTATACGGATCTGTCCCAGACACACCGCTAACAGGTGCGTGTGTACTGTCATGCAATTTGTATTAAACTTATTAACTATAAAATCGCTTCATAGCCAACAGTCCTGGTTTTGATTTGATTTCCGACCGACGGCCATCTTGGACAGTTAGCTCACAGAATACCATCTTTCAGTTGATAATGCCTTTTCTTAAGAAGAAAAAAGAAAGGAAAAAATCCAACTTTTTTTAAAAACAAATGAAGATAGTCAATGGTGGGTACCAAGATCCTTCTGGGACCTATCGTTTAATGTTCATACAGATAAGTTTGACTTACTATGTATGTGCATACGTTAGTGTCTCTGATGCACGGGCTATTCTTTATCCGATGTCTTAAATGTTTATAAGACTTAATAGTTTATATATATGTTCTAAAGTTAATGTCGCATTTGGTTTTCTACAAACGACATCATATCTTAAATATTTTATGAGATATACATGTACATATGTATGATATAGAATGAAATGAAATGAAATGTTTAAATTGCTTCTTTACATCCGTTTTCATTAATCGTACTTTTAGGAGGATGGTATGATATGTCTACTTCATAATGCAAACTGTTATTACCTTACAAACAAACATTTTATTATCAAATCAAACCAGTATATGTCGTTTCAACTTTGATCTGCCATTGCTCCCGTAATTAATCCTCATCTTGCATTTCCAACTGGATCTCAGGTGTGATTTTTTGCTTAAATTGTTTTAAGTGTTACAGGGAAGGTTTATGAAATAAAGCTTCATTTTGTGTCTAACAAACTAATACCGTTTATTTCAATGCATATATTAAAAGAAACACATTCGCTTCCATGTAAATTGATCAATATTCATTTAAAAATAAAAAAAAAGATATTTTAGTCAAATTGTAAAAGCACTGCACTAAATTGTACATGTACATTGAAAACAACTTGTCAATCTAAACAATTTGCGTGTAAATTATGTTTACTCTAAATACTTACTAACCTAATCCCTATTCTGAAACCTTCTGATATCGAAACTTGGTAACCCACACAACAAAATCACTTCAATAGCTGTTAAAAAATACATACTTTTGTTAGACGTTTTAGCGTTTCAGTACTTTCAGTACTTTGATTTATACTGTAAGGCCATATCAAAATGAGATTTCAAAATTGGAGCGAGCGGGCGAAATTTTTTTGTTTTTACAAAAATTTTGAATTCCTTGAAATTTCGAGAGAGCGGGAGTTTTCAAAAGGCTAAATGTTAGAATACGTGTTTGACTATTAATATAATGTATCACCAAATAGTACACGTATTTAAACTGTGGTAGCGTTTTTTTTTATATTATTTCCATGGTACAAACTACTTGTATAAAGCTGTGCAATAAAACGGCATTTGAGAGAAAAGCTTTCTTAAATTACCTTCTCAATAGAAGACCCAAGGTCAGCCATTACAAGTTTAGTGATTGAACCAAAGCAGCAGAAAACACCTTTTAGCATCCACATGTTTTGGGGGGTATTTAGATGCTTCTTTTCATGCAGATTGCATATTTTATCGAATTGATATAAATTGATGACGACAAAGTATATGTATGATGTACCGCTATAAAAAAACCTGAAGGCTAGATGTATAGCACTAGGTGTTTTGCTGACAAACCATGATTTACAATAATAGTAAATTTATAGTAATATTAATGGACGCAAGCATTATTTGTGTACTAAATATCCAGATCATAAAAATTAAAATCAGTTTATAAGCTGACGTCCAAGTATATGAATAAGTTCATTATTGTCTATATCATGGTTGAAAAAGCATCATGAACCCAGTGTTAATCCATTCGGGATTTAAATGTTCTGATTACTGGTAACTACGGCATCTAGATGAGAGTTCGAATGATAATAATTACATCAATACAAAATATTAATAACGAACCCGTTTTTTTAACTATCAACAGTAGGCCTATTCTATTAAAATAAGACTGATGAAATGACAATGATGTCTGAAAGATTGGGTCGATCGCTTGTGGAGAATAACGATTTGAAATTCAATAAAGAGGTGTTACATGTATTATAGTTGTACAATTGTATTAACAACATATCTTCAGATGTCACTTAGTTAATTCAGGATTTTAAAGATATTTTCTGTTGATGCTTGAAGTCGCTTTTTAGTGAGACCGCTTGAGTTTCGTATTCTGTTTGTTTGATCAAGAAATCTTGGAACAAAAAACCATTCTATTGCGGTATTTTGCAAAACATTATGGTGACCGGATTATGTAGCAACAAACACGATAAGAAATCCATTTTGACACATTCCCAGTGTTTCTGCCAAAAAAACGCTTGAAATACCATTTTTACCTTTGTTTCAAACTCCCAAATGATCCAGAATGGCATTTTCTCAATTTTGAACCATTGTGAAATATATCTGGATTCGTCATTTTTCATTGATGCTAAAATTGGAGCGGTGATATTTTACTTTTACTTTTATTTTATTTTTCCAAAACAGGAGCGGTAAATCCGATGAACAATAAATTAAATTGGAATGGCCTAAGTAAAAAGTTTATTTTACAATATCTTTTCAGTTATTAATTGACAGTTTTCTTTGTCTTTAGAGATATTTTTGTTATCAGTACGATGCAAAGCTGATCTTTCCATCTGTTATACATTTCATGCGAAGCTGATCTTTCCATCTGATATACATTTCATGCGAAGCTGATCTTTCCATCTGTTATACATTTCATGCGAAGCTGATCTTTCCATCTGATATACATTTCATGCGAAGCTGATCTTTCCATCTGTTATACATTTCATGCGAAGCTTATCTTTCCATCTGTTATACATTTCATGCGAAGCTTATCTTTCCATCTGATATACATTTTATGCAAAGCTATCATCATTTTTCAGGGGAAGACTGAATGACCTGTTTAGAGAAATAGAAAAGGAGTTTGAGAACTTGTATGCAGAAAATTTAACATGTGAGTATTTGTAGCAAGCTTGTAACTTAATGCGATCTCTATGGCAGAACTTGTATCAGAACGTCACTGTTGCAGAAAATCACTCTGGTGACAGGTTCCCTCCAAAGAAATTTCAATCAAGCTAGTTCTCCTTCTGTGATGCAGGTATATATAGAGGATCTTATACGAGTGTCGATGTAATATGAAATTTATTAAACAAGTTAAATCATTGAATATGATATTTCTTCTTTGACGGTACGATTTTCACTACCGAGACAATCATATGATGTCATAAAAATTGTTTGGTTATGACGTCATAATAGCGTTATTGCACATGTGTAATACCATACTTATGACATGGCCGTATGCCATGACTGAACGGGTCAGTTATGTGATAAATATGATTATGATCTTATACTTTGATAATAATAATTTACATGAGTTCTTATTTCATATGAGATTGATGAAACAAGTAGAAAAATGTTTCTATTACAAAAAGATGTGGTGATTTTCATCAATCTCATGATTATGAAATCAAAACAAATGTAAAGTCTTTTTTATCACATTATCAAAATTTGTGGCACTTGTTTAAAAAAAAAAACATTTTCATACAACATTGAAATGTAAAACGCCGCCATTTTGACTAAGTGTTGAAATTGATGATGGTCATGTAATTGTCCTAAGCATGGTGTTGCACGAACCAATCAGAACAATTAAAGTTACTTATATATGTAACATGCACAAAAAAAGGGCACTAGTATATCTACTGCAGAACATGGCATTTATGTGATAAAATAGACTATGTGTCTACATATACCTGTATATATAATAAAGTATACGTAAAAACCTGAGTATATAGATAGAACAAACGCATACAGTACTTAACTACATTTTCACCAGTAAAATAATAAAAATAGGATATTTTCACCTGTGAAATATTTAACTTTTTCTGGTTTGACCAATCAAATCGCTGTTTACAAATGACAATGTGGAAAATTGAAAGATCAGTCTGGGAGGTTTTGCTATAAAAATGTAATAAACAGAATATCTAACCGTATGTTTTCAATAATACCAAATATATTTCACTTGTGTGGCTAATATTTTGATATTTTTTACTCTTGCTACACACTTGATCGTGAAAAATATCAAAATGTTAACCAAACTCCTGAAATATATTTGGTATAACTGAAGACACTATTAAATATGTTCTATGTAGTTGTAATACACACTTCCGTGGGAACTAAATGTCTATACACTACTTAAGTGTTGTGGTTGCTAAGAAACAGTTCGTGTAAGGTGAAAAATGGACATGAATATTTGATGGAAATTATGTGAAGAATAGTATGGAGTGTGTAAGACGTTACAATACAGGGTATATAGATTTGATAGAGTAGCACTACCGAGGGAGACAAACCCTGTCACAGTAATGGGTGTGTACAGTACTGTCCCAGCCCTGTCACAGTAATGGGTGTGTAGAGTAGTGTCCCAGCGCTGTCACAGTATTGGGTGTATACAGTAGTGTCCCAGCCCTGTCACAGTAATGGTTGTGTAGAGTAGTGTCCCAGCCCTGTCACAGTAATGGGTGTGTACGGTAGTGTCCCAGCCCTGTCACAGTAATGGGTGTGTACGGTAGTGTCCCAGCCCTGTCACATAAATGGGTGTGTACGGTAGTGTCCCAGCCCTGTCACAGTAATGGGTGTGTACGGTAGTATTCCAGCCCTGTCACAGTAATGGGTGTGTACGGTAGTGTCCCAGCCCTGTCACAGTAATGGGTGTGTACGGTAGTGTCCCAGTCCTGTCACAGTAATGGGTGTGTACGGTAGTGTCCCAGTCCTGTCACAGTAATGGGTGTGTATAGTAGTGTCCCAGCCCTGTCACAGTAATGGATGTGTACAGTAGTGTCCTCGCCCTGTCACAGTAATGGGTGTGTACAGTAGTGCCCAGCCCTGTCACAGTAATGTGTCTGTACAGTAGTGTCCCAGTCCTGTCACAGTAATGTGTGTACAGTAGTGTCCCAGCCCTGTCACAGTAATGGGTGTGTACAGTAGTGTCCCAGCCCTGTCACAGTAATGGGTGTGTATAGTAGTGTCCCAGCCCTGTCACAGTAATGGGTGTATACAGTAGTGTCCCAGCCCTGTCACAGTAATGGGTGTGTACAGTAGTGTCCCAGCCCTGTCACCGTAATGGGTGTGTACAATAATGTCCCAGCCCTGTCACAGTAATTGTGTGTACAGTAGTGTCCCAGCCCTGTCACAGTAATGGGTGTGTACAGTAGTGTCCCAGTCCTGTCACAGTAATGGGTGTGTACAGTAGTGTCCCAGCCCTGTCACAGTAATGGGTGTGTACAGTAGTGTCCCAGCCCTGTCACAGTAATGGGTGTGTACAGTAGTGTCCCAGCCCTGTCACAGTAATGGGTGTGTATAGTAGTGTCCCAGCCCTGTCACAGTAATGGGTGTATACAGTAGTGTCCCAGCCCTGTCACAGTAATGGGTGTGTACAGTAGTGTCCCAGCCCTGTCACAGTAATGGGTGTGTACAGTAGTGTTCCAGCCCTGTCACAGTAATAGGTGTGTACAGTAGTGTCCCAGTCCTGTCACAGTAATGGGTGTGTACAGTAGTGTCCCAGCCCTGTCACAGTAATGGGTGTATACAGTAGTGTCCCAGCCCTGTCACAGTAATGGGTGTGTACAGTAGTGTCCCAGCCCTGTCACAGTAATGGGTGTGTACAGTAGTGTCCCAGCCCTGTCACAGTAATGGGTGTGTACAGTAGTGTCCCAGCTCTGTCACAGTAATGGGTGTGTACAGTAGTGTCCCAGCCCTGTCACGGTAATGGGTGTGAACAGTAGTGTCCCAGCCCTGTCACGGTAATGGGTGTGTATAGTAGTGTCCCAGCCCTGTCACAGTAATGGGTGTGTACAGTAGTGTCCCAGCCCTGTCACAGTAATCTGTGTGTACAGTAGTGTCCCAGCCCTGTCACAGTAATGGGTGTGTACAGTAGTGTCCCAGCCCTGTCACAGTAATGGGTGTATACAGTAGTGTCCCAGCCCTGTCACAGTAATGGGTGTGTACAGTAGTGTCCCAGCCCTGTCACAGTAATGGGTGTGTACAGTAGTGTCCCAGCCCTGTCACAGTAATGGGTGTGTATAGTAGTGTCCCAGCCCTGTCACAGTAATGGGTGTATACAGTAGTGTCCCAGCCCTGTCACAGTAATGGGTGTGTACAGTAGTGTCCCAGCCCTGTCACAGTAATGGGTGTGTACAGTAGTGTCCCAGCCCTGTCACAGTAATAGGTGTGTACAGTAGTGTCCCAGTCCTGTCACAGTAATGGGTGTGTACAGTAGTGTCCCAGCCCTGTCACAGTAATGGGTGTATACAGTAGTGTCCCAGCCCTGTCACAGTAATGGGTGTGTACAGTAGTGTCCCAGCCCTGTCACAGTAATGGGTGTGTACAGTAGTGTCCCAGCCCTGTCACAGTAATGGGTGTGTACAGTAGTGTCCCAGCCCTGTCACAGTAATGGGTGTATACAGTAGTGTCCCAGCCCTGTCACAGTAATGGGTGTGAACAGTAGTGTCCCAGCCCTGTCACAGTAATGGGTGTGTATAGTAGTGTCCCAGCCCTGTCACGGTAATGGGTGTGTACAGTAGTGTCCCAGCCCTGTCACAGTAATCTGTGTGTACAGTAGTGTCCCAGTCCTGTCACAGTAATGGGTGTGTACAGTAGTGTCCCAGCCCTGTCACAGTAATGGGTGTATACAGTAGTGTCCCAGCCCTGTCACAGTAATGGGTGTGTACAGTAGTGTCCCAGCCCTGTCACAGTAATGGGTGTGTACAGTAGTGTCCCAGCCCTGTCACAGTAATGGGTGTGTACAGTAGTGTC
Organism: Mimachlamys varia; assembly: GCA_947623455.1. Classification (NCBI taxonomy): domain Eukaryota; kingdom Metazoa; phylum Mollusca; class Bivalvia; order Pectinida; family Pectinidae; genus Mimachlamys; species Mimachlamys varia. The sequence continues at coordinate 61,008,344 of OX392529.1, forward strand.
CCAGCCCTGTCACAGTAATGGGTGTGTACAGTAGTGCCCCAGCCCTGTCACAGTAATGGGTGTGTACAGTAGTGTCCCAGCCCTGTCACAGTAATGGGTGTGTACAGTAGTGTCCCAGCCCTGTCACAGTAATAGGTGTGTACAGTAGTGTCCCAGTCCTGTCACAGTAATGGGTGTGTACAGTAGTGTCCCAGCCCTGTCACAGTAATGGGTGTATACAGTAGTGTCCCAGCCCTGTCACAGTAATGGGTGTGTACAGTAGTGCCCCAGCCCTGTCACAGTAATGGGTGTGTACAGTAGTGTCCCAGCCCTGTCACAGTAATGGGTGTGTACAGTAGTGTCCCAGCCCTGTCACAGTAATAGGTGTGTACAGTAGTGTCCCAGTCCTGTCACAGTAATGGGTGTGTACAGTAGTGTCCCAGCCCTGTCACAGTAATGGGTGTATACAGTAGTGTCCCAGCCCTGTCACAGTAATGGATGTGTACGGTAGTGTCCCAGCCCTGTCACAGTAATGGGTGTGTACGGTAGTGTCCCAGCCCTGTCACAGTAATGGGTGTGTACGGTAGTGTCCCAGCCCTGTCACAGTAATGGGTGTGTACGGTAGTGTCCCAGCCCTGTCACAGTAATGGGTGTGTACGGTAGTGTCCCAGCCCTGTCACAGTAATGGGTGTGTACGGTAGTATTCCAGCCCTGTCACAGTAATGGGTGTGTACGGTAGTGTCCCAGCCCTGTCACAGTAATGGGTGTGTACGGTAGTGTCCCAGTCCTGTCACAGTAATGGGTGTGTACGGTAGTGTCCCAGTCCTGTCACAGTAATGGGTGTGTATAGTAGTGTCCCAGCCCTGTCACAGTAATGGATGTGTACAGTAGTGTCCTCGCCCTGTCACAGTAATGGGTGTGTACAGTAGTGCCCAGCCCTGTCACAGTAATGTGTCTGTACAGTAGTGTCCCAGTCCTGTCACAGTAATGTGTGTACAGTAGTGTCCCAGCCCTGTCACAGTAATGGGTGTGTACAGTAGTGTCCCAGCCCTGTCACAGTAATGGGTGTGTATAGTAGTGTCCCAGCCCTGTCACAGTAATGGGTGTATACAGTAGTGTCCCAGCCCTGTCACAGTAATGGGTGTGTACAGTAGTGTCCCAGCCCTGTCACCGTAATGGGTGTGTACAATAATGTCCCAGCCCTGTCACAGTAATTGTGTGTACAGTAGTGTCCCAGCCCTGTCACAGTAATGGGTGTGTACAGTAGTGTCCCAGTCCTGTCACAGTAATGGGTGTGTACAGTAGTGTCCCAGCCCTGTCACAGTAATGGGTGTGTACAGTAGTGTCCCAGCCCTGTCACAGTAATGGGTGTGTACAGTAGTGTACCAGCCCTGTCACAGTAATGGGTGTGTATAGTAGTGTCCCAGCCCTGTCACAGTAATGGGTGTATACAGTAGTGTCCCAGCCCTGTCACAGTAATGGGTGTGTACAGTAGTGTCCCAGCCCTGTCACAGTAATGGGTGTGTACAGTAGTGTTCCAGCCCTGTCACAGTAATAGGTGTGTACAGTAGTGTCCCAGTCCTGTCACAGTAATGGGTGTGTACAGTAGTGTCCCAGCCCTGTCACAGTAATGGGTGTATACAGTAGTGTCCCAGCCCTGTCACAGTAATGGGTGTGTACAGTAGTGTCCCAGCCCTGTCACAGTAATGGGTGTGTACAGTAGTGTCCCAGCCCTGTCACAGTAATGGGTGTGTACAGTAGTGTCCCAGCCCTGTCACAGTAATGGGTGTGTACAGTAGTGTCCCAGCCCTGTCACGGTAATGGGTGTGAACAGTAGTGTCCCAGCCCTGTCACGGTAATGGGTGTGTATAGTAGTGTCCCAGCCCTGTCACAGTAATGGGTGTGTACAGTAGTGTCCCAGCCCTGTCACAGTAATGGGTGTGTACAGTAGTGTCCCAGCCCTGTCACAGTAATGGGTGTGTATAGTAGTGTCCCAGCCCTGTCACAGTAATGGGTGTATACAGTAGTGTCCCAGCCCTGTCACAGTAATGGGTGTGTACAGTAGTGTCCCAGCCCTGTCACAGTAATGGGTGTGTACAGTAGTGTCCCAGCCCTGTCACAGTAATAGGTGTGTACAGTAGTGTCCCAGTCCTGTCACAGTAATGGGTGTGTACAGTAGTGTCCCAGCCCTGTCACAGTAATGGGTGTATACAGTAGTGTCCCAGCCCTGTCACAGTAATGGGTGTGTACAGTAGTGTCCCAGCCCTGTCACAGTAATGGGTGTGTACAGTAGTGTCCCAGCCCTGTCACAGTAATGGGTGTGTACAGTAGTGTCCCAGCCCTGTCACAGTAATGGGTGTATACAGTAGTGTCCCAGCCCTGTCACAGTAATGGGTGTGAACAGTAGTGTCCCAGCCCTGTCACAGTAATGGGTGTGTATAGTAGTGTCCCAGCCCTGTCACGGTAATGGGTGTGTACAGTAGTGTCCCAGCCCTGTCACAGTAATCTGTGTGTACAGTAGTGTCCCAGTCCTGTCACAGTAATGGGTGTGTACAGTAGTGTCCCAGCCCTGTCACAGTAATGGGTGTATACAGTAGTGTCCCAGCCCTGTCACAGTAATGGGTGTGTACAGTAGTGTCCCAGCCCTGTCACAGTAATGGGTGTGTACAGTAGTGTCCCAGCCCTGTCACAGTAATGGGTGTGTACAGTAGTGTCCCAGCCCTGTCACAGTAATGGGTGTGTACAGTAGTGCCCCAGCCCTGTCACAGTAATGGGTGTGTACAGTAGTGTCCCAGCCCTGTCACAGTAATGGGTGTGTACAGTAGTGTCCCAGCCCTGTCACAGTAATAGGTGTGTACAGTAGTGTCCCAGTCCTGTCACAGTAATGGGTGTGTACAGTAGTGTCCCAGCCCTGTCACAGTAATGGGTGTATACAGTAGTGTCCCAGCCCTGTCACAGTAATGGGTGTGTACAGTAGTGTCCCAGCCCTGTCACAGTAATGGGTGTGTACAGTAGTGTCCCAGCCCTGTCACAGTAATGGGTGTGTACAGTAGTGTCCCAGCCCTGTCACAGTAATAGGTGTGTACAGTAGTGTCCCAGCCCTGTCACAGTAATGGGTGTGAACAGTAGTGTCCCAGCCCTGTCACAGTAATGGGTGTGTATAGTAGTGTCCCAGCCCTGTCACAGTAATGGGTGTGTACAGTAGTGTCCCAGCCCTGTCACAGTAATCTGTGTGTACAGTAGTGTCCCAGCCCTGTCACAGTAATGGGTGTGTACAGTAGTGTCCCAGCCCTGTCACAGTAATGGGTGTATACAGTAGTGTCCCAGCCCTGTCACAGTAATGGGTGTGTACAGTAGTGTCCCAGCCCTGTCACAGTAATGGGTGTGTACAGTAGTGTCCCAGCCCTGTCACAGTAATGGGTGTGTATAGTAGTGTCCCAGCCCTGTCACAGTAATGGGTGTATACAGTAGTGTCCCAGCCCTGTCACAGTAATGGGTGTGTACAGTAGTGTCCCAGCCCTGTCACAGTAATGGGTGTGTACAGTAGTGTCCCAGCCCTGTCACAGTAATGGGTGTGTACAGTAGTGTCCCAGTCCTGTCACAGTAATGGGTGTGTACAGTAGTGTCCCAGCCCTGTCACAGTAATGGGTGTGTACAGTAGTGTCCCAGCCCTGTCACAGTAATGGGTGTGTACAGTAGTGTCCCAGCCCTGTCACAGTAATGGGTGTGTACAGTAGTGTCCCAGCCCTGTCACAGTAATGGGTGTGTACAGTAGTGTCCCAGCCCTGTCACAGTAATGGGTGTGTACAGTAGTGTCCCAGCCCTGTCACAGTAATGGGTGTGAACAGTAGTGTCCCAGCCCTGTCACAGTAATGGGTGTGTATAGTAGTGTCCCAGCCCTGTCACGGTAATGGGTGTGTACAGTAGTGTCCCAGCCCTGTCACAGTAATCTGTGTGTACAGTAGTGTCCCAGTCCTGTCACAGTAATGGGTGTGTACAGTAGTGTCCCAGCCCTGTCACAGTAATGGGTGTATACAGTAGTGTCCCAGCCCTGTCACAGTAATGGGTGTGTACAGTAGTGTCCCAGCCCTGTCACAGTAATGGGTGTGTACAGTAGTGTCCCAGCCCTGTCACAGTAATGGGTGTGTACAGTAGTGTCCCAGCCCTGTCACAGTAATGGGTGTGTACAGTAGTGCCCCAGCCCTGTCACAGTAATGTGTGTGTACAGTAGTGTCCCAGCCCTGTCACAGTAATAGGTGTTTACAGCCTGTCAGTAGTGTCTTGGTGACACTGTACCTACATAATTATTATAATGACCTGTACCTATATGACCATGTACCTATCTGTGATGACTCTGTACCTACGTCAGATAACCCTATACTCATATAACCCTATACCTATCTCTGATAACTCTGTACCTAGCTCTAATAATCCTGTACCTATATGACCCTGTACCGATATGACCGCGTACCTAGCTCTGATAACTGTGTACCTACCTCTGATAATTCTGTACCTAGCTCTGATAACCTTGTACCTATCTCTGATAACCCTGTACCTATTTCTGATAACCCTGTACCTATATGACTCTGTACCTACTTCTGATAACCCTGTACCTATATGACCATGTACCTAGCTCTGATAACCCTGTACCTATATGACCCTGTACCTATATGACCCTGTACCTATATGACCCTGTACCTATATGACCCTGTACCTATATGACCCTGTACCTATATAACCCTATACCTATATGACCCTGTATCTATATAACCCTGTACCTATATAACCCGGTACCTATATGACCCTGTACCTATATGACCCTGTACCTATATGACCCTGTACCTATATAACTCTGTACCTATATGACCCTGTACCTATATATATATAATGGTTTCTCTGTTATATCTACCCAATGTGTATTGCTGGTGCTACAGTCAGATTTCTCAGATCTGAATTAATATAAAGTAAACTTGACATGGACGGTTGATATTACAGTACAGGACCGTGTCGAGGGACTGACCGAGCGTCTCGATGTCTGTAGTGGTGGCGAAAAGCCAGTGTCTGAAAACCAGGACACGACTGACCACCTTGAGGTCAATAAACCCAAGAGATGTAAGTGGAGATAGGAGTTAGAGCCTCAGCTTCTAGATTTCTGAGTTTTATTATTGGTTTATATATTTACACTGAGTTTTATTATTGGTTTATATATATACACTGAGTTTTATTATTGGTTTATATATATACACTGAGTTTTATTATTGGTTTATATATTTACACTGATTTTTATTTTTGGTTTATATATTTACACTGAGTTTTATTATTGGTTTATATATATACACTGAGTTTTATTATTGGTTTATATATATACACTGAGTTTTATTATTGGTTTATATATTTACACGGAGTTTTATTATTGGTTTATATATTTACACTGAGTTTTATTATTGGTTTATATATTTACACTGAGTTTTATTATTGGTTTATATATTTACACGGAGTTTTATTATTGGTTTATATATTTACACGGAGTTTTATTATTGGTTTATATATTTACACGGAGTTTTATTATTGGTTTATATATTTACACGGAGTTTTATTATTGGTTTATATATATACACTGAGTTTTATTATTGGTTTATATATTTACACGGAGTTTTATTATTGGTTTATATATTTATACGGAGTTTTATTATTGGTTTATATATTTACACGGAGTTTTATTATTGGTTTATATATTTACACAGAGTTTTATTATTGGTTTATATATTTATACGGAGTTTTATTATTGGTTTATATATTTACACGGAGTTTTATTATTGGTTTATATATTTACACAGAGTTTTATTATTGGTTTATATATTTACACGGAGTTTTATTATTGGTTTATATATTTACACTAGCTAAACATTCCTTTAGAGAACAACAAATTATAAGTTACTTTGAAATCTTGTTCTTTTTGAACTTCAAATCATAAAGAGACAATCACAATCATGATTTTTAGATTTAATCCCAGGATCTGCCATATCCTTGCAGACTTAACTCCTGAGTCATAACTTTTGAACGGTTGAGATTCCCACCCTAAAGCTATATTAATATACAATTGATAGGCATAAAGAGACAATCACATACAAGATATTATGATGGGTCCTTTAGTCATTGTGCTTTGTCTGTCGCCATGTGTACTTATCACATTTGAAACTTCTTCCCAAGTTCCACCAGTGGGATTGAGCTGAAACTTATCTTAAATAATCACAGGATGGTCCTGACCACATGTTGCTATTTTTTCGGTTCGGTCCAAAATCCGAAATGGCCGCCACAGCTGCCATTTGAAAACACATTTTAATCTTCTTCTCAAGTTCCTGTTGTGCGATTGAGCTGAAACTTACCTGAAATGATCCTGAGATGGTCCCGACCAATTGTTGTTAATTTCCCAAGATGGCCGCCATCTTAAAAACACATTTTATACTTTAAAGGTCCACCAGTGAGATTGAGTTGAAACTTTCCTGAAATGATCCTGAGATGATTCTGGGAGATATATAGACTTATAAACAGGACTCTTGCTTAAGTTCTTGATAATTCCAGTGTAAGGACACAACAACAAAAGCTATCGATTCTAGTACATTCAATTCAGGTGACAGTTAAGGCCCATGGGCCTCTTGTTTCTCAGTTAAACTTGAAAACAGATGAGATACCAACCAATTAACCAAACTTTTAATTTATACTGATATATTGCTTCATTGTTTGGTCTAGGGGCCTGTCCCTGTTCCATGGGATCTTTTTGGAAAATATTTTTCCCTAATAAACTAGATACCGATGTATCCGGGTGAGTGATATCGGCCCTCTGGGCCTCTTGTTTTATAGTTGTGGTAATTTTGTTATAATTATAGCATTTTGCTTCAACAGCCAGTCAGATTTCCCAGAAAATAAAGTCTACATATAAAGTATCGACCAGCAAGATTGTATCCAGCTTCCGCAACCCTTCTCCCATCTATGCGGTTGCCCGTGACTACCGAGGACATCGCGATGGAGTCTGGGAAGTCACTGTTGCACGATCAGACCAACAGCTTATTGGCACAGCTTCAGCAGGTAAGTTATTCATTATCTTATTTAACAAGACTAGAAATATTTGGTCACTGTACACTTTTTTATTAAACTAAATCACAAACTTAACAAGATTTTATTCAAACAATGTGTATTAAAATCCTATGAGAGTTGTCTACCCTTTGTGTTGACAGATCACACGGCACGTGTCTGGTGTATACACTCAGGGACCTGTCTACTACAGTTTGATATTAGTATCAGACTATTAGAATCACATCCTATTGAGAGTTGTCTACCCTTTGTTTTGACAGATCACACGGCACGTGTCTGGTGTATACACTCAGGGACCTGTCTACTACGTACAATATAAGTATCGGAGTATTAGAATCGCCTCCTTTGAGAGTTGTCTACCCTTTGTTTTGACAGATCACACGGCACGTGTCTGGTTTTTACACTCAGGGACCTGTCTACTACAGTACAATATAAGTATTGGAGTATTAGAATCGCCTCCTTTGAGAGTTGTCTACCCTTTGTGTTGACAGATCACACCGCACGTGTCTGGTGTATACACTCAGGCACCTGTCTACTGCAGTACCAGGGACATCAAGGTTCAGTGAACTCCATTCGCTTCCACCCTGCTCAGGAGCTGGCCCTTACCGCTTCTGGAGATCAAACCGCTCACATCTGGGGGGCACATGTCAGCATCCCCTCAATAGAGGTAAACATTGGGGGCTCACATCTTCATCCCCTCTATAGAGGTGAACATGGGGGGCTAACATCTGCATCCCCTCTATAGAGGTAAACATTGGGGGCTCACATCTACATCCCCTTAATAGAGGTAAACATTTGGGGCTCACATCTACATCCCCTCAATAGAGGTAAACATTGAGGGCTCACATCTACATCCCCTCTATAGAGGTAAACATTGGGGATCACATCTACATCCCCTCTATAGAGGTAAACATTGGGGGATCATATCTACATCCCCTCAATAGAGGTAAACATTGGGGGCTCACATCTACATCCCCTCTCTAGAGGTAAACATTGGGGGATCATATCTACATCCCCTCAATAGAGGTAAACATTGGGGGCTCACATCTACATCCCCTCTATAGAGGTAAACATTGGGGGCTCACATCTACATCCCCTCAATAGAGGTAAACATTGGGGGATCATATCTACATCCCCTCTATAGAGGTAAACATTGGGGGATCATATCTACATCCCCTCAATAGAGGTAAACATTGGGGGCTCACATCTACATCCCCTCAATAGAGGTAAACATTGGGGGCTCACATCTACATCCCCTCTATAGAGGTAAACATTGGGGGCTCATATCTACATCCCCGCTATAGAGGTAAACATTGGGGGCTCACATCTACATCCCCTCAATAGAGGTAAACATTGGGGGCTCATATCTACATCCCCGCTATAGAGGTAAACATTGGGGCCTCACATCTACATCCCCTCAATAGAGGTAAACATTGGGGCCTCACATCTACATCCCCGCTATAGAGGTAAACATTGGGGGATCATATCTACATCCCCTCTATAGAGGTAAACATTGGGGGATCATATCTACATCCCCTCAATAGAGGTAAACATTGGGGGCTCACATCTACATCCCCTCAATAGAGGTAAACATTGGGGGCTCACATCTACATCCCCTCAATAGAGGTAAACATTGGGGGCTGACATCTACATCCACTCAATAGAGGTAAACATTGGGGGCTGACATCTACATCCCCTCTATAGAGGTAAACATTGGGGGCTTACATCTACATCCCCTCAATAGAGGTAAACATTGGGGGATCATATCTACATCCCCTCAATAGAGGTAAACATTGGGGGCTCACATCTACATCCCCTCAATAGAGGTAAACATTGGGGGATCATATCTACATCCCCTCAATAGAGGTAAACATTGGGGGCTCACATCTACATCCCCTCTATAGAGATAAACATTGGGGGCTCACATCTACATCCCCTCAATAGAGGTAAACATTGGGGGCTCACATCTACATCCCCTCAATAGAGGTAAACATTGGGGGCTCACATCTACTTCCCCTCAATAGAGGTAAACATTGGGGGCTCACATCTACATCCCCTCAATAGAGGTAAACATTGGGGGCTCACATTTACATCCCCTCAATAGAGATAAACATTAGGGGCTGACATCTACATCCACTCAATAGAGGTAAACATTGGGGGCTCACATCTACATCCCCTCAATAGAGGTAAACATTGGGGGCTCACATCTACATCCCCTCAATAGAGGTAAACATTGGGGGCTCACATCTACATCCCCTCAATAGAGGTAAACATTGGGGGCTCACATCTACTTCCCCTCAATAGAGGTAAACATTGGGGGCTCACATCTACATCCCCTCAATAGAGGTAAACATTGGGGGCTCACATTTACATCCCCTCAATAGAGATAAACATTAGGGGCTCACATCTACATCCCCTCAATAGAGGTAAACATTGGGGGATCATATCTACATCCCCTCAATAGAGGTAAACATTGGGGGCTCACATCTACATCCCCTCAATAGAGGTAAACATTGGGGGCTCACATCTACTTCCCCTCAATAGAGGTAAACATTGGGGGCTCACATCTACATCCCCTCAATAGAGGTAAACATTGGGGGCTCACATTTACATCCCCTCAATAGAGATAAACATTAGGGGCTGACATCTACATCCACTCAATAGAGGTAAACATTGGGGGCTCACATCTACATCCCCTCAATAGAGGTAAACATTGGGGGATCATATCTACATCCACCCTATAGAGGTAAACATTGGGGGCTGACATCTACATCCACTCAATAGAGGTAAACATTGGGGGCTCACATCTACATCCCCTCAATAGAGGTAAACATTGGGGGCTCACATCTGCATCCCCTCTATAGAGGTAAACATGGGGGGCTAACATCTGCATCCCCTCAATAGAGGTAAACATTTGGGGCTCACATCTGCATCCCCTCAATAGAGGTAAACATGTGGGGCTCATATCTACATCCCTTCAATAGAGGTAAACATTGGGGGCTCACATCTATATCCCTTCAATAGAGGTAAACATGTGGGGCTCATATCTACATCCCCTCTATAGAGGTAAACATTGGGGGCTCACATCTTCATCCCCTCAATAGAGGTAAACATGTGGGGCTCATATCTACATCCCTTTTCAAGGAGAACTTTGAGGGCTCAGGTCAATATACATTTTAGATACAATATATTATCCAAACATATAGATAGATTATCTATTGATAAATTGTGTTATTATTGGTATTTATTTTTTCCCACTGACAAATAGGAAACATAATACGATGTCTATAGAAGTAAACATGAAGTGTATTAAGTAACTGTGTAAGTAACTGTGTAAGTAACTGTGTAAGTAACTGTGTAAGTAACTGTTGATCTGTCATTAACATATTAATCAGTTGTCGATGTGACTTTTACAGAGATCTCACTCCTCTGGCGAGGACGACCTTGAGGGGTCAGAGAAGGAGGACTCCGCTGATGGTAAAGTATCCGTGGGACTAGGGTATCTGTAAACTAGAGGATAAGGCCATACAGGGCAAATAGCTTAAACAAGTCAACCCGTTTATGGCAATAAAAGACTCTAGTTACCAACAAGATAAAATATATCATAACCATTGTCACAGCAGTAAAATACTTCTGTTACTGCTTTACAAAAGAAAAGTCCCATAAATGTTATATATTGAAATGCATTTTACAAAATGACAGTTCTTTTAAGTCTGAATACTTACCAACTCTTCCCTAGTTAGGAGTGAGAATACTTAAATGTTGGCACTATGAGTTTGAATTTGAGGATGGCCTAGGATATATGGCCTCAGACTACAATTAATTCTACTATATGTTACTACTAAAGGAAATCAAAAATTAAAATATTTTAAAACTTTCCACTGGGCCTGGTTCCTATTTGACATTGTAGATCTAACCAAACTGACGCTACAGTGACTGGAAAGTACATCATGACCTGCATTTAAGAAAGATAATTTAATTTGAATGTCACTTGAATGTCACTGCCCTTCATTTATAGGGAAAAATACCAAAAATCACAAAATATTAATGCGCAAGCCTCATCGCTCTATGTGTCCTGCTGCCAAAAAAAACCAACTTGAAAACTGTGTCAAATAAATTTAATCACTAGAATGGATATTGGTGAACAATTCTATGTAAAGAAACTGTACATATCAGTCATAGATCAGTCAGGAAAAATTATTTAGTAACCCACCTTAAATGTCCTTATGCACTACATTGTTGTACAATGACCCGGAAGTTTTATTGTGGTCTGAGGCCAAATGACTTGACAGGGGAAGTAACTCTAAGTTAGAAAATGTCCATATTGATGTGTCGTCTGATTATAGAAGGGGGAAATCCAAACTTGTGTAAAATACTATTTATCATGATAACAACTGATGCAGCAGGGCTCTTTTTCTTAAAGGCTGGTTAAATCAATGGTCCTCATGAGCACTTGACCTAGGGAGTTCAACTGACCAATGGTCAAGCAGCATATCTCCCATGTTTAGGTGTACTATTTACAACAAGGGGAATGATTCAAGATCCTTTGGTCTCATTTTACTCAGTTTCAACAACTGCTAATATCAAATTGACACAATAACCTGAGGAACTCGGAACTAGTACCCACCATTTTCAAAGGGTTTTACTCCTGACAAATATTGTAGACCAAACCAACTTTTAAGATTTATCATAAGGTCACTTCCGGTAAATTCACAAAAATTAGACAAACACAAAATAAAGCCGATATAGGGTACTAACATAGCAATCTATAATGGCTTTTGTTGATTTGTAGACTTCTACCACTAGCCCTTCACCTCTCAGTTGTCAGTTCGAAACCCACGTGGGGCAGTTACCGGGTACTGCATGACCTTAGGTTAGTGGTCCCCCCTGGGAACCTGGAACATCCTTAAATGACCCTGGCTGTTAATAGGATGTAAAACACAATAAACCAAACCACCGTACCAATCTGTAATGAGTTTTGTTGGTTTGTAGATTTTCTGGAATCTACTCCTGAGGAAAGTTCGCTGAGAACGCCCTCTCTGGAGCTGACTGGGCACAACGGCGTGGTGGTGTCTGCTGATTGGATGGCTGCTGGAGGTCAGGTGATCACGGCATCATGGGACAGGACGGCCATCTTGTTTGACGCGGAGTCAGGAGAGCTGATAAATACCCTAACAGGTATCCAAGGCAGTGATGGCATGGCTGGACTTAACACTGGCAATTCTTCTCCATTGTTACAGTCAGGCATACAATCTCATGAGATTCCCTTGACAAGATTGCAGTCTAAATTCACTCTCTCACACTTCTGATTTCAAATTTGGGGATATTCTGATGTTCAGGTTTCACAAGTCTAAACTTTTAATATGTCTACCTAGCCTACCTAGCAATACAAAGTGGGAAGTGATACTGTGAAAGTTGATATTTAGTCAGCCTCTAAACTGTTCATGGTGTGAAAATATTTGCGCTGTCAGTCTTGTTGTACTGTGTACCTTTAATTCCATTATACACTGTAGAGTTTGAGTGGTGTTAAATATGTCCGTGTGTGGATATATTTGCTGAGATGTAATGTAAGTAAAAATGTTCACTCCGTGAATTATTCTATTTTTACAGTATGATAACATTGATCTGTTACAAAGATAGTGCCTAATTGTTGTGGAGCACTAATGTAAAATATATCTATCATAGGTAATGTCCACAAAATGTATTACTATCATCTACCTGGAACATAATTATTATTATTATTATACATGTACAATTGTATTTATGATTTCTACATGACAAAAATTGGCTGATAAGATATCTAGAATCTTTATCAAGAGTACGAGTCAATATATTGAGTGTATATTGTGGTGTTGACAGGACACGACCAAGAGCTGACAGAGGTACGGGCACACCCCACACAGAGGATGGTCGTCACCTCGTCTAAAGACACGACCTTCAGACTCTGGGACTTCCGCGACCCCAATATGATTGTCAATGTTTTCCAGGGCCATACACAGTAAGTCTCATTGTCAAATGACACCAGTTTCAAGGTCATACATTGTGTGCCACTGGGTCCAAGGTCATACATTGTGTACCACTAGGTCCAAGGTCATACATTGTGTACCACTCCAAGGTAATTACATTGTGTGCCACTAGGTCCAAGGTCATACATTGTGTACCACTAGGTCGAAGGTCATACATTGTGTACCACTAGGTCGAAGGTCATACATTGTGTACCACTAGGTCCAAGGTCATACATTGTGTACCACTAGGTCCAAGGTCATACATTGTGTACCACTAGGTCCAAGGTCATACATTGTGTACCACTAGGTCCAAGGTCATACATTGTGCCACTAGGTTCAAGGTCACTTGAAGTAAGAATCAATGTCAGATGCCGCTTGATGTAAGGTCATACATTGTCCCAAAGCAATTCCCTTCCATTAACACATTGGAGAATAAGGAAAGGCGTTGATAGAGTGATGCTTAAGTTTAAAAAAGAAACGAGCTCAAACGTGTTGAAGGTATTGTCATACCAAGCAGTCGTATGAAGTTTCAGAAGATCCCAATAAGAGATGAAGTCAACAAAGAGTTATCAATGTTCTACAGACGGAATCATATATCCTCTCGGACTTGTGTTGCTAAGGGATATAGGTTCTAAGCTATCCTTTTGTCAAATGAACAGAATGTGCACAAGTTTCAAAGAAAGTTGTTTAGGAACAAGGATTTATTCATGCTAAGCTCTGTTTTAATTGTAGACCTGTGACCAGTGCTGTGTTTGCAGGAAGTGACAAGGTCGTGTCCGGGAGTGATGACCGCACCATCAAGGTCTGGGATATAAAGAACATGCGATCTCCCATCTCGGCCATCCGATCTGACTCCTCCGTCAATAGGTTAGTGAGTGGATGAGAGGGAAGTAATATAGATACTGGACAGAGAAGAACTGATACTTACTTTGTTAGATGGTGTAAGGGTAGGCCGTGGTCACCATGGCCACCACAGGTGACTCTTATGCCAGAAGTCAAAGTAGCTTAACACATCCACAACTGAAGTGACTTACATACACAAATAGTTGGCTTATAACAGTTTAAGTAAAAGTAAGTAAGTCAAACGTTACAGAGTGTGAGAGATATTACTGCCAGTGCTATTCTCACACTGGTTTAACTATAGGCCTACCTCAAAAGTGTTGTTATCTCCCTTGTTTGCCATATCATGACTACATTGGGAAGCGTTCTTGAAACAAATTTGCACCATGTAAGTATGACATCATAATGGGAATGACGTTATCCAATTGTCACCTGCGCCAAATCGTCACAAAATTACTTCCCGGAAGTCCATCTTGTATCCACCATTGTGGCCTACCAATTAACAGCACTTTTGGGAAAGGTCTATATAAGAGTTACTTCCCTTTGAATAAGCAGTCTTTACTTGTTTCACCAAAATTTATGAGAATGATGAATTCTGTAGAGTTTCACCTAACAATCCTCGATTGTGTTTTTAGATTGTCTGTGTCCCAGGCACATAGCATGATCGCCATTCCACATGACAACCGACACATCCGTCTCTACGATATCCATGGTAACAGAATTGGACGGTTGCCACGCAGTAACAGACAGGTAATTCTTTCACTGTAGCCCTTGACAACGGACATGTCTGTCTGTTCATACTGATTATAATTCACTGTAGCCCTTGACAACGGACACGTCTGTCTGTTCATACTGATCATAATTCACTTTAGCCCTTGACAACGGACATGTCTGTCTGTTCATACTGATTATAATTCACTGTAGCCCTTGACAACAGACACATCTGTCTGTTCATGCTGATTATAATTCACTGTAGCCCTTGACAACAAACATGTCTGTCTGTTCATACTGATTATAATTCTCTTGTTACCCTTGACAACAAACATGTCTGTCTTTCATACTGATCATATAACAGGTTTAGTTGGAATATTCTAATACAGTTGCTTGAGTTTCTGTCAGTAAATAATATATATATGTAAGGAGTCGCCCATTGCTGAATGTAATGGAAGTATACCAACGTTTTTCTCAACTGTTTGTAAACAATACAAATAACTTACTTGTTGTTAGACTGACTGGCAACTTTTTTAAGCAGTCGGCCATGGCCATACACATATACATTTCAGGGATGTTGTTCTGTATATGTTTAAGGGATGTTGTTCTGTATATGTTTAAGGGATGTTGTTCTGTATATGTTTAAGGGATGTTGTTCTGTATATGTTTAAGGGATGTTGTTCTGTATATGTTTAAGGGATGTTGTTCTGTATATGTTTAAGGGATGTTGTTCTGTATATGTTTCAGGGCCACACTAAGATGGTAACAGCTGTGGCATGGGCTGACGATCACCCGATCTGTAACTTGTTTACCTGTGGTTTTGACAGACAGGTGTTTGGATGGAACATCAATATACACAGCAAGGAATAGCAAGCGAGTCTGTACTCAAACACAGAACATGCCCTGCAAGGAAGAGGTATTGAATCTTCTGAAACATGGAACATATTCTAAACCACAGATCTTACCCAGCAAGGAATAGCCAGTGAATAGTCTGAACCATGGAACATAGCTAGTAAGGACAGCCAATCATACAACATACCATACTCTGAACCATGTTATTTCCCAGAAAATAATTGGTAGTGAATCTGTACTCAACCAAGAAACAACTTCTGAACGAAGAAACACGCCTAGCTAGGAATAGCCAATGTATCTTCTGAACAATGGAACATATTCTGAACCAAGGAACATAACCCAGTGAATCTGTTTAACTATGCTATTTCCCAGAAAACAATTGCTAGTGGATCTGTACTCACCCAAGAAACATATTCTGAACCAAGGACCACGCCCAGCCAGGAATAGGCAGTGAATCTTCAGATATGGAAAATTCACCCATGAAAGTAATTGTGTGTAGTAGCTACTCACTAGTGATAAAATATGTCCTTTTTTTATAGCTGTAATAATTTGTATGGTATAAAAGTTGATGTAAGGGAGGTAACCCTGATAGATGGAAGAAAATACAACAGCTTCATGTACTTGTGGTAATGTTCTACGTAATTCGAACATAACAATGGATGACTTGACAAAAGTTTCATCAGTTTTTCATTATCAATACTTCAGGTGACATTAGATGTTGCAGATTCTCTATTCCTATACGTAGGTGCCGGTGACTTTGTCCAGTAACTACTCCATTCATTATAAATAACTACATTCAGGGTGAATGTCCCACCCCTTCATCATTCTTTAGGTACGTTAGTCTAGCGGTAGGTCTCTGGGCTCGTCACCGAAGGATTGTGGGTTTGAGTCTAGGCATGGCACTGTGTTGTATCCTTGAGTAAGATACTTCACTCAGTTTGTTCCAGTCTACTCAGCTGTAAATGAGTATCTGGTTGGGCAGTCCTAGATTTGTTCCGGTCTACTCAGCTGTAAATGAGTATGTGGTTGGGCAGTCCTAGATTTCCAGTCTACTCAGCTGTAAATGAGTATGTGGTTGGGCGGTCCTAGATTTGTTCCAGTCTACCCAGCTGTAAATGAGTATGTGGTTGGGCTGTCCTAGATTTTGTGCAATGCTACCTGTGAATCCTGAAATTGCAGCACTAACTGTATGCTCCCCAGAGAAATAACACAGACTTTGAATTCCTTGAGACAACCTACATAAAAACCTCTAGCTATAAACAAATGTCTGTTATGAAAATTGAGAAGTTTGGAAGGTTCTGTTTTACAAGTTACCAAGCACCCTGGGAGGGTTCCACTTCAGCAACTAATCAAATTTGATGTTGATGAATGATAGAACACGTTTGTTATATATAAGCTATATATATTACCTTCCTGTAATGTAAGTGTAATTGCTGTATAGAGAACAGTCTGTGTTACCATGGTAGTACCCGTAATATTAGTCTCTGATCATCGAAGGTAAACATCATCAAACTCCGCACACAGCTTCCTGATCTTCATAAACACGAAGATATTTGTGAATTTAATAATGTATGTGTTGTGCAGTGATGACCAATCCAGGCATAGACCGCATTGGTGTCCTTAACTTAACATCGTAGTTACACAGTCAATTTATTGTAAACCGAACATTTTTTATACCAGGGTACCAGTATATTAATCATGGGTCAAGTGGTCTCCCTTTGATTCTGTTTGGCCACCCTACATTGTAGCTGTATAAGCTGTGAGTTATTTAAGTAATCAGGTGTTGAATTAAGTTATCAGGCGGGACATCAGTGCGAGTCTGCACCAAAGCCAACACAGACTCGGCTAATATGTGTAAGCATCAACAAAACTGTCATAATACTGGGCAAGCTATTATTGCATCGTTCTCGGAGGTAAAATACTTACATTTGTACATGTATATTTTCAAAAAATGTAAAAGTGAAATTTTAGGGCAATTTTTCGAACTTGTCTTGCAATAAAAAATACTTTTAATGTCCAGTTAAAAAAATATTCAGATGTAAAATATCATAATTGAAAATTATCAAAAATCTATTTGTCAAACTACAAATAGACCATTCTAGTCAGAATTTTAGTTAGAGTTGAGTTCATGGTGCTAACCACACAGAGTTTGGTGGGTATAGAGTGAGTGGGGAGGGGAATGCGTGGGGGTGGGGTGGGGAGGAGAAAGAGAGGGGGTTTCCATACAGTTTCTTCGGTAGTGATGTTGTCATGTCATTTTGTCTAATATTTTGTCAAGTTTGTTTTATATTGTAAACCAGAAGAGTAAAGTGGATTGTATATATATAATGATAAATATTTATCTTTACATGAATGATTGTATTGAATGATAAAAATTACTTTAGGATTGTGTGAATGTCGTTAAATATTCTGAATCTCTTCGGGAATATGATAGTGATTATTAGTGGAAGCTTTGGTATGACCCGTACTCATAATGCCTAGGTCACTCATTCAGGGATTAGCTACGGATACGATCCGTTATCATTCGTGGCAATCTGTATTGGTCCGTAGCTTTGTGTATTGTAGCTGAAGTCATATATGTGTTGGTACTTGAATATTTGTGACAATTTTTGAACATGTTTGACCATAGATCAAACAACTCTAATCCTTACTAAACCGTATTAGAATGTACTGATCTGTTTTAGTCCCTATCAATCCGTATTTATTACTAGTACTAGTTACACCACGTATTTGCGAAGGATACAATAGGATTTGTTACGAATTTGTCACAGAACGACACAATCTCATTACCATGTATTACAGATCACTCCATGGTGGTTCTTACTATTCCTTAATGGACCATACTTATTCGTTCTAATCCTTACAACTGTAGTAAACGCCCCGACACGTGTCATTCCGTATTAAACTGTGTCATTCTTTATTAAACTGTGTCGTACCGTAACAATCCGTTTCATTTATGTAACCAAATTGCCCCTTTCCTACATATCCTTGGTAGATACGCCAAAACCCAGTCACGCTGTTGTGCATCCGTATTGGAACTGTATCTGACTACGGAAATCTGCATTTTCGGGGTCATCCATGGGATTTAATCCGTAGTGGACCCGTGAATGTGTGACCTAGGCCTAACTAACTTGTATAACATTGGACCCGTGATGTGACATAATGTATTTGTTTGATCATTTCACTTTAGTTAATTTAAGTAGAAATGACCAATAAATCTTATTGAGGAAATTGTGTTTTATTGTGTGTACATTTAGTGTAGATTTCTAATTCTGCTCAATATTCTCGTCTCGGATGCAAAATTACTGCTGTTCTGTAGACGCGATACATATTGTTTTATCGCCATGGGCATGAAATACTTCAATACAAATGGCTAGAAAACAGAAGCTACGTGTAGGTTGCTACTGACATCCCCAATTCCATATATGGATCATAAATACTCACTTTCAATATGGAGACCAGCAACAACTTCAGCTTCCAAAACATAGTTAAATGAAAACCAAACAACACAAGAAATGCTTTTCAGCCATTTTATTTGCGAGATCATAACAATGAATGTGGTCGCTTAGGGTAAGCTTGTACTGACAGGTGCTGTACAATACCATGTGACGTCTACCCCTTACACAAGGCACATGACAACAACAGTCATGGCCTGGTGATTCCACAAGGCACATGACCTCAGCAATCATGGCTTGGTGATTCCACAAGGCACATGACCACAACAGTCATGGCCTGGTGATTCCACAAGGCACATGACCTCAGCAATCATGGCCTGGTGATTCCACAAGGCACATGACCTTAGCGGTCATGGCCTGGTGATTCCACAAGGCACATGACCTCAGCGATCATGGCCTGGTGAATCCACAAGGCTCATGACCTCAGCAGTCATGGCTGGGTGATTCCACAAGGCACATGACCTACAAACAGTCATGCCCGGGTGATTCCACAAAGCACATGACCTACCAACAGTCACGGCCGGGTGATTCATATGAAACAATTATGAAAATCAAAAACTGCTGATAGTCAAATTGACTTGCATAAAATACTATGTTGACAAATGTAAAGACTGAACCATGAAAAAACAAGTTTCCTCCTCTTAGTGGAAACTGTGCACTAAGTGCACCCATGACAGGATTTCAGTTGATGAAGAAATCATGATTGTAAGAAAAATTTGAAGAAAAAATATGGGAATGATTGTTCGATATGAAAACATTCATAACAGTTTTAAAAAATTTTCATTCAACATTTTACACATGTTCGCAAGTAAAAAAGTTTCTTTGGTGAGCTCTTTATGCTAGAGATAAAAAAAAATTAGTTATTTGAAATGAAGTAAAACAAATGTTAGATATTTATTTAGTCTGATACAAACAGGTCATTTAGTGTATTTAGTTATAACACAACTTGTTCATGCTAGTACAATAAAATTACTTAGTATATCTACTAGGCTAACCTAACACAATAAATACATGTACCAACATTGAAACAATGGAGAAATGATGTTATCTTAACAAAGTTGTCAAATTAGAACTTACGTATTAGCCCTTAATGTCTCACCCAATCTCACATCAATCGTAATTGCACAGCATTTGAGCAATGTTCATTAGAATGTAAGTTATATATATAGCCTATCGGTTTGGCCTAACTAGGTCAAGAGTGCCATCTTGAATCCCAAAACCTAAAAGTCAGACATCAAAACCTAAATTATTCCAAAATAAATCATGAACAAAGGCTAACAGAATTTGAGTTGATAACCTTTAATTATCCCTATCAATCAAATATAATAATTTTCATCTTGGGATATCAGATAAAATAAACACCATTTAATGGCACATTTCCACATTCCCATTGATACTCATATGACGATGTTTCATTAAAATCGGCACTCAGATTTTGACACAGGTGGATGACAAAATCACAGAAGGACAAGACGCTTTAATCGTAACAGCGGCTTTACATATTACCCCGATCATCACGATCACTCCTTCAGATGCAAATAATGTATGATCAATGACGACATTACAAATCGCCTAAAAACAACAACCAGATTTAACAGTATCGGCCAATTGCAATCAAGACCCAAAGCTGTCAATCTGGATTTCTGAACCTACACAGCCAGTGGTTTGTCATGTATATTGCTTAATATATTTTCACCTCAAGAAAGTAGGGACAAAGAGGACTTGATAATGTAGGGGCCACTGTAGATCGTTTTTTGTGAATAGAAACTGACCTCTGACCTTGTGAAGGCCAGGGAGACACAAGCATCTTTCATGTTCAATCTAAAACTGTACCTTCAACGGTTCGACACTCCGACAAGATTTCACCTTTTGACAATTGACCTTGAGGCAAAGGTCCCCATGACCTTTTTACTTTGCATATTTGCCAGTTCTCCCTATTTCATAGGATGGAGACTCCTGATTTTAGACCCTTGAAATGGGGAGTTTCAACCGGTAGGTTATCTAAACTAGACCTTTGATTGTATCTAACACGTACATCTGAAAGAAACACTCAAAATATGTAGTTTCAGTGAGTAATTGTCTCTAGGGTGAATATACACACATTTATGTTTGAGATTTGAGATTGTAGAATTTCCTCAGTGTAAATTTCAAAATGTATGACATTGCAATCATAAGTAATGCACTAACTCCTCAACAAGAATATCAAAAACAAAAGTTCAGCATGGAACACTGAAAATAATTTACAAAACAAAATCACACTTCAGAACACATAATTATACTCGGACGAAGTGACTTAATGTGCAGTGCCTGTTACACACTACAACGAATAAAATCAATATTTAATATCCAGTTCTTTCTGTACTTGTATTTTTCGATGAAAATCACTTAAAGTTCATCAAGTTTGGTGAAAGTAATTCAACCCATGAGATGAAAAGTCATTGATTTATTCAAAGAAATGTGGACTTTTTCATTACAATAGGCACAAAGATATAGAAAAGTGCACATTGAACAATGTCATGAATAAGGTCTAAACAAACCTCAAGTCTTTGTATGACAAAGACTCTTCCTCCTTTCGTTATTTTACAAATAGAAACAAATTATTTCTCTCGTATTTATCCAACAATAGTCATTTCAATTTGATACATTTTTAGCTAATACTGCAGAAGAAAATAATTCATTCTCTTTTACTTTGAAACAACCTCCTTAATCAGACTCTCTGATCTGTAGATTTTAACCTCACCATTTTTTTACATGACATGTATTTCTAGTTCACCTTTTAGAGAGAGAAAATATAAAAGTCAAAAATAAAACTGGAAAATAGCCTATGGCTCATTTTGAATACAAAAACTACATTAACTATCAAACATAGGTTTACCTAAAGGGGAAAAAATAAAGAATATTTTTTCTTTGCCTCCCATAGCTAATGGAATCAAGAACAGAAATAACCATTTTAAATAAATAACTTGATAAGTAAGAGGGAGAGAAATAAACATTTACAAAATATAATACTTTGATCAGTAACAGACATCGATTTTACATGTACAAAATTACTGACCAGTGGGAAAATATATAAAAAAAAAAAAGATATATAAACATAAATTAACATCATGTCTTTTGTTTCTCCTGTGCCAATACTTAAAAAATGTTCCATAAAAAGTGTTACCGGTAAGTAAAGAATTATTGAAAATTCTGAGGCTGAAGATCTAGAATCAATATCTATCAATAGCACATTAAGTTTTGATTTTCGTTACATAAAAAGTTAAGAATGTTTTGATAAAGGTTACAAAGCTTTTGATAAATCTATAGATAAAAATGTCAACAAATAAATGATGTATTTAAAAAGACACCAACATCCATGTCTCACAAACAGGTTGTATCTCTCTCTCAATCATGTTGATAAATTGCCAATAGACAGGAAGTTTTACAGAAATGACACACGTGTGATTTAATGTTCAAAAAGTTCAAAACAAACAGCAAGCTTGATCACAAACTGTATAAATTGTAAATTTTTAACTTTTGTCTGAAAAGAAAAGAAGAAAAAATGTCCAAATCATGTTAAAAAAAACAATCCTTCACAATTTGTATATTTTTCTCATTTCTCAAAAAGATTAGGCCATACCAAATCAGTTTCTTGGATAAAATTTCCAAAAATGGCTCAATCACCCTCATTCATTTTCATTTTCTCATTTTGTCCATAAATTTTTGCATAACTTTTTTTTGTGTTAATTAAAACACCAGTATATTCATAGGGAAGAGAGAAAAAAAATCACTTTTAATTAAACAATAAATGAAGAAGCGTTGATTGTTATTTTGATTCCACTTTGGCTCAGAGTGTCCTGAGATAATTGGTGGATCAACTTAACAGGCACTTACTTAGGACTTCCTGGTCAAACCAGACAGTAAGGGTTAAAGGCAAACGTTCCAACCTTTGTTGGTTTTGATATGTGATGTTGATAAAATTGTTCTGTCAAAATCTTAATTTTAATTTTATTTATAAAACATTTTCACATTTGATCCATACCAAATGTTGATAGCTAGATAATTTGATGTGCCAAATAGTCTAAACTATTGCTTATGTTATAAGCGGAGATGCATATTAACCACATATAATCTAGTTCTGCGAGATATTTTTGTGGCAAAAGATATTAATACATTGATTTTACAAAGAAAAAAAACCACAGGAGATTCTTTGCTTACTAAAACACCCTGAATTTCTGTACGAACAAGACTTTACTACATTTATTTGTTATTACAGAAAAAAAAAACCCCAATGAACATTCAGAAATTAGTTTGGTGTGGCCTATTGATGAGATATGGTCCGTGGTATACTAAGCAATGATTGGGACTTTTCTATTTGATGAACATTCACTCCACCTCAAGTACATAAAACAGGGAGGAGAGGTCTCAAACGCATTCATAAAATGTCACGCCTAATGTTGAGATCTAGTCCAAATTCAACAACTTCCTGTCATGCTTATTCCACCCAAATCTTACAACTTCCTGTCACGCCTAGTCTATCTAACCTACACTTCCTGTCATGCCCAGTCTACTTTGACCTTACAACTTGCTACCATGTCCTATCCTAACTATGTGATGACTGTCCTAGTTAGCTGAGGGAAGAGACCTGCGACTCATCCAGTGTGAACTGGTCTTGTTCTAAAGGTTTCTTCACCCAGCTGCCCAGTCCTAACGCCTGGAATGTCTTGAAGAGCTGCGACTTGGCAAGTTGGTAGTCCATGACGGAGCCCTTGGCCTCCGAGTAAGTCCTGGGCTTGGCAGCAACAGTCTGGCCAGTCAAAGATGGCAGACAGCCATACAGTTTTGAGAACGACTCGAAGAAAGAATTTTTACACAGACGTGACACTCCGCCATCCTCAAGTTTGCCCGTCATAGCATTGATCACCTCCAGACCCGAGTCTGTGCAACACCAGTTGACTGCGAAGTTGGGTGCCTTGCCTGGCTGACGACTCTCCGGGTTGCTGATGCCACTCATGTATGGCTGGTGGAGGTGGTACGGCTCGAAGATATTCTCTATACCAGACAGACGCGTACACACCGCCCGCGACAGGTGGTCCCCGTGGTACAGACTCCCCAGGATTATACTGTCGAAGTAGATAGGCTGTATAAAGTGGCTCAGCAGGGACCCTGTCAAACAAACACAAGTGTGTATTACATAAGGGTAGAGCTCAGCAGGGACCCTGTCAAACAAACACAAGTGTGTATTACATAAGGGTAGAGCTCAGCAGGGACCCTGTCAAACAAACACAAGTGTGTATTACATAAGGATAGAGCTCAGCAGGGACCCTGTCAAACAAACACAAGTGTGTATTACATAAGGGTAGAACTGAGCAGGGACCCTGTCAAACAAACACAAGTGTGTATTACATAAGGGTAGAGCTCAGCAGGGACCCTGTCAAACAAACACAAGTGTGTATTACATAAGGGTAGAACTGAGCAGGGACCCTGTCAAACAAACACAAGTGTGTATTACATAAGGATAGAGCTGAGCAGGGACCCTGTCAAACAAACACAAGTGTGTATTACATAAGGATAGAGCTGACCAGGGACCCTGTCAAACAAACACAAGTGTGTATTACATAAGGATAGAACAGAGCAGGGACCCTGTCAAACAAACACAAGTGTGTATTACATAAGGATAGACCTGAGCAGGGACCCTGTCAAACAAACACAAGTGTGTATTATATAAGGATAGAACTGAGCAGGGCTCCTGTCAAACAAACACAAGTGTGTATTACATAGACCTGAGCAGGGACCCTGTCAAACAAACACAAGTGTGTATTACATAGACCTGAGCAGGGACCCTGTCAAACAAACACAAGTGTGTATTACATAAGGATACACCTGAGCAGGACCCTGTCAAACAAACACAAGTGTGTATTACATAAGGATAGACCTGAGCAGGGACCCTGTCAAACAAACACAAGTGTGTATTACATAAGGATAGACCTGAGCAGGGACCCTGTCAAACAAACACAAGTGTGTATTACATAGACCTGAGCAGGGACCCTGTCAAACAAACACAAGTGTGTATTACATAAGGATAGACCTGAGCAGGACCCTGTCAAACAAACACAAGTGTGTATTACATAAGGATAGACCTGAGCAGGACCCTGTCAAACAAACACAAGTGTGTATTATACATAAGGATAGAGCTGAGCAGGGCTCCTGTCAAACAAACACGTGTGTATTACATAAGGATAGAACTGAGCAGGGACCCTGTCAAACAAACACAAGTGTGTATTATACATAAGGATAGACCTGAGCAGGGCTCCTGTCAAACAAACACGTGTGTGTATTACATAAGGATAGACCTGAGCAGGGACCCTGTCAAACAAACACAAGTGTGTATTATACATAAGGATAGACCTGAGCAGGGACCCTGTCAAACAAACACAAGTGTGTATTATACATAAGGATAGACCTGAGCAGGGACCCTGTCAAACAAATACAAGTGTGTATTACATAGACCTGAGCAGGGACCCTGTCAAACAAACACAAGTGTGTATTACATAGACCTGAGCAGGGACCCTGTCAAACAAACACAAGTGTGTATTACATAAGGATACACCTGAGCAGGACCCTGTCAAACAAACACAAGTGTGTATTACATAAGGATAGACCTGAGCAGGGACCCTGTCAAACAAACACAAGTGTGTATTACATAAGGATAGAGCTGAGCAGGGACCCTGTCAAACAAACACAAGTGTGTATTACATAAGGATAGAACAGAGCAGGGACCCTGTCAAACAAACACAAGTGTGTATTACATAAGGATAGACCTGAGCAGGGACCCTGTCAAACAAACACAAGTGTGTATTATATAAGGATAGAACTGAGCAGGGCTCCTGTCAAACAAACACAAGTGTGTATTACATAGACCTGAGCAGGGACCCTGTCAAACAAACACAAGTGTGTATTACATAGACCTGAGCAGGGACCCTGTCAAACAAACACAAGTGTGTATTACATAAGGATACACCTGAGCAGGACCCTGTCAAACAAACACAAGTGTGTATTACATAAGGATAGACCTGAGCAGGGACCCTGTCAAACAAACACAAGTGTGTATTACATAAGGATAGACCTGAGCAGGGACCCTGTCAAACAAACACAAGTGTGTATTACATAGACCTGAGCAGGGACCCTGTCAAACAAACACAAGTGTGTATTACATAAGGATAGACCTGAGCAGGACCCTGTCAAACAAACACAAGTGTGTATTACATAAGGATAGACCTGAGCAGGACCCTGTCAAACAAACACAAGTGTGTATTATACATAAGGATAGAGCTGAGCAGGGCTCCTGTCAAACAAACACGTGTGTATTACATAAGGATAGAACTGAGCAGGGACCCTGTCAAACAAACACAAGTGTGTATTATACATAAGGATAGACCTGAGCAGGGCTCCTGTCAAACAAACACGTGTGTGTATTACATAAGGATAGACCTGAGCAGGGACCCTGTCAAACAAACACAAGTGTGTATTATACATAAGGATAGACCTGAGCAGGGACCCTGTCAAACAAACACAAGTGGGTATTATACATAAGGATAGACCTGAGCAGGGACCCTGTCAAACAAATACAAGTGTGTATTACATAAGGATAGACCTGAGCAGGGACCCTGTCAAACAAACACAAGTGTGTATTACATAAGGATAGACCTGAGCAGGGACCCTGTCAAACAAACACAAGTGTGTATTACATAAGGATAGAGCTGAGCAGGGCTCCTGTCAAACAAACACAAGTGTGTATTACATAAGGATAGAACTGAGCAGGGCTCCTGTCAAACAAACACAAGTGTGTATTACATAAGGATAGAACTGAGCAGGGACCCTGTCAAACAAACACAAGTGTGTATTACATAAGGATAGTCCTGATCAGGGACCCTGTCAAACAAACACAAGTGTGTATTACATAAGGATAGACCTGAACAGGGACCCTGTCAAACAAACACAAGTGTGTATTACATAAGGATAGAACTGAGCAGGGACCCTGTCAAACAAACACAAGTGTGTATTATACATAAGGATAGACCTGAGCAGGGACCCTGTTAAACAAACACAAGTGTGTATTATATAAGGATAGAACTGAGCAGGGACCCTTTCAAACAAACACAAGTGTGTATTACATAAGGATAGACCTGAGCAGGGACCCTGTCAAACAAACACAAGTCTGTATTACATAGAACTGAGCAGGGACCCTGTCAAACAAACACAAGTCTGTATTACATAGAACTGAGCAGGGACCCTGTCAATACTTATCAGTATTATATAATAACAGAGATCAGAGCTACTGTTACTTCATGTATACATGACAATGACCTGACAGCAAATTTCATGGATTCCCGATCAATTAAAACATTTGTTTTATGACAATGAATTGGTAACAAAATGAACAGTTCCACTATTAACTAAAACATTTATTTTATGCACTTACAAATCAGAAGAAATTTCCAGTTTGTGTAATGAGTTTCCTTAGATACAGGTACATACTGTACTACTAGACTGATCATTTTTTTTTACACAAAGGGGAACAACTCTTCAAGGCCTAACACATTTAGTGTACCGTAATTTCTTGCGTATTACCCACACCGGGGTTTAGCCTGCAGGAAGTAAATTAAGGCATTTTGGAGGCTTTTGTAAAATAAAATAGTGAGTACGAGTGTACTTTGTATGTGACTTTGTGATTTATTGTTCTGAATGTTGGAAATCAGAGACATATGATGGAAATATTGTATTTATTTTGTAAATTAATGTTGATAAAAGTGGAAACATTTAACAACATATAGCCTACAATTTGTAATATGTAGGAAATTATGGTAGAAGTGAAATTTCAAAAACTTAGATGGAAGTGAAGTTTTTGGGTCACTTGAGATCTTGCCTATTGATGCTATAATAATATTTTTGTTACAAAGAAGAATTTGAGCTACCAGTAGTCATGGATAAAAAAAACATTATATAGAAATGTACAAAAAAAACCCTGAAAACTTCTGTAGTGAATTATATCATTTATAATATATATATTTTTTTTTCATCCTACATATTTATTCAGTAGAAAAAGGTCATTATGCTAGATTTTCATGATAAATGTTAGCTGCTATCAAACAAACTTACAACACAGGGAAAGATGTAGGTTGATGAGACATTTGAGCAAGTTCATGGTAGCCATCTTGGTCTTGTTTGAGAAATATTGTGTATCTTTGTATGATATAAAGAAGGACGTTTTTTAATGTACCCATTAGACTACATGCCTACTTGTTGTGATTGCAAATTCTCACTTTTTCACTTTAAGGAATTGACGTTTATTTAAATGTGACCAAGATTTACATTTACAATGAAGCAGACAATGCTAATTCTGTCGGAACACCTGATCTTGTCCTCTAATGTACTTTCCCAAGGGTATATACATTTTTCCTTTGTTCATATTTTGTCCCTTGTTTGATCCATTTTGAGTTCGGTTTATAGTTTTGTTAATACTCAGGTATTCTTTGATTTTTTCCCAACCCAAGAGCCGAATGGTAGGACATGCATAGGTTTCACAATTATTGTGTTTTCAAAACTATCTGTTTATTATTTAATGATGCCATTAGTAAATATGTATGAAAACAGTGTGATAAACATCCTGTACATACTGGTATACGTGTCAGTACAGGATTTGTTACAAACATTATGTATGAAAACAGTGTGATAAACATCCTGTACATACTGGTATACGTGTCAGTACAGGATTATTACAAACATTATGTAGGAAAACAGTGTGATAAACATCCTGTACGAAGGTTTACGTGTCAGTACGGGATTATTACAAACATTATGTAGGAATACAGTGTGATAAACACCCTGTACGCAGGTTAACGTGTCAGTACGAGATTTTTACAAACATTACGTAGGAATACAGTGTGATAAACACCCTGTACGAAGGTTTACGTGTCAGTACGGGATTATTACAAACATTACGTAGGAATACAGTGTGATAAACATCCTGTACGAAGGTTTACGTGTCAGTACGGGATTATTACAAACATTACGTAGGAATACAGTGTGATAAACACCCTGTACACAGGTTTACGTGTCAGTACGGGATTATTACAAACATTACGTAGGAATACAGTGTGATAAACACCCTGTACGAAGGTTTACGTGTCAGTACGGGATTATTACAAACATTACGTAGGAATACAGTGTGATAAACATCCTGTACGAAGGTTTACGTGTCAGTACGGGATTATTACAAACATTATGTAGGAATACAGTGTGATAAACATCCTGTACGAAGGTTTACGTGTCAGTACGGGATTATTACAAACATTATGTAGGAATACAGTGTGATAAACACCCTGTACAAAGGTTTACGTGTCAGTACGGGATTATTACAAACATTGTGTAGGAATACAGTGTGATAAACACCTTGTACGAAGGTTTACGTGTCAGTACGGAATTATTACAAACATTATGTAGGAATACAGTGTGATAAACATCCTGTACGAAGGTTTACGTGTCAGTACGGGATTATTACAAACATTATGTAGGAATACAGTATGATAAACATCCTGTACGAAGGTTTACGTGTCAGTACGGAATTATTACAAACATTATGTAGGAATACAGTGTGATAAACATCCTGTACGAAGGTTTACGTGTCAGTACGGAATTATTACAAACATTATGTAGGAATACAGTGTGATAAACACCCTGTACGAAGGTTTACGTGTCAGTACGGGATTATTACAAACATTATGTAGGAATACAGTATGATAAACATCCTGTACGAAGGTTTACGTGTCAGTACGGAATTATTACAAACATTATGTAGGAATACAGTGTGATAAACACCCTGTACGAAGGTTTACGTGTCAGTACGGGATTATTACAAACATTATGTAGGAATACAGTGTGATAAACACCTTGTACGAAGGTTTACGTGTCAGTACGGGATTATTACAAACATTATGTAGGAATACAGTGTGATAAACATCCTGTACGAAGGTTTACGTGTCAGTACGGGATTATTACAAACATTATGTAGGAATACAGTGTGATAAACATTCTGTAAATACTGGTATACGTGTCAGTACGGGATTATTACAAACATTCCATTCATAAAAACAGAATAGTTAATAAAGCTACAATTGACTGATGAATAAAAAGCAGAAGATCAAAGGAAGACCAGGTAGTCAGTGATTAGATTTTACATCGGGCTTTACTAGTGCATACGTTTTATTCCCCGGCCTTATCTATCTCACGGAAGGGCACATATCGGTTATGTTCACACGTTAGACAAGAGCACAGCAAGCGGAGGCATGATAAGCCTGTTATACCCTGTCATAAGTATAATGGTATGGAAACAAAAAAAAAGTACCATACCAAATTTTAGAGGAAGAAGAAAACACAAACACGATATTTTAGGAGGTATGTTGATACATGAGGAGGTATGTTGGTACATGAGGTATGTTGATACACGAGGAGGTATGTTGGTACATGAGGAGGTATGTTGAAACATGAGGAGGTATGTTGATACATGAGGGGGTCTGTTGATACATGAGGAGGTATGTTGGTACATGAGGAGGTATGTTGGTACATGAGGAGGTATGTTGATACATGAGGAAGAGGTATGTTGACACATGAGGAGGTATGTTGATACATGAGGAGGAGGTATGTTGATACATGAGGAGGTATGTTGATACATGAGGAAGAGGTATGTTGATACATGAGGAGGTATGTTGATACATGAGGAGGAATGTTGGTACATGAGGAGGTATGTTGGTACATGAGGTATGTTGATACACGAGGAGGTATGTTGGTACATGAGGAGGTATGTTGAAACATGAGGAGGTATGTTGATACATGAGGGGGTCTGTTGATACATGAGGAGGTATGTTGGTACATGAGGAGGTATGTTGGTACATGAGGAGGTATGTTGATACATGAGGAAGAGGTATGTTGACACATGAGGAGGTATGTTGATACATGAGGAGGTATATTGGTACATGAGGAGGTATGTTGAAACATGAGGAGGAGGTATGTTGATACATGAGGAGGTATGTTGATACATGAGGAGGTATGTTGATACATGAGGAGGAGGTATGTTGATGCATGAAGAGGTATGTTGATACAT
Organism: Mimachlamys varia; assembly: GCA_947623455.1. Classification (NCBI taxonomy): domain Eukaryota; kingdom Metazoa; phylum Mollusca; class Bivalvia; order Pectinida; family Pectinidae; genus Mimachlamys; species Mimachlamys varia. The sequence goes on from OX392529.1 coordinate 61,039,417, forward strand.
GGGGAGGTATGTTGGAATATGAGGAGGAGGTATGTTGGCACATGAGGAGGTATGTTGATACATGAGGAGGTATGTTGATACATGGGGAGGCATGTTGATGCATGAAGAGGTATGTGACACATGAGGAGGTATGTCGACATGTTAGGATGGTATGTGACACATTAGGAGGTCTGTTGATGCACATAGGGAGGGTTAATACTCACACTAGTTAAATGTTAGCTTGCCTTGGGTTTGAACAGTGTTACCCATACTGAAGGGGTACAACTTAAAATGGTTAAGGCAAAATAAAGTTAGAATCCTTTCCTTCAAACTGAGGGAGTATGAGTTTGAAGATCTACTTTTATTTCTCCTACTAGGCCCAATTTTCCTGATCAAAGGGGCCACACTCTCATTTCCATTAAGCTGAGTCTCCCTAGCCTAAGAATACTCCATTACCCAAATCAGTAGGACTGGAAGGAATAGGAATTCAAACATTTACATGTATTTCCCTTCTCTGACTCTGACACTCTGTCCCATTGAGACCTCACCCTTTCTTTATAAAATTCCATGGCCTACCAAAATTCAGAACAAACCTTTTGGAAATCCACTCAGCAATTCTGAGGAAGAAGTGTTTAAAAAGAAAACTTTCAACATAAAGACTTACACTTACTGTACCATGACATGAGCCCATTTGGTTCTGATATCATCAGCCAGTTTGATTTGAAATGGATTACCATGAGACTCAAATGACCAGGTAACTATGTTTAAATATCGGAATTAGGAACTCAAGTGATAATTGGGAGAAAGACAGAAGGAGCTGATATTAATTCCCATCAGACCTAGTGGTAGAACTGATGGATTCACCAAAAATACTGACCTTGAATGCCGAGGACATTCCAGCGTGCTATCTTATCACTGCAGGACATGGTGAGGAGGCGCTCGCCTTCCAGTATACCATCCCAGGTCTGTATGCCTGCTGATGACTTGATAGGTATGGTTCCTTCACCTGACTCAATCTTTGTGCGTAGCTGTCCCCGTGCCTTACGATTGGGGTGTTTATCACCTGATTCACCGGGTTCGTTTGCCGTCTCGTGGGGCGAGAAGATACGCGAGTCTCCACAGGGGGCGGTACTCACATACAGGTGAAAGTGCACACCCTCGCGGAGTGCGAACCCTCCCCCCTCACGACAAATAAATATCGAAGTGTTCTTCACCTCCTCCTCAGTGGAGAGATGTTTTGCGAGCTCTCCATGTAGGAAGCGGAGCACACAGCGACGTGACAGGATTTCTGCGTGGCAGTCATTCAACGACATCCCCTTATCACTCATATACTCCCCGTTGATACACTTGGTTCCCGTGGTAACACATATCACCTTGGCATTGGTAGCATCCTCCCCTGTTGTCATGACAACTCCAGCAAGCACCTTCCGTCGTGCCTGAGGGCTGGTGAAGCCATTTGTGAGCTCACTGAACTTTTCCAATACCAGCTTTGCTACGAGATCTGCCAGTTCCTGGGGTACATTTGAAGCCACATCACCCGTGGGCTGCATGCCTGCGACAAGACAAAGTAAACAGAATCAGAGACAAGTAAAACGATATTGACAAATTGTGAACAGTACGGAAAAGAAGTTTTGTAAGAGACATTACTGACAGTGTAATGTGCTGGAATCCCTCTAGTCCTCAACCACATACAAACTGTATATATATCTTCCTGTATTTGCTAAGTTTTAGAACAAAGGGTTATCACTCCAGGACTGATTTCCCCAAGGTTTACATGTTAGGAAATGTCAATATACCTACGTCCTTACTAAGGTACCTAAGCAAACAAGTATCAAACTTTATACAATTTCTCTCACTGGACAAAATCATGTTTTTTCCCCAAGGGCAGTCAGTTTTATGTACCTTGATACATTGAATAAAGATGATCAACATTGATAACATAATGATAATTTAGAAAATCAAAGTACTGGTTGATCACTGTATAAACACACAGCAACAAGATTTGTCATCTGTTAAATTTTCCCGAAAATTACATCAACAACATTTGAACCCTGATATGCTGGTAGGTGCTGGCTTGTAGTTGCCTGGAACAGCTTAACGGGTTTATAAAATAACCGGAGAAAAATATTGTTCATTTCATGGCCTTGATCGACCATATATCTGTAGACATATTTCCTGGTATAATAGAGAAGGGAGGTAACTATGTCTGCCCTGAATTTCTGGAGATTACGCAAAGCAAAAAATATTAGCTTTGGTAGGAATTGCGTAGAAAAGCTGCATATAATGACTATTAATGAAGCTAATTAAAGCCACGTTAATCAATCAATAGGGCCAGCAATCGGATTGGCCCATTATCCAGTCACCACAAATCAAGTTGTCCCCCTTATTAACTATCCAGCCCTGTTAATTCAGCCAGCAATAATGGATGGTCTCACTATCAGTCAGTATTATCTGGGACAGAGTGATGCCTTCGTACATTTAGTTTATGTAACGGTATACCAGCCATTTTGACTGGGAAAGAAGATGGCTGACCTACCGTATTTAGCGCTCAGGTCACCTAAAAATGGTTCCAAATGGTTAACAGGATAACACAACCTAGATCAGGATAAAATCATGTTTTGTGACCAGAATGGGAGTACTAATGATGTACAACATTATTGTCATCAATTTAAGACAATGAGTACACATATTACCGATATTTGTGTTATTTTGCTCCCGCCTAAACATGCACACAGTGACAATACAGTTATATAAAATAATTAGCTTTGTCACGATTAGTTGGGGAGCTTATATGATTTTAAATACCTTCCCAGAAAGGGGGGGGGGGGGGCACTTATAGGGGGACTAGGGTCGCTTTTTGGGGAAGGGGCGCTAATTATGACGAATACCGTATCAAGGAATGAAGTATTTTATTTGGACAGCAAGTTTAATGATGAAGCAGTTTAAAGATTGACCAGGTCAGATCAGTAAATTCTAAAACAGTAATAATGTTATTTTTTTGAAGTTTACAAATACAAATGTACAACATACCGGTAGTGTATTTGTCCATACCTGATGATGGACCTGTTACTACAATGGTTAAGAATTTAATGTTAGATGCCAGGACCAGTATTAGCCTGGCTAAATCTGGACACAAACTCAGACACCAGTGTCAGAGATAATATGAAGGATTGTGTTTATGTTTATTAAGCTGTTAACACATTAACTTCTATAAATTTGAACCATAAATTTACATAAAACAAGACGAATGTAAACAGGAGTCACACAAAAGAATCCAAATCTATAGTAACCTCCCTTGATGGAGATACAGTCAACAGGATGGTGAATGGCTGACCTAAAAACCTGACCCCAAGTGAGGCGGTGAATGATAGGGATGCAGAGTGATATTCTGCGGACTTCGCAAGGCTACAACTGATGAGCTCCTGTCAAAGCGACACAACATCATGAATTTTGCCAATTGAACACTGAACAACATGAGAAAGGCATGTCCATATCAATATCCTAACGGAGCATATCTCTGGTAGAGCAGTAGAAACAGAAATGCCATATTACTACTAAATCACATGATCCCCATACCAATCAAAGGCTGCCCATAACAACATGCTGAAATTGGACAAGACATGCCATTCTAACATTAGATATGTCAGTCATTGCTGATTAGAGCTTAGACCAAACCATGTTACTGTTTGCTATTAGGTCTGTATATCTCAAACCTAGGACATGTACTATCAAAGCTTCAATTTCTAACATAGCACACCATCAAAGTATGTAAATGTTAGGACATACACTGTCAAAGTATGTCAAAGCAAGGATCTACACTGTCAAAGTATGACAAAGCAAGGATCTACACTGTCAAAGCTAGGACCTACACTGTCAAAGTTAGGACATACACTGTCGAATTATGTTAAAGCTAGGACCTACACTGTCAAAGCATGTCAAAGCTAGGACATACACCATCAAAGTTAGGACATACAATGTCAAAGCCTGCCTGGACATGTACTGTGGTATAGAGCAGTGCTACCTATATATAGTGATGTAATGGTACATACATTTGATATGAAACTTGATCATTCTTCTCATTATTCTTGTGTCTGTGTCTAACTGCTCTATTGTCTTCTCTCTCAGTTTGTCCTTCTTCATCCCTAAAAATCACCAGGTCATTAGACAAACTGATGTATAAGTAAACCAATATGTATGGCAACCCTTTCCAATCTATACACCCCTCGCCTCCCCCAAAAACTCTGAAATCTAGATAACCTGCCGAATTTTAATAACTTAGTTACTATTGGGGCACAAAGCATTGCTGAACAACACACCTAACCTTAGTTTACTGGGGACAAAGTTTATTTCTTATTTAAAGCTTTTATTTGCTGCACTTTCTTTAGACTGCACTAACACACAGATGTATAAAGGATAGACAGAATTCTATTTATCGTTTAGGGCAACCATATTTTAGTTGCCTACCTAATGTTAAGGAAACCATCCCAAGAGACTTGACATCCCAATAGAGGATCTAACACAAGTGTTCCTGTAAAAGCCTTTGGAGAGTTTCATATGAAATTTAAAAAACTAGTTTAATAAATTCAAATTGCAGGCATGCAAATGTTAGATTCTATTTATTATATAGCTTGAGAACCATGCTAACTAATATATTTCAATGATTCTCTTTATAAACATAAGACTCATTTTTCACTAATGAGACAATAGCATGGTGCCATGAACAATAATGTGATGTCACTTATATAGTATTCCCACAGTAACAAGACTCATTTGCATAGTTATTGTATGAGTGCTATATTGTTTGTATTGTACTGTAAATGACCTGTGCTATATAATAAATACATATCCATTAAAATATTGACAGCTCATCTCTTTATATGATGTCCTGTGTGTACCACCAAGTGAATATGTGAATATGTTTTTCCTCGAGATTGCATATATGTGTTCTGCTTCTTATGGGTCAGACTTTCTAGCAGCTCATTTAGAATTTCTATACCCCTTCACTAATACAGAAATAAAGTTTGTTCATTTTAAGGCCCATGTATACCTCTACCTCCAAAATGATCAAACTACTTCATCTCTCAACCAATTAAATTAAGCTGAAATTATACCAGCCTTTTGGGCTTGTTTAATTATCTGTAAATTAAAAAAGGGTGTTGTGCCTCATATTATCAAATAACTAGGCGTTTAATCTCACGTAAGCTAAAAAATTGATAAAACATATGTTTAGTATATTACGCAGTATATATCTGAAGCATAAACTCGTACTGAGAAACACAGCATCTTGATACCAGCTAGACCGGGTTTCAATCCAAGTTTCATCTGCAAAGTCATGAATAGGAAATATCCTTATGAGAATTGATAATCAAGTCATGCAGTCTGAGTTCATGATATATATTCTGCTGTTTTTTCGCCATAAGAATTATAATTGTATCAGACAGTCTGCAGAGCTGTGGTGGTACATATATACTGGCCAGGGATAAACTCCCTGTACATCTCTCTACCATCAAACATCTACACAAATAATATAGTATTTTCAACAAAAGGAAAAAGATTCGTATCTGAAGAAATGTTATTGGGACTGGGGTAGCGGATCAATTGTACTCTCATCAATGTGGCCCCCTCCCCCTCATCTCGAAACCTTCGGGGAATTTATTCCGTATATAAAAATGCCGTACCAATACATCATCACAGGCAACTCTGACAAGTATTTCCACAAACTTGTCAAGGTTTCAAATCTCACAACGCAGGTGTTGACCATTAAATACAGGCCAGGCACTATCACTGTAGGTGACTATACATTCTAGTCACAACACAGTTCAATAGCCAGCAATGTGTATAGGTACCACATTAAATACAGGCCAGGCACTATCACTGTAGTTGACTATACATTCTAGTCACAACACAGTTCAATAGCCAGCAATGTGTATAGGTACCACATTAAATACAGGCCAGGCACTATCACTGTAGGTGACTATACATTCTAGTCACAACACAGTTCAATAGCCAGCAATGTGTATAGGTACCACATTAAATACAGGCCAGGCACTATCACTGTAGGTGACTATACATTCTAGTCACAACACAGTTCAATAGCCAGCAATGTGTATAGGTACCACATTAAATACAGGCCAGGCACTATCACTGTAGTTGACTATACATTCTAGTCACAACACAGTTCAATAGCCAGCAATGTGTATAGGTACCACATTAAACCCAGGCCAGGCACTATCACTGTAGTTGACTATACATTCTAGTCACAACACAGTTCAATAGCCAGCAATGTGTATAGGTACCACATTAAATACAGGCCAGGCACTATCACTGTAGTTGACTATACATTCTAGTCACAACACAGTTCAATAGCCAGCAATGTGTATAGGTACCATATTGTACATCTACTTTAAAAGCTTTGAAACACATTTGTTGACATTATCTTCGCAAATACCTGGCTGGATGATCATGAAACAATCTGAAGTCTTAATTTGTCTTAAGGTTTGACTACAAAAAGTAACGTCATGCATAATTGGCTATAAGCACAATCTTAAGTGTAAGATTGTTTCATGGTTTTGGGTTGTAGCATTTACGCACAGATCTACATTTTCGATTTCAATAGAAGAGGTCCATCTTGAGGCCTGTTTTGCTCTTATGCTTTATCTTAATGGACCCTAAAACTCTTTGATCTTATTGGGCCTTAAAAATCTAATGTTTTATCTAATTGGACCTTAAAGCTCTTATATTTTATCATATTGGGCCTTAAAACAAGACATTGACATTTTTCTGCTAGTCTGGCATCAGTGTAGCCACATCAGATGTTATATACCCCACACATTGTGTTACACAATAAATCACTTCTATCGTGGTTCTAAGTGTTCAGTCGTCCCGCCGGTGTAGGATGCGTCAATTTCTGAGTGGACGTACGCGTCTTTTCACACAGTCACAAACAAGTCCCATAGCAATGGTCTGAGTAAGCTTCAGTGTTACGGCTTGGAAACGGAAACTTAACCTTTTGTTCTGGTTATGAACTTTTGATATTTCAAACAGTGCTGAAGCAACAGAAGGTGTTAACAAGATAATTCGTAGAATTAATATCTCCCACCTTTCCCCGTAGAATTATTTTCCCCCGCCTTTTCCCTCTTTCGTGAAGGAGTAATCATATTGTAGGTAAAAATCTTTTGTAATTATCATGCTGTTGACACAAGATGTATTGCTTGGAAACTGAACAAAAATAAACAGAAATGTTTATCAAGGGGCCATAACTCCGCCAAATAAAGACTGCCAAAAGTGGCAACTGAAACTTCCTGAAATGACCATAGCTGTTAATAGGGCGTAAAACAAACATGGCAAATCCTAAAATGACCATTGCTGTTAAAAGGATGTAAAACAAACCTGTCACATCCTTAAATGACCATAGCTGTTAATAGGACGTAAAACACAAACAAACCTGGCACATTCTTAATTGACCATTGCTGTTAAAAGAAAGTAAAACACAAACAAACCCGGCACATCCTTTAATAACCATAGCTGTTAATAGGACGTAAAACACAAACAAACCTGGCACATCTTTAAATGACCATAGCTGTTAATAGGACGTAAAACACAAACAAACCCGGCACATCCTTTAATAACCATAGCTGTTAATAGGACGTAAAACACAAACAAACCTGGCACATCTTTAAATGACCATAGCTGTTAATAGGACATAAAACACAAACAAACCTGTCACATCCTAAAATGACCATTGCTGTTGATATAATCGAAAAACACAAACAAACCTGGCTCTCCCTTAAATGACCTTAGCTAAATGTAAACCAAACCAAACAAAATGATGCTGTCAGTGCCTTTTGTTATTACAGATTAAAGTGATGACGTTTCCAGGTATATCACACGCTGTCTGTTTATAAGTCTGGGAGACATGATTTCCTCAAACTACAATGTAGCCGGGGTTATGTAATTCCATTTTCATTTTTATCTCTACGAGAAGAAGCCCTGGGGATTTTGGCAAATCTCTCTATGCACTTCCCAAATCTCGGCCGCCATCGCTGTCTGTCTGACAAATGCTTGCATAAGCTTTGAAAATACTGACAGTCAAATCTGGTTACCTCATAATCTAGCCGACCTGAGGATCTATATCAAATACTGGAATGGGGGTTCCAACACCTTGTTTCAGGGCAAATGCATCTGTTTGTACAATTATCTATAAATAATATGCTGCATTTCTGTGTCTCAAAACTGTTGAAATTTCAACTATATCTGACCTTAAGGAACATTCTGGAGATGAATTATTTGACTTGATAAACATCTATGTTTGATACCTTTGATTGTAATTTTACAACTTGTTTCCATGGTAACCTATATTACACACTGCCCGAGGCCTGAATAGGCTGCTGTAGACATACAGACAGATGTAAATCAGTAGGGGGATTGATATAAACACAAGCTCAAGCTGAGAACAAGCAAAAAGTCAGAAATGAAAAGCTAACGTTCATGATACTCATCTCTATCCCTCCCTACATGTATATTGGACTTTAAGTCCTAGTCACAATTCCACTATCTTTTTGGGATCTATTTGTTGTTTGTAGGTTTCGATCCTCCCAAACTGATAATTGTTTTCCAGCAAAATGCTTTTTTTCTCTCTCCTGATTATAGCTTAAAAGTAAATGGGAAAAAAAAAAAATAAAAAATTCATCGTAATGATTCTCTACATTATTATATTTAGGTGGGTTTTTTTTCAATGTTCTAAATGTAACATTGATTTAAGCTCTGCATTTCATTCTTGCAAATCTTAACTCGTTCAACACTGTATAAACATTTGAACTCTACTCAGGAACTCTGTTCTTCCAATTCAAAGGTTGGAATAGTTCTTTATGAAATTTCAGCAGTGCATGAATCAGCTAAAAGTGTACAATATTTCAACTTGAACTTGAATCAGCATCACTGAAGCATGTACAAGGACCATCCATCAGATCTTTTGAAGAAAACAAAAATAAACTAGAAATGTCTGTGAGACATAATGCCCCCGCCCCTATATGAAATTATGAAACTTGGATATTGATATTTCAACCATTCACAGGTCATGAAATGTCTCCCATTTAGGTTTTCATGAAATGAATACTGCCATTGCCTTCGTATTGCCAGATTTCATTTAATTTTAATCAGACACTATTTAAATTTTGACCAATCAGAAGCCTCTATTTGGCAGCCATTTTAAATCGTAATCCCGTAGTTTTTTGTTAATAATGAGCGTCGTCATGTTATCGTCCCTCCCACCAAGTTTCATCATAATCAGTAAAGCAGAAGAAAAGTTATTACAGGATATGTTTTCAGCAAATCAAGACATCATGTTTATTATGTATGCGCAGTTTGATAACAATCGCATAAGTAGTTATTTAAATAAGCTTGTTTCATTACCAAGGGACGGGAATCAACGAGACGGAATAGACAGGGGGAACACTATGTGCCCCTCCCCCCTCTCCCCCATTTCATGGCGGGAGCATAAAAAGAAATAAAATATTACACCTGATAAACTCAACAGCAGGCCCTTCTGGGCCACCAGCTGAGTATGTGTACATATCTTTGTAAAAACATCCATAACTTAATATACAACATTTGATATAGCGCCCTATCTAGCTAACATAAGCCACTCTAAAGCGCTTTACAGTACATAGATATACAATTCTCATTCAATCAATACAATTAACACATACAGTTCTATCATATACAATTCTGAGGAGTTCGCAGGAGCTGCCTTATCAGGCGCTTACTACTTGTCCTATGCCACCTGGCTAATATCTCCATATGTGTGTGTATGCATGTGTGTGTGCTGGAGATGAATTATGTTCTGTTTGTAGTGGGACCGCGTTTCCAACGGCATCTTTTATAGTGCCACCGCACTTGAATGCTACAGAACAGATACTGCAACACCCACCCCAGACCATTTTATACTCCACCTGGGTTGTTGGAGTTGTGTGGGCAGGAGAAAAACACTTTCTCTGAATGTTCCATGTGTATGACTTATTTTATATTATTTATTTTATATTAGTCAGGAAACAATAACATCAGACAGACGGACAGACGGAGAGACCCATGGAATGGACACTGCTCAACCAAAGATTGCCAGCACTTGATGTCACTGGGGATAGATACAGCAAGACGTAACAGAATCCTAGAGGATTAGGCATGGCAGGTATTGACATATTGGTTTGTAGCAACAGATAATTTGTACAGAACACCAAAGGACATTTAAAGCAATTCATAACATCATCTGTCTCCATCTAACCTCCATCACTAATTGCTTGTATAATCATTTAAAGCTGGTTTGATGAATGACAAATCAATAATGATTATGTTAGATTTATTGACCTTGATACTAGAGAAAAGTTGTTTTTTGGTCACAGGAGGTGATGCCCTCCCCCCCTCCTAGAGTTTTAGGTAGGGGGCTCGCCCAGCTGGGGATCACAAAAGGAGGGGTGTATCAGAATCACAGCAATACATCACAGGGTTTTATCGCCACTGTCAGCAAAGGCAATGTGAAAGTAGATTATAAACAGACACATCCATCAGCTTGTCACCCCGACATACAATTAATGGTTAAGAAAAGGGAAAGTGAAAGTAGATCTAGACAGATAGGTCTAGGGAAGGGAATACCTATCTACATAGGTATACAACCACCTGCATCGATACATGTTTAACAGAAAATGTCAGAGAATGATAACTGCCAACACAGCTCTAGTGAATAGTTCAGTCAAATTATGTAATATATTTGTACAATGTTGAGTTGTCATTGCACAGTGGCACTCCATCAAATTTTGTCCAAATCTGTTCAGTAGTTCTAAATGAGAGGTTTTTTTAATAAAAAATGTTGACAGAGGGATGACAGATGCTAGCTGCACACAATAGCTTTTAAGTCACTTGTTCTCTGGACAAGTAAGTTAAACACTTTCAATGACAGAGTAATATTTCCCCAAACAGATTCTTCCTCACGGACCCTTACACACCACACCATGAACCAGCAGTAACACTGGCTATGGTGTCAATAAAGATAAGAAAATTCAAAAAGAATTACAATAAAGCTGATCTCTGACAGTGTTCTGGTGCTGTATCTCTCTGTAAAACCCAATCATCTCCACACACACATTCACCTAACTGTGTGTGACAGATCTGCCCATTGGTCACATTGCTGATAGCCGCTGAACAGTATGTCAAATCAGCCCCGAAACCCTGGCCACACCACTGGTGATAGCAGCCACGTGCTGGTGATAGCGGCCACGCGGCAGGATTACTGGCTGATATACATTGGTATAGAGATAATCAGTAATGGGCGTTGGGACACACAATTTGTCTGTTACGGTTTGTCCATCCCAGCCATTTATGGGTTGAAAGTTACCCACGCTTATTCAGTGTACTGTACTCTTGTCTTTAAGGCTAACAAATACCGTTGATGTGTGTTCGTGCTGAATTTGATAAGAAATAATATCTCTCAAAAAACATGTATTGCCTATGACGTATCTATCCAGTTCAGGGCAAACGTAGACGAGTCGAGCTAAATATAACAAAGACCATTACAGATATTCCATAAACTTCCTCACACATTTGGTAAAACAAGTTTCATTCAAAAAGAGCACATAAATCAAAACTTATAGCCTGATATGTCCCGGGGACGACTTATTTACATCTACACATGTTCACCAATACTCGTGTGAATTTCAATTTGTTCCGCCAAGCCATCACAGAGACTTTTTTCGAGAAGGTTCGATAGTTATGTGAAGTTTCATTAGCATCTGACCAGAAGAGTTCTAAAGAATAATACACCCAGAAACATACTGGTGTAACAATAATACCTAAAACGATGTCCGATCAGAAACAACACGCTGGGTGTACATCATAAACCAGTTCCCTTGTTTATACCTGACCAGCAGAATCGCAGAGCAGAGTAATTCATACAAATATAACACAAACAGTACATTTTGAACATACTTTTACAGGAGATTATTTAGACAAAACACACCTTTTCTGCAAATTGGTTAATAAATGATAACCACTGTTGTTTGTGCAAAAATAAAGCTATGTTACGTAATCACCGAGACGGACAACGGTCTGTCCAGATTTCGGATTAGATTAAATTATAATACAGACTTGGTGATCAATTAAATTGGTGGGTTTAATTTTGGCGTTTTCATGTCGGGCACCAAATAAGCCAAAATATAACCTTATCGAAAATATTTCAATAACATTCGTACAATGAGAGATGGTATAATATTTAGTATTTTCAGAAACTTGTACAACGTTAATAATTATTTCACACCAAACAAGTGTTTCATTGCTGTGATAAAGCTGCTGGCTGTAAACCATTATGTTTGATTAATTAAAGGGACTATTAAATTGACCAACAGTGAGGCCGATAAGCCTTGAAGGACATCTGGACTATTATCAAAAGACCAGTCATCTATATATTGCAAAGTTATTTAAAGACATTAACATACTTTTACCCCTATGACCTTGAATAAACTTAACATCCATTCATACTAGCATGCTACCCCAAAATATCAGTATCCTGGGCTTTTCGGCTACCGAGAAGAAGTTGCTGGAAGATTTTTAACACATATGACTTCTATAACCTTGAAAGTGGGTAAATGTCATTCATTTGAACAAACTGTGTAGCCCCTAATTCATCCAAGCATGCTACTAGCAAAATATCAATACCCTGAACCTTTCGGTTGTTGAGAAGATGTTGCCTAAGATTTTAAGACATTTGACCCTGTGACATTGAAAGAAGTTCAAGGACGTTCATTTGAACAAACTTGGTAGCCATTTTTCCAAACATGATTCAAGCCAAATATCAGTACCATATGCTTTTTGGTTATTAAGAAGAAGTTCCTTTTGAAGACTTTAAGACTTTTGACCCCTGTGACCTTAAAAGTAGGACAAGGTCATTCATTTGAACAAACTAGGTAGCCCTTCATCCCAGGATGCTACAGGGAGATTTTACAGGAGAATTGTTCTAACAGAAAAAGGTACGACCACACCTTGAAACAAACGGATCAGGTTCTAGGGGATATCAGAATCAGAAGAATTTTACCAGAGAATTGTTGTAACAGTTGAAAATCCTTCTGAAGGAGAGGAGATCTGGGGACTAGAGACAATAGCAGTGATGGGACCAAGGGAGGAGACATCAAACCCAGTTACAAAGATTGCTCCCCACCAACTCGTAAAGCAGGCCACCATAAAAACAGCGGGCCTAAACTGTACCTTAGGGTGAGTCACATAGCACGGTTCTACAAAGTCAACCACTGCACCGCTCCTCCTGGCTTTAATTGCTGTGGTAAGGAATCCATTGTGAAGTTATACAATTGAATGTTGTGTTGTAACTGGATGACGTTGGAGAGAAGTAGATTGATGGGTTGGATGGCATTAATTGGCTAGGCACTAGCTCCGAGTAAACAAATAGGTGCGACTATTTATCAATGTTTATACAGAAGCCAGTTTCTACACTTTCTGACACTATATTTTATGAATGAACAGATGAGTTTAGTGTCAGAACAAGGCTAAATAAACGTGTGAAGTGTTGACTACCCAGCCCCGGTTTGAGGGATATACAACCTCTTTGATACACCCTCTACATGTATTGGTCCGTTTGTTAGTTTCCATATGTTTAACATAGGACATAATTAACAAAGCTGGTTTTCTTCCTATTCAATGATTTGTATCTGCGAATAAAAAGCCGGAAAATGTTGAAATCATTGACAATTTAGTTTATGTAATTATCTAGTACTTATAAACAACAAACATTGGACATTAAGCTCCTTGTTTATACAGAAACATTGACAGCTATTGTTGACCAATCACCAAACAACCTCAAACCAACGGATAAATCATTGAGATTCAGAATGAGGCTTTACTAAAACATCCGGCCCTCATGGTCATCTCACTATGAAGACCCATGATCATTGTAACAAAATTTAACAACAACAACACTGTTAAATTCAGTTTCTCCCCATCCACCAAATGTTCAGCTTAATGGCACCAGGAGTGGAACTGGGGAAAAAGTGCTATTCAAGATGGCAGCCATCTTGAACTTTGGATTGACCTAAAAATAACAACTCTTGTTAAGGACCATCTCAAAATTCTTCCAGGAAAGTTTCAACTGAATCCCAGTTATGGAACTGGAGAATAATTTCAACATGGGAAAAAATTATGATGCATCATGGATGGTGTACAACGCAAGACAAAGTTGATTGTTGTATCCTAACCAAGGTCAAATTACCTAAAAGTGCAATGGTCAAATAACCTAAACGTCCCAAGATAATATGACCTAAAAATCCGAAGGTCAAATGACCTAAAAATACCAGTCAAATGACATAAAAATCCCAAGGTTAAATGACCTAAAAATACTAAGGTCAAATGACTAAAACTTCCAAAGGTCAAATGACCTAAACCTCCTAAGGTAAAATGACCTACAAATATCAAGGTAAAATGACCTAAAACTCCCAATGACAAATGACCTAAAACTCTCAAGGTCAAATGACCTACAAAGTTCAAGGTTAAATGACCTAAAAATCCCAAGGTCAAATGACCAACAAAATTAACATAAAAATCAAAAGGGTTAAGCTTTTTCTGTTTATATCACAAAGGAGGGATGCTTATTTCTCTTTGACACTTTCTTATTTATCATTTCTCCGAGATGAAATTCTGAAATCCTGTGTATAATGCCCCTTCATTAATAGCACCTAGGATCCCGTGTGACAGGGAATCATCCTACACTGAAGTGGTGTCATTGACGATGGGACTCATTGTTAACAGTGACATGTGCAGAAACCAGAAAACGTCTGTGATACATGGATGTCCCCTTGGCCCTATGACCTATATACTGACCTCTGTATTGTCCACTGAACCTTAAAATGGGAGTTCACGTGGAGAACTCTCAAAACTGACCTTTGTATAAACTTTCAAGACAATAAAAAATATCAGTACAGCCATAACAATACCAATAAAGTGAAACAAAGAGATTGAAAAACTAGCTAGCTATCACTATTTAATTACATTCCCTGCTTTGATAGGAAAGACTTGTAAATAATCTACAGGGATCAGTAATTTGACAGAAGTATTCATGTGGATAGGGGGGGTTCAGTGGAGCAAGAGGAAGATAAGGAAACAACGGGGACAGGAGGAATTCTTGCTTGGTTTGCAATATTAGATGGAAGAAAACAGCGAAAAGATGGAAGAATATGGCAAAAAAAGTTGAGATCAAAGAAACAGTATTTGCCATACACACCCACTGCAGTGATTCATTTTAATTCCATGTGTACTTTGTTTTAAGAACTCAGCCAATAGATTTTGATCTAAAATACTTGCACTTAAGAATTTGAGACTGAAGGATTTATTGCTATTTGAAGCCGATGATCCATTTTAATTTATCAATATTCACGACAGATTACAATTTTGCAAATTGAAAAGAAAATTAAAATGACCAACAGTGCGATATCACACAAAATTAATGAGCATTCATCAAAATTTTTAAAGTGTACATGTCGGTATCAGTAATTAACCATGTACCAGAAATACCTGCCACAGATCCCAAATTAGAAAGATCCCGAATTAGAAACAAACAACTCTACAAATAGTCCGACGTACAGCACATTCAGTCCCTAGGGGGACATTATCAGTGTTGTACCGGCAGCGAATCAACCAGTGATAATTAACCTCGTACCTTAACATTGGCGTGAAGGGCCAATTGTTAACGAACTCCGAGACACGACATCACAGACCCAATAGCTTACCTCTCACTTGATTGTATTCCCTTTGTACTGTTAATTTCAGGTGGGAGGTTTTATCAGAGATGAACATCTACGGATACGTTGGCCGAGGTGTGACTAATCTACGGAGTACTCTGGCACTTGTTTTGGTGGAGGACGTACCAAAACAAGCCAGAAACACTTACATATTCACACCTATAGACAAAGCAAGCCAGAAACACTTACATGTTCACACCTATAGACAAAGCAAGCCTGACACACTTACATGTTCACACCTATAAACAAAGGCTCACCAATCATTTATTCATTTTCAGCTTCCTGTTTGGGATTTTCTATTTTTACATAAATGTGTGTTATCTTGTGTGTTTGTCGCTGTAGATTCGAGCAAAAGCCTATCATTGGAACAGCCATTAAGTGAATGTACTCCTGATTTATGTTACGATTTAACGTAAACTTCGACAAGCCCTTCAACCATTTCAAGTACATCTCATCCGAGCACATACACACCTCTCATGTACTACCTATCTCACCGGACACATACACACCTCTCATGTGTTACCTATCTCACCAGGGCACATACACACCTCTCATGTACTACCTATCTCACCGGGGCACATACACACATCTCATGTACTACCTATCTCACCGGGGCACATACACACATCTCATGTACTACCTATCTCACCAGGGCACATACACACCTCTCATTTGCTACCTATCTCACCGGGGCACATGCACACATCTCATGTGTTACCTATCTCACCGGGGCACATGCACACCTCTCATGTGTTACCTATCTCACCGGGGCACATACACACATCTCATGAGTTACCTATCTCACCGGGGCACATACACACATCTCATGTGTTACCTATCTCACCGGGGCACATACACACCTCTCATGTACTACCTATCTCACCGGGGCACATACACACCTCTCATGTACTATCTATCTCACAGGGGCACATACACACATCTCATGTACTACCTATCTCACCGGGGCACATACACACCTCTCATGTACTATCTATCTCACAGGAGCACATACACACCTCTCATGTACTACCTATCTCACAGGGGCACATACACACATCTCATGTACTACCTATCTCACCGGGGCACATACACCCCTCTCATGTACTACCTATCTCACCGGGGCACATACACACCTCTCATGTACTACCTATCTCACCGGGGCACATACACACATCTCATGTGCTACCTATCTCACTGGGCGACATACACACATCTCATGTGCTACATATCTCACCGGGGCACATACACACCTCTCATGTGTTACCTATCTCACCGGGGCACATACACAACTCTCATGTGCTACCTATCTCACCGGGCCACATACACACATCTCATGTGCTACATATCTCACCGGGGCACATACTCACCTCTCATGTGCTACCTATCTCACCAGGGCACAGACTCACCTCTCATATTTTACCTATCTCACCAAGGCACATTAAACACCACTCATGTGTTACCTATCTCACCGGGGCACATACACCCCTCTCATGTGTTACCTATCTCACCGGGGCACATACACACATCTCATGTGTTACCTATCTCACCGGGGCACATACACACCTCTCATGTGTTACCTATCTCACCGGGGCACATACTCACCTCTCATGTATTACCTATCTCACCGGGGCACATACACACCTCTCATGTGTTACCTATCTCACCGGGGCACATACACACATCTCATGTGTTACCTATCTCACCGGGGCACATACCCACATCTCATGTGTTACCTATCTCACCGGGGCACATGCACACCTCTCATGTGTTACCTATCTCACCGGGGCACATGTACACCTCTCATGTACTACCTATCTCACGGGGGCACATTACACACATCTCATGTACTACATATCTCACCGGGGCACATACACACCTCTCCTGTGTTACCTATCTCACTGGGGCACATACACCCCTCTCATGTACTATCTATCTCACCGGGGCACATACTCACCTCTCATGTATTACCTATCTCACCGGGGCACATACACACCTCTCATGTGTTACCTATCTCACCGGGGCACATGCACACCTCTCATGTGTTACCTATCTCACCGGGGCACATGTACACCTCTCATGTACTACCTATCTCACGGGGGCACATTACACACATCTCATGTACTACCTATCTCACCGGGGCACATACACACCTCTCATGTGTTACCTATCTCACTGGGGCACATACACCCCTCTCATGTACTATCTATCTCACCGGGGCACATACTCACCTCTCATGTATTACCTATCTCACCGGGGCACATACACACCTCTCATGTGTTACCTATCTCACCGGGGCACATGCACACCTCTCATGTGTTACCTATCTCACCGGGGCACATGTACACCTCTCATGTACTACCTATCTCACGGGGGCACATTACACACATCTCATGTACTACCTATCTCACCGGGGCACATACACACCTCTCATGTGTTACCTATCTCACTGGGGCACATACACCCCTCTCATGTACTATCTATCTCACCGGGGCACATACTCACCTCTCATGTATTACCTATCTCACCGGGGCACATACACACCTCTCATGTGTTACCTATCTCACCGGGGCACATACACACATCTCATGTGTTACCTATCTCACTGGGGCACATACACACCTCTCATGTGCTACCTATCTCACCGGGGCACATACACACATCTCATGTGTTACCTATCTCACCGGGGCACATACACACATCTCATGTACTACCTATCTCACCGGGGCACATACAACCTTCTCATGTACTACCTATCTCACCGGGGCACATACACCCCTCTCATGTACTATCTATCTCACCGGGGCACATACACACCTCTCATGTGCTTCCTATCTCACCGGGGCACATACACACATCTCATGTGCTACCTATCTCACAACACATACACACCTCTCATGTGCTTCCTATCTCACCGGGGCACATACACACATCACATGTGCTTCCTATCTCACTGGGGCACATACACCCCTCTCATGTACTTCCTATCTCACCGGGGCACATACACACATCTCATGTGTTACCTATCTCACCGGGGCACATACACCCCTCTCATGTACTACCTATCTCACCGGGGCACATACACCCCTCTCATATGTACTACCTATCTCACCGGGGCACATCTCATGTGTTTCCTATCCAGTATATCTTAATCCCACACAACGTTTTCTCACATGATGTGTAAACAATGATAAACCACATACCTGGAGGGTAGGGGAACTCTAGATGGAATATCTTGGTCAATGCTGCCTGGGCCGCCCGAGATTTCGCCATCTTTTTATTGCGACCTGATCCCGTAAACATTTCACCGTCTACTGTTACAGACATTTCAAAACTTTTTGCATGACTTTCACCTCGTTCCCCAACGTATTCATACTTCAGGCCTGGTCTAAGTTCGTTTAAAATCATGACCGGGTTTTTACCGTCAGGTTGAGCAGGAACGGCAGCCTTTCGCTTTGGCTTGCTGGCACCGTTTTGTTCCATGGAAGGAAAGTTTCCCATTGGATTGTTATGAGATTCAAAATCGTTAAACAGAAGTTCATTATTGGAGTTGTTTGCAGTGTCAGAAGTAAAATCGTCCGTCGTAATATCACGTCCCATGGCCTTGTGGGCCTCCGCCGCGTTAGGAAACTGTACAAACGACTTCAGAGCTTTCTCCGCTGCACGAAGTTTAGCCAGCTTTTTTGTCGTTCCGTTTCCCTCAAACGTAGTACTGTTGACCTCCACCGACATGATGAACATCGGGGCGTGCACCGGCCCGGTCTGAGAAACGAATCGGAATTCAAGTCCTGGCTTCAGTTCATTGAGCTGCATCAGGGCATTTTTCTGGACAGGCGGACCATGAAGTTTCCGCCGTTTACCACCCGGCCCCATGATACCATGACGTCGTTTTCCCAACATGTCTCCGCCTATTGTATCATCTGTAACGATAATAACATAAAACGGCTTATCAGTACAGTAAGAGATCAGATATATAAACAACCAAATTTACAAATTTCTTGATTAAATACAAGAAATCGCATCACATTATTTTTCAAAGTGCGTAAATATGCACATAAGCCTAAAATTATGTTATATAACCAAGTAATCAGATACGTTTGTATGTTATAACTGTAACATACAGAAGATGCAAGTGATAAAACTGATCAAAAAGTTCGAAGAGGTCTATCTGGGAATCAGACTAGAGTAACCATTTATGTCTGCCTTCATTAGAAAGAAAACTTAGCTTTGTCTGTACCTTTTATAAGCTCATCTGGCTTGTTTGAAACTTCTTTAAGTATCAAAGGCACTGTATTGTATAGCTGTTCTATACCCCTTATCTGGTCTACTGATCTCCTCAACGGTGTATCAATAAAGACATGTTAGCTTCGTCACTCTCACCGACCTCCCAACTGAGGGTTCAACCGACTTCAGTTCACACCCTGAAGTATTTCTAGGTATTACACCACTATCCCAGTACAGACCGATCACAGTTGTTAGCTAACCTGTGACAGACAAGTTCTATGTTACCAACTCCAGAGTTTTCAATTTACTTGTAAGGGATAGTACAACTACGAACACAGGAACTTTAATTTACTTTTAAAGACAAACTGCAGGAACCACAAGACTATCGACTGGTAGCAAACAAGATGGCTATCTAATCCGATGTCTTATCCAATTCGCTCCACACAATGTATGCCACTTCGCTCCACCAAAACCAATTTGTGACGTGTTTGTAACCCCGGAGCGGCCCCCTCATCATCTAGTGCTGTGTGTAACAGTCCCACAACCAATTCACTGATTCTGAATCACAGTACGCTACACAGTCTAGACACAAACTACAGAAGGTCAATTCAGGGGTTTGCCTAAAGGTGGTTAGACTTTTTGGTAGTTTAGACACAACAAATTTCATTGTGATTTTGTTTAAAGATGTAATACATAAATACAAATGATTGAGGAATTTGAAGCATCAATATTGGACCTATTGAAATGTTAACACTCCAAAGTCTAAGGTCTAACATCATGTCCAGTGTTAATGTTAAATTAAAATAACACATTACTCAGGTACCTCCTATTCCTGCTGAGATTAAAAGCTAGAAATATTACAAGAAAGTCAGGAAATATTATTGTAAACAATTTCAAGAACAAATTTCAATTTTTTTACATAAACCATGCAATAATAATTCAATTCATATAAATATTCTGAATTTCAATTATTCCCAACGACGAGACATCTTTATATCAAATAAACTTTAGGGTTGTTCACCTTGAGGCTTTGGACCAGAAAGTGATTTGATAGACAATGTCTAGTCGGGGTACTGTAAGCGTTTAAATGCATTAGGTCTCTTTCCATATCCAATATGTGGCCACTGGAAATGACAAATTTCAGAAGGCACACCTACTGGTATGAGTGCAATCTCAATTTGGTTGGGTATACATAGCAGTGCCAGCTATTGGACTGGTAAATTTACAAATAGGACCAGAGCTCAAACACGAAGTCTGTCAGAGGCATCAAACACCCCCAGCAACCTGTTAATGGAGGTGGTCTCTTAACCGAGGTGATCTCTAAATGGAGACAGTCTCTTAACCGAGGTGATCTCTAAATGGAGACAGTCTCTTAACAGATGTGATCTCTAAATGGAGACAGTCTCTTAACAGATGTGATCTCTAAATGGAGACAGTCTCTTAACAGATGTGATCTCTAAATGGAGACAGTCTCTTAACAGATGTGATCTCTAAATGGAGACAGTCTCTTAACAGATGTGATCTCTAAATGGAGACAGTCTCTTAACAGATGTGATCTCTAAATGGAGACAGTCTCTTAACAGATGTGGTCTTAATGGAGACAGTCTCTTGGCCGAAGTGGTCTTTTAATGGAGGTGATGACTCTTAACCGGGGTGGTCTCTTAAATGGAGACAGTCTCTTAGCTCAAGCTGTTTCTTAATGGATACAGTCTTTTAACAGTTTGTCCCTTAATGGAGGCAACCTTTTAACTGGGGACCTTCGGTGGCTGAGTGGTTGAGGTGACCCGATAATCTATTACTAGCCCTCCACCTCTGGGTTGCGAGTTCGAAACCCATGTGGAGCAGTTGCCAGGTACTGACCATAGGTCAGTGGTTTTTCTCAATGAACTTTGGCTTTCCTCTACCTTCAAAACCTGGCACGTCCTTAAATGACCCTGGCTGTTAATATGACATTAAAACTTAATTGAGGAAGTCCTTTAATGTAGGTGGTTTCTTTATGGGGGTGGTCTCTTTATGGAGGTGGTTGCTTTAGCAGGTTTGACTACATTGACACCCAGCATGATAACTTAGAAAGCACCATGCACTCATTTGTGATCATTTGTTCAAAACTACAAACAAATCTGCACATTTCTGTCTAAGTATTTCGCAAGATTAATTTCAAACTTTAAATTAGAGTCTGACACCTGCAAATATTCAATCAACAAAAGCAAAAGTCAATTTGTTTATTTCTGGAAGATTCATTATTAGATAATGTAAATGCAACCAACTGCCATCACTTCTCACAAACCTTTTTCTGAAGTCACTTAAGTCATTAACTTCCTGAAGAAAGCCAAGAACAAAATGTTAATACATGTAAGCTGGAAAGGCCAGAATCTAATTAATTATTGGACCAGAATATCTGAGGAGAAATTGCCTGAATTCCCCAGAACTTTCGGTTCATGAAATATTAATTCTCCATCTGTTTTTACAAATAGAACAGGGGAATATTGTCGGTTAATATAAACTATCAAATTTATCTTCACAGATTTAAAACATTTTTTTGTATATGACACTGTGCACTATTGATACAATGGTTTTACCAATCATCCTGCTTCAGGACCAACAAAGCTGACAAAAACATAAAACCATCTGGAGTTAGTCAACCACACCATCAAATATAAGTCACCTCAGGTCAAGGTCAACCACACCATCAAATATACAATGAAACAATCGTCTAAAGTCAAGGTCAACAACACCATCAAATTTTAATATAAGTCACCTCATGTCAAAGTCAACCTTTCGGGCCAGGTGAGTTAATAACCGTAAATCTTTTTCATGCAAGTTGGGAAAATGCTTTTTTTGAATTTTAAATTTTGAAATGTATGTACATGTAACAAATATGGTTCAATATGCCCTTTAATTCCTACTTTAAAATGATCAGATATGTGTCTGAATCAACTAATTTAAACCTCAGAAAATTACCAAACAATTTAACATTTATTGACCATTACATCATACTACTGGTAAGATCTCCATCGATAACATATATCAATCAGGAAGGGCGTGGAATATATATTTATGGAGTTGGAAACATTTCAAAAACTTTCCCCGAAAATTCATAGTTTTGGGGGTGGGACACAGAAGCCTGACACAGCAATATTTCTCTGTTACTGGATCGTAACCAGTGAGCTAAACCTGGATAAGAACAACACAGCTCCTAGTAAACATTTTCCAGGCCTATAATTTATGTCATTAAATAGGACAATGACTGGCGGTGGGAAAATTACAGTGAAATCTAGTGATTTCGAGGAAATTGGAAACATATATCAAAATCTACCAAAGTTTTTGAGATAATTTCCTCTCCATGTTTCAGTAAATTGAAAGAAACCCTTGTCTAAAAGTCAGTCTTGTTTACAGAAATATTCAATTAGTTCTATAAAGTAATTCCGCTTATATTGTCAGTAAAAGGACCACACAAACTGACTTTTATTTAACATTAAAGAGCAGCTCATGTGTAATCTGTTAGAAAACCATCAGAAAGCCAAAGATACCAACATTCGCGTGATAGATAGGTATATTTATAGCATCTGCCGGAGAACATTGGCTTCTGAAGTTATCAACATCAGCAAAATCAAATGGAAATCCCCTTGTAGCAAACATGCTTTTAAATACACTTTACTGTAATAATCCTGTGTAAAAATCCATGTCTTTGATATTGTTACAGATATATGAAGTTTACTTACTGAATTTTTAACGAACTTTTATGGAGACATCAATATTATAGCCTTTTAAGTTGAATTATTATGTGTTGGTAATCGTAGAAGTGTAGCTATGATCAACGTGTATTTTCATCGTTGAAGTAAATTTGATGATTCAGTCCGCCATATTGTCTGCCTAATGGTTTTATACAATAAAATGCACAATCATTCTCACAATCTGGTTTCATTTCATGGCTTTTGAAGATAATTCTTGCCGAGCTTTCATCATAAAGATTTAATTTTGTGTATAAAAGAAACAGTAATAGACAATCTAGTGCTATAGTTTTAATGCTTTGATAACATGCTGGGTACAGTACTACAAAGTCTCAATATAGGATAGCAGCCTATAGCCATGAAGCTTTAAGGAATCCATCGACCAAATCCATTGTACCTAACATTTAGACATATATCTACAGGATATCTACAATTAAGCTACATTTTAATGAAGATCTGCAGCTACTGTCTTTCTCAACATCACCAAAGCAGTTCTAATCAACTCAACACAGAATAGTTGTGTCCTGGCCCCTAAACACAGGATAACTTGTGTCCTGGCCCCTAAACACAGGGTAGCAGTGTCCTGGCCCCTAAACACAGGGTAGCAGTGTCCTGGCCCCTAAACACAGGGTAGCAGTGTCCTGGCCCCTAAACACAGGATAACTTGTGTCCTGGCCCCTAAACACAGGGTAGCAGTGTCCTGGCCCCTAAACACAGGGTAGCAGTGTCCTGGCCCCTAAACACAGGAAGTGTGTGTCCTATCTGGCCCATAACACAAGATTACTTGTGTTCTGGCCACTAAAACAGGACAGCTTGTGTCCATCTACAATACAATGATAATGTGTTACATGTAAATTGAAGCCAGAACTAGAATACAAAGATGCAAAACCCAAACTAATCTTGACAGTGCAATTTTTGTTAAATATCTTTGTCGGAACAGCTCTTTACAGTACAAAAAGGGCAACAGGTCAAATGTAACAACAAAACATTAAGATTCAGTCCAGAATCATGTGGTGTATTGATTAAGTAAAGAAAGTTTTGGTGAAATTGCCTTATTAGTTTAGAAAGAGTTGTTCTAGTAAGGGTTTCTCCATAGGACTTTGCTTTCAGGATTCATTTACTGCTCATTATATTGTATAATTTCACAAATTTCCAATTAATTATGATTTTTAATAAAAATTTCATTCATCAAATTAGTTTCACAGATTTTATCATCAATAACTTTACCAGCAGCTGAGAAAGTAGGTTTTGCTCATCAAGAATATCAATCTGAAAGTTTGAGTGGTGTACCTAATCAGGACGCCATGCATAATGCATACCCACCAAACAATACCTTACAGGGATGACTACAAGACCTATACAACATCTGGACAGTACGTAAAGCTCTACCACAAAACAGGACAGGCCGAGATACAGGCCTAGCACACACCCACAAAACAGGCCAGGCCAAGATACAGGCCTAGCAAACACCCACAAAACAGGCTAGGCCGAGATACAGGCCTAGCACACACCCACAAAACAGGCCAGGCCGAGATACAGGCCTAGCACACACCCACAAAACAGGCTAGGCCAAGATACAGGCCTAGCACACACCCACAAAACAGGCCAGGCCGAGATACAGGCCTAGCACACCAATAAATCTGATTTTGTATTCCTGATTTAAACAACTCCAATGATTTCGCTGTCAACAGACTGACAGTCTGTTTGGACCACACCAACTGAATCACTGTAGTTATAATTCCCAGGTCAAACTTGTATTATTTTGGAACATTCAGTGATGAATCGTCCCCTTAGATTTGTGTAGAAATGAGATCCATTGATTTAACTGAGCCTATCTGGTAATGGTCTGCCAGAGTCTCCAAAACAGGCATGGGCTACTGATGATAATAACCGTGCCTGGGATGGTGAAGGGGAGGGTGTTACTAGATGGGTTATAAGGAATTTGTGAAAATGTTTCTAAGTGGATTATACTTAGGAGTAGGTGTCACTAGGTGGATCATATTTAGGAGTACGGAGGTGTTACTAGGTGGATCATATTTAGGAGTAGGGAGGTGTCACTAGTTGGATCATATTTAGGAGTAGGGAGGTGTCACTAGTTGGATCATATTTAGGAGTACGGAGGTGTTACTAGGTGGATCATATTTAGGAGTAAAAAGGTGTTACTAAGTGGATCATATTTAGGAGTACGGAGGTGTTACTAGGTGGATCATATTTAGGAGTAAGGAGGTGTTACTAGGTGGATCACACTTAGGAGTAAAAAGGTGTTACTAGGTGGATCATATTTAGGAGTACGGAGGTGTTACTAGGTGGATCATATTTAGGAGTACAGATGTGTTACTAGGTGGATCATATTTAGGAGTACGGAGGTGTTACTAGGTGGATCATATTTAGGAGTACAGATGTGTTACTAGGTGGATCATATTTAGGAGTACAGATGTGTTACTAGGTGGATCATATTTAGGAGTACGGAGGTGTTACTAGGTGGATCATATTTAGGAGTACAGATGTGTTACTAGGTGGATCATATTTAGGAGTACGGAGGTGTTACTAGGTGGATCATATTTAGGAGTACGGAGGTGTTACTAGGTGGATCATATTTAGGAGTGATGTGTCACTAGGTGGATCACATTTAGGAGTAACGAGGTGTTACTAAGTGGATCATACTTAGGAGTAGGGTATAAGGTGTTACTGAATACTCTCACCGAGTCATCAGCACTGGTAACAAGAACACAGACACTGACTACTGTGTAAAAGTTGCCACCCCGACAGGACCAATCACAGACTAGCTACCTGTATATACAAGTGGTGCTCTGCTGCCCTTACACACACCAATACTCGTAAAGTAATGATAACTTAAGTACAACTAGCCATACTGACAGTAGCTCCTGTCCAAACACATAAAACACTTAATGAAGCAAAACACATCAACTGCATCACGCCAAGTAGTTTTCTTGCTAAATTCAAAAACTACTTCGCATTCATACCAGCGTCCCTGATATCAGACTTAATCAAAAGATCAACAAAGTACTGTACACTCTAGTAAAGCAATCTTTCACCCACCTTCTCCCACACCTAAATGTATACCCGTATATCTTTACTAAACGGGATTCAGTCGAATACTACTGGTAGTTAAATCATTTCTTATGGTGGCTGGGGAATTAACTTACCCATAATTCTCTGTTGGTAGGTAATACTGGGTGACAGGTAAGAACAAAGTTCCAACAATAGTATGGTTGTCATGGTAACCAAAGGAAGACATTATAATACATAAATCATATCTTTTTTGTAAATTTAAGTTATTTATAAACAAACAGATTGATCTTGTATACACTGACTTCATTTATTGTTAATAATAAAAAAGCCAGGCACATTAATGCAGGGATCATCCACACAGCTTTCGCCAATCTGTTAAGTACTCTCCAATAGGAGAGATAAAAATCCAAGATGGCCTTGTGGACATTTGCTTTGTCTGTTTACTTGAAGCAGGCAAAACTACATTTGAGGATGCACATAAAATTATATGCATTGCGGAAATTGTATCCCCACTCAAAGTTTCACCACATTCCGTTTATACACAGTTTCTGAGAAAATAACAGAAATAGAAAATGGTTCCCAGACATAAGGCTACTAAATGACTATTAAACGATGGAGGCATTTTGGACTTTAAAAAATAAATTTGCCCATGTTTGCAGTATGACATCTGAAATCATACTAAATAACTGTGCCCTTAGTGCTTCAAATATCGAGAAAGATGGGACTGAAAAACATTTTTACCATATGTACTCCATAACGGCATATATACCATACACACCCACATCTGTCATAGATACCTAAAAAACAATTTAAAGAACTACCACAGAACTCCAAGTTCTGAAATCAATGTTATAAAGGCAGCAGAAACAGAAACTTACAGAGTTGTGATGAAGTGAGAGGCGAACTCCCCTGGTGCGATGAATGACGGAGTTAGAATACTTGTCGAAGGCACTCCGCTGGACAGGGTTATGTGACCGTGGTGTGGAGACAGGAAATACATCCATTTTTAATCTCCAATAATGCACCAGGATTGTCTTATTCGGCCTGGGCACACCGCCTCAACGTGTATGTTAAGCCGCCAGTGTTTTGGAATACAGTTTAGTTTTGTGAACCACGGTCATGTTATTGTTTAAAGTCATATCAAACCTTCCAATAGAAACGACGTTATGAATCTCGGGAGAAATCATGTTATGACAAAAACTCAATATTCCTCTGTTACTATATGTAGATGTCAGCAATTACCAGTAGGAATGCCCACTGTATACCACTGCCCATAATACCCACTGTACCATAGGGGCTAACTGTACCACACTGTACCATAGGGGCTAACTGTACAACACTGTACCATAGGGGCCAACTGTACCACACTGTACCATAGGGGCCAACTTTACCACACTGTGCATGATAGGGGCCAACTGTACCACACTGTACCATAAGGGCCAACTGTACCACACTGTACACCACTGCCCACAATACCCAACTGTACCACACTGTACCATAGGGGCCAACTGTACCACACTGTACCACACTGTACCATAGGGGCCAACTGTACCACACTGTACCATAGGGGCCAACTGTACCACACTGTACTGTAGGGGCCAACAGTACCACGCTGTATCATAGGGGCCAACTGTACCACACTGTACCATATATAGGGGCCAACAGTACCACACTGTACCATAGGGGCCAACTGTACCACACTGTACTGTAGGGGCCAACAGTACCACGCTGTACCATAGGGGCCAACTGTACCACACTGTACCATAGGGGCCAACAGTACCACACTGTACCATAGGGGCCAACTGTACCACACTGTACTGTAGGGGCCAACAGTACCACACTGTACCATAGGGGCCAACTGTACCACACTGTACTGTAGGGGCCAACAGTACCACGCTGTACCATAGGGGCCAACTGTACCATAGGGGCTAACTGTACCACACTGTACCATAGGGGCCAACTGTACCATAGGGCCCAACTGTACCTCACTGTACCACATCACTGCCTACTATACTACAGATGCCCAATATAGGGGCGGTCTTATAATTCATACTTCTATTTATCAATCAATACTTAGAGGGGCGGGGGCAGTCTTATAGTCATACTTCTAGGTATCAATCAATACTTAAATAGGGGGAGGGGCAGTCTTATACATATTTCTTACCAGCCATCAATATCAACACACAAAGTCACTCTTTCTTAAATTGTTAACAATACTTTATATAGCAATTCCTACATTTGTGCCAAACGGCTTTGACTATCAGGAGTGCTAAACTTAAAGAGATATGACATTCTATAGAATTGGGAGTAACAAAACCTGGAAGTGTGTCCAACTGTCCTCACAGTGAAAATTAGGTTAAAAAAGAACTACATTCCTGTTTCCAATCTGCCACATCATAAAGGAAGATGACTTGCCAATCATTGTTACTGGATGTCAGTGTTGGAAGATTGATCCATGAAATAACACTCAGTGTTTAAACCCACTGGTGGTGGGTAACCAAAACAGTTTACCTGCAGGTAATGAGCTGAAACAAACTTACAATACTAGCTGGGGAAGAAACAACGGTTCTGTAACATAAAATAGTTAATTCCTTTCTTGTTTCAGTTAGTTGATTAGACCAGAGCATACTAACTGTTACAATGAATTCAGGCTAAAAGGGTTTCTGTTATTGGTCTATAGTATTACACAGCCGAAAACTGGCCATATCACCGAAACAAGATTAACTATAGTACGCAATGAAGGGTTCTCAGTGGCCTACACAGACCTATACAATACTGGCCATAAGGCCAGGGCAGCGGACATTTCATTTCAGTCAGTGCATTGAAATGTCCCTATTGCATGTAGTAATGTTCTGTATCTAACTGGCTGAGGAGCCATAAGTAGAATTTGAGTGGGCCTTGATACGGCCCTCATGGTTTCTTGTTCCCTGAGGTTATATATAGGGCGACACAACACACCAATAAACTTATTTCCCAACACGGTAATTAATAGTGTACATAACACAACCATAATATACAATCCAATATACTGACCTGTAATTCTATCACAGAGTTGGAGAGTGTATGGGGCACATACACTCGGTCAAACAACCGAAAATTACTTAATCTTCCACAATAACAACAGCGACAATGACAACTAGTACAATCTTCCACAATGACAACTGCCACAATCTTCCACAATGACAACTGCCACAATCTACCACAATGACAACTGCCACAATCTACCACAATGACAACTGCCACAATCTACCACAATGACAACTGCCACAATCTACCACAATGACAACTGCCACAATCTACCACAATGACAACTGCCACAATCTACCACAATGACAACTGCCACAATCTTCCACAATGACAACTGCCACAATCTTCCACAATGACAACTGCCACAATCTTCCACAATGACAACAGCCACAATCTTCCACATTGACAACTGCCACAATCTTCCACAATGACAACTGCCACAATCTACCACAATGACAACAGCCACAATCTACCACAATGACAACTGCCACAAACTTCCACAATGACAACTGCCACAATCTACCACAATGACCACAGCCACAATCTACCACATTGACAACTGCCACAATCTACCACAATGACAACTGCCACAATCTTCCACAATGACAACTGCCACAATCTACCACAATGACAACAGCCACAATCTACCACAATGATAACTGACAAGAAAGACACTTGATCTAGTAAAGCTTATCCAAATAAGCCACCATTACTTCCTTGGGCTTCCAGATCTCAACAAGCTTATCCATACACACTCTCTGTCCACTTGAAACGTAAGACAAATTGGAAGCTCTTTAAACAAATGAAACTATAAAAGAAAAGTCAAATTGTCTTTAAACTTCAATCTCCACCTTTTTTTGAACTTTTATCTTTGGATATATTTCTGATTAAGATACCAAATGAAAAAAAAACAACTTTCTCTCAGCCCATGAAATCACAACAATTTCATTCCATTTAGAAAAGATTTGAGAGTGAGACAAATGGAGTACATCTATTGTCTAATTATAGTCTGCCTCCACCTAGCACCCCTTCGTGCTTACTTCAGGTTAGTTTGAAAAATTAATCTATCTAAATGTTTTTTTTTATCAAAAAAGTTCACTAGAACTGACTGTATGAGAATCAAAAAGCCCTGAGCATTGTG
The DNA here is from genome assembly GCA_947623455.1 of Mimachlamys varia. NCBI lineage: Eukaryota > Metazoa > Mollusca > Bivalvia > Pectinida > Pectinidae > Mimachlamys > Mimachlamys varia. The sequence continues at coordinate 61,070,337 of OX392529.1, forward strand.
GGCCTGAGGAGATACAAAGCCCCCAGAATCACGATATATAACATAAGTACTGTTACCTCAGTCCACAGAATCACGATATACTGTATAACATACGTATACACAGCCCACAGAATCACGATATATAACATAAGTATTGTTACCTCAGTCCACAGAGCCCCTTCCCAGAGGTGTACGTGTGTGCTGTCGAGCCCCTTCCCCGAGGTGTACGTGTGTGCTGTCGAGCCCCTTCCCCGAGGTGTACGTGTGTGCTGTCGAGCCCCTTCCCCGAGGTGTACATGTGTGCTGTACTCACCAAGTAAAGGTGACAATACCAGCATGTACAACTTAAATAACATCCCACAACGTCACAATATCATTTCTGATCAATATTTGATTGTAATCTTATTTCTGTTGCCCATCAGTAACAGCAGCTGCCAGAAGATCTCGTCAACCAGCCAGATAAATATATGGGATTAGTCTATACAGGCACACCTGTCAACATGTATACTGCTAGGACACAAAGCACAATTTCTGTGTTCATAGCACTTATTTACATGGCTTTAATTCTCTAGGAAAATTGAGAAAAGACCCTGGGTAAATTTTGGAAAAACAATCATTATTTCAACAAAATAGCTCTTTGAATAAAAACAATTAATCTACATTTATATATAAATGATATTAAAGTGCAAAAAGTACATCATTTTTGTCTTCCTTGCCTATCCCCACCCTTCACCTTGACGCCACACCCACACCTCCCCCCACCTCTCACCCTTAGCCACACATCCACTCCCACCCCTCACTTCTCACCCTTACCTCCAACCCCCACCCCACCCCACCCCACCCCTCCCCCACCCCTCACCCTTACCCCCACCCCACCCCACCCCTCACCCTTACCCCCACCCCACCTCTCACCCTTACCCCCATCCCCACCTCTCACCCTTACCTCCAACCCCCACCCCACCCCTCCCCCACCTCTCACCCTTCATCCCCACCTCCACCCCAAACCCTCGTCCTCATCCCCACCTCCACCCCACCCCCAACATCAACACCAACTTCAAGAAATATTAATAGAATGTAATGTGAAGCATGTCACAGATATAATGTGATAGGCAGGTTCAATTTTCATTTACTACAACTGACATTCCAGCACTACTTTCATTTATTAGTTTTACCATCACCTAGCATACACAGTCAGCCCTCAGTAAATGCCATATGGAAAGGGCATTCTATTATCGGCATTTCACAAAGAGAAAAGGTTCAAACGATATCCCCAATCATCACGTAAGGAACCACCAATTGCCATATAAGACCAGCACCTATGGAATAAATCGATATGGAGGGGTGACCTATAATTTCAGCAGCCAGGCCTCTCCTGATAGATGGCTTCAACAAAGAAACACATCCCTTCATTATCCAGAAATAACAAGCACCTGCCGACTGTCCTGAAAGGCTGATCTATGTGTAAGACAATTAACTCCCGACTATACTAGGTTGATCTGGGTAATCCAATAAACTGTCCAGGACAAACCAATCAAAATGGAGAGCATTAAGGACTCGGCAATAAAGCTGGGTACAAACTCACTTCTGATACCTAGATTTGTGGTCCAGCTGATACCTTAGACTATTATAGTATATAAAACATCTTCTCTCGTCAGAATTTAAACTTTTATTTCATAAAACTTTCATAATCGTAGCAATAAAGTCATCAGACAGTGACAGTTTGCGGGCAGAACCAATTAATGTATACAAGCTGAAATTTCCAAAATCAATTGTCAACGTTTTATTGAAACTCTAGTCTGAATTATTAAGACTCTTCTGTAGAAGTTTGGAGACAATTGGTGTTAAATAATTGATAGGGCAGCAGTTTATTACTGTAATAGCAGGTCATGGGAACAAGTCTTGACGACCTGTATACCCCACACAGTCAGTCTAACACTGACGACCAGTATAGCCCACACAGTCAGTCTAACACTGACGACCAGTATACTTCACATGACAATATAATACACCCCACAACCCAACCCCAAACATCACCCCCCCGCCAAAATTCCCTTCCCAACCACCCCAACCCCCACCAAATTTCCCTCCCCACACAAGTTTATGTATATGAACCTATATTTGGTAAGAGACACATATCTAGTCCTAGGACACACATTTATAAGACATTATGACCCGCCCGTCTGACGGAATACTCCGCCCAACTATATACTCGCTCCAACGATCTGACCCCGTGTTGGTAACCTGGATCATCATTTTTATACTGAAGAAATTCGGTGCCTGACCCAACACAAAAACATGGCGAGAGAACTAATCAGGTACAGAATTGGAACACGGAAAACTCTAATCAAGGAAATGAAAAATAGTCCAAGCGCAAAAATATGAAACAAATTCATCACAAAGAAACGGACAAATGTAATTTGTGTTATGAGAATGTAATGATCAGAATCGCGTCCAGAAGAAAAAGAGGAAAGCTTTGATCTACTTAATATGTCCCCTGAGTAATCCTGATATCTACCGTAACTGACAGACGTAACTGGGTCGCTACTAACACGTGTAAGATCATTAACAGTACGAAAGTGTGAAGGAAGATCTACCATATATATAGAGCAACCTTGGTAAGAATACCGAAAAGAAAATGTCAGTTCTCCGGGGATCAACTCTGCAAAGCTATGTATTTGAAGGCTCTACTTGACTTAGAGTTAAAGTTCCTTACAGCCGAGGCTTAGAACGTACGCTGACTTTTATACTATATCTGAAATGCTAACTACCCCTCCCCCTTCAAAAATATTTACTCTCTAAGAATATACTGGTTTTTTTTAACCCCAAACAAGGCTTTTCCATTGCCCTAGCTTGAATTTGGATGGTCAACGGTACCAGTTTGGAACAGGACATTCACTTTGAGGTCAAATCTACGACTGCCGACTTACTCTCTCTCGTCATATGATCAGTATTACTATATGGAAGTTCCCTACGTCCAATGATAGCTTGAGGTGATTCTTACACTGTATACAATGCACTACATGTATTCTGTGACAGTGTAATATTCTATTACGGTACTTTTGTGTTAATGGTATTTGTCTTCACTGAAATGCACAGAATTGTCAATGCAATACAGTTCAAACATGACACAATAACAGAATTAAGCTTTAATTTCGAAGCCAGAAAATATCAATTTATAACTGAGCTGTGCAAGACCTGGAATGACAAGCAGTGCAGATTGGGATGATAATTTCATTGGTGAAATTAAATGTCAGAAGCTTGGCGAATGACAGCAACAGTAAGATAGATTACAGCAATTACTTCAGAAGAAACAACATGGGGAGAAAATATCAATTGTTGGATATTTTTCAGCAGACTGTTCAGTGACATTATGGTAAACACACTAGTTAAGTGACATTATGGTATTTTAGAAAAGTGATGAAATATTTGTTGCATGGCACTATATAGCAATTAAGAAATATTCTACTTATAGTTAGGGTAGCTTTGACCTTGAGTGTACTTATAAATATGATGGTATTTTTTTTAAAATCCAACCATGATTTATGATGAATGAAGGTGCTTCAGGGAAGACATCACTGTGATAACACTGTTCTATTTATAGTTAGTAACGTCAGGTGCAAAAAGTCTGACATTTCTAATTCTTGTTCGTACTTAACCAGTGTATATGAGATTTCATGGAAACTGTAACGTAATTGTCGTAATGGTAACAGATCAGTAGACAGACATTTAGTGAACAAAGGTATTAAATAACACTTTTAAATCTCACTGTATAACCATATAAACCATCATACCTAAAATGTTAAAACTATTTCAAAAACGTCTTCGAAACTCAATAACAAACTCCTTGACAATTCTTTACTTGTGAATAATCCTGTTTCGTTATGTAAGAAACCTAACTGATCTTAGGTAGGTATAAGTATTCTTACAAGTACAAGCCGATCTTCAGAGACACATGACCAAGATGTGCCGTTCTAGTGTCTCTGACAAATTGATTGCTTTAGAAGGTGACTAACGACACGGTACAGAGCTGGTGACTGCGCCCATCAGCAGCAGCTACTTACTACTACAGACACCGATAGCATTGTAATTAATACCACTTCACTACCAAGTCCGCTCAAACACACATCAATGCATACCATTGGACATCAGTGTAACTCAGAACTGGCTTGTCACATGACACTTCATCATACATTCTTGTTGCCATGGACTCCATCTTTCTTCTGGCAACTATTTCTGTCAATTTTTGTTTTGTCATTACGATAATCATAGCGTAACAAGCAAGTATCATAACACGGCTGGGACGGAAAGCCAGATACTCTACATGTGGGTTTTGGAATGTCGCCTCAGCCTAATGGAGAGGAAAAAGGGGAGAATTGATGGGGGGGACCCTCAGACTGGTTGTCCTACTGTTGTGCAAGAGATCCCGAATCAGTGTGGTTTCTGTATGCGAAATCACAGCCAATCGTACTCCATTACACCAGCTCCACCTCACATCTTCACATTTTTCTTTATAATTCAAACCACAAAAGAATTTATATTTTTATAGACTGCAGATGAGCAGCTTAAAGGACAACTGCTCCTTGTGATTACTCCCCTCAACACTGCCTACCAGCATGTAGGTTCCGGAGGATGTGAGCACCATCATTTATCAAAACTCCAGCAGCAGCAGTATCAGGCCTACTAGAAAGATCAGACCTCCATCAACACATCTATTTTAATTAGTTTTTAACGATCGCCTCAGTGTATACTAATTAGATTCAATAATTAACTCCACAAAAAAAAATGTATGAACCGATCATTTTTCATTTTGAGAAAAGTGCTGGTTGAATCTCTATGTAGTACACAGCTTTATGGAGTGTAAGCAGTAGGACTTACGACAAACATGTATATATCCAAACCAACATTGGAATGTCATACCCCGGTTGTTGAAAATCACTGATAGCTTTCATCAGATTTAACTTTGAGGTACTCTTATTTTTACTTTGTGATGTGCAGCATTAAGCTGTTTGGGTCTGTAATTTAACTTATAAATAGAATCCACGCAGTGTTATTACCTTAACTCAGTGTAAAGAAAATACACTATCGTAAATCCTTTCCAAGTCTGTTGTGTTTTCCTCATATTTTAAATTATTACTTCCCTCAGCCTGAAGAATGGATGATTAAAATCTCAAATCTCCCTATTGGGCCTCGCAATTTTGCACCCGAGGGGCCACACCCTTTGTTTATAGTACTCTATGCCCCAAGACTCCTCCAGGCCATATAAGGAATTAGGAATTAGGAATGGAATTTCGCCATTAGTACCGAAGAAGTAGACATCTGAAGATTCACATCTGAAAGATATCTTTCTGGATCCGCAACTCTGTACCAAGAGGGTCAGGCCATCCATTTATACAGAATTGAGCCTCGATCTTGACCCAAGATTATTCCAGAAGAAATCAGTTATTCCAGAAGAAATCAGTTATCCCAGAAGAAATCAGGTTAAAATCACTATTGTAGAATATAGATTTGAAAGGTTTTACCTTTATTTTCCCTATGGAACTGGTGGGGGGGGGGGGGGGGGGGACCAAAATTAAAATTGAGTCTCATTGGTTCCAGGCTCCAGATTAAATTAGGATAAATTCCCTATATGCCAACAGTAGAGGCTGACATTGAGATCCTACCTCAACTGACAGGACTGATGGTAAAACAGTATTAGCTGGGTGTTATGTCACTCCGACAACATGTTCCATGTGTTACATTGTCACGGAGGTCTGTATAATTAGCACAGTAATATAAGTCAAGTGTGACAGATGCTTTTCTCATGTACAACTACATACTTGTAATATTCCGTTTGTGTCCAAATGTCTGTCCCATTTTTCCCACTGTACATCAGATGTTGCTGATAGCCAGAAATGATAAGTGGTAAAGCAACTGTCACTGCAGATCTCAATATTTCAGCCTCCCCGCCCTATGTGAAAGTCAACAGTGAATCTAGATTCATCTTGCGATTTTGGGTCAGCCCTATATACATTGAAGTTTCATTCTTCTCACAACAAAGTGGCCCAGAGGGCCTGTATCGCTCACATGGATACATTGGTATCTAGGTAATCAAAGTAAAATATTATCCAAAAAGATCCCATGGACAGGGACAGACCCAAAGACCGATCGTTTAAGCATATCAGTATAAATTAAAAGTTTGGTTAATTGGTTGGTATCTCATCTGTTTTCGAGTTCAACTGATCAATAAACTATGGGTGTGCCAGACCCCAACATCAATGCTAATATCACAATTTTGTTCGTCTGTTCATACCAAGCAATGGTTTATATAGTTTTGGGGTGGGGATTTCAATCATTTAAAAGTTATGACTCAGGAGTCAAGTCTGCAAGGGTGTGGCAGACCCTGAGATTAAATCTGAAAATCATGTCAGCTCAATGGTTTGTACAAATTTGAATCCCCGCCTACGTACATGTATATGCTACCACTGAAATATAAATGTCATACATTGCTTAGATCCAGAGATTCAAGCCCCTTGGAGGTCAGCCCCACCATTTGTACAATTTTGAATCCTGTCCCTGGTGATGCTACCAGGCAAATACATTTTGTATAAGCGATATACATTGTTCAGTTTCTGAGCAGAAGTCATTTATATAAAAATAGCCCAAATTGACCCATTTTAGCCCCACTTCCAGGCCCCTGGTGGGTCTACCCAGCCATTTGCACAATTTTGAATCCCCAACTAATGCTGCCATGCAAATATGAGTGATATCCATTGTTGGGTTATTGACTATCACTGAAAAACTCAAAACTGTACCAATTGTGTAAGCTTGACACTACCATGACCCCTATAATGCTACGATATCAAACCAAAGGTCACTATAGAAATAACAAGGTTGTGTCTAGTGAAGGGTCGTAGGATCAGGGTCGCGCAGGAAAGGGTGAACTGATAATAAGTAACAGACATTCCCGGAGACTTTTGGGAACATTTCCGGTGAAGCAGGTGTTATACAAGACACGAGGATGTATGTTTATGGTCCGAGCTTATAATTGGTTTCACTTTGTATGGCAACTGTCAGCATTTTGACATCAGTCGTTAGCGTTCCAGAAACCTGATCAGACTTTGTCTTTGTTCAGGTGCCCGGTCACTTCCAATCGATTTATTCCCACAGGAACTGGAATACTTAAATCTTATGTTTGTGGTCTGCTAAAAACCTGGCACTTGTAAGAAGAATTGTGATGTTTACACAGAAAAGCAACCCATGGTAAAAGGTCGTGCATTATTTCAACTCAATTTTCCTTGCCAGCATTTCTATGCATTGTGTCAAAACAAAGTCACTTGTCAGTCACAACGTGGGGAGTAGAGCACATCTGAAGTGGTGTCTAGGAGTGTACTGAGCTACAGTGGTCCCCACGAGACAGCCCTCCCTTCCTTATTTTGATAAAACTTTGTTACACTCCCTTTTTGTTTTTGACAGGTGTAGATTTGTTTCTGTATTGGTAAGTGATTGGGTATCCGTAGAGACACCACTAAAGTCTATACACAGCTTTTAGCTTATCGTGAGCTGAATAACTATAATATGTACTACTCCCTCTAAGGTGATAGGCAATATTTCAATGAAGACGGCTGAGGTGTAAGTGTGCTAATCCGGGCCATCGCTTGGGTGTGAAACTGATGATCTTGTGGAAATTGTCTGTTATGTAAAGTGATCTATTTTTAGTGACATTGTAATGCTATTTTGACCATGCTACCATCTTCACTGCCCTGCAAGTTATAGCACTTGGGCAATTAGCGAGAGTTTGTCTAGTTAGCTCTAGCACAGAGTGCTAACATCCACTAGCCAATGATTCCACTGTTAGAGCCAGTTACACACTCCAGCTAAGTGAAGTCAAGTCTGTTTTGAGGCTCAACATTGAGTTTATCAAATTCAAATTCCCAAAGAAGAAATAAATTTGATTAAACTTGTGTTTCCTTGAAGTAAAATATAAAAAGGACGTCTCAGCATCAATGCCCAAGGACAAACCCTAAATGAAAAAAAATCAGGAAGTTGAAAATTGCTAACATGGTCTTACTAAGTTCATATGAAGAATAGTGAAGATGATAAACTTTCTAAATCAGTGGTTTGGATGTTTCTCTAGATTCACACGCAAAACTCAAAATTTGTCACCGGACCTTTTAGAGGTACCGTATATCCTAATGGTTAAGGAATATCAACATTCTACCACTATCCCTCCACCTTTGGGTTGCGAGTTCAAAACCCATGATGGGCTGTTGCCCTCATGGTACAGACCATAGGTCAATGTTTTTTTCTCTGGATACTCCAGCTTTCCTCTACCTCCTAAACCTGGCACATCCTTAAATAACCCTGGTTGTTAATAGGACTTCAAACAAAATAAACAAAACTAAACTGTAAATCCTCCACATAAATTTTATTTCATTTGCCATCTTTAATTGTTAACCACCAACAACTTTTTGTTAATTCTTTCAAATGTATTTATTGACCCATACATTGATACATAAATCAGTTTACCCATATTTTTTTAACACCAGCTTCATTTTGTACATAAAATTGAAAAACCCTGTCAGTCACATAATATATGTCTCATAAAAAAAAGTTGAAATCTGTCACCATTTTCTAGTAATGGAGTTCTCTTCCATTTTGATAGGTACTTACAGAAAACTCTTGTGACATCATTAGATTACTAGCTGAACAGCATTTTCAATCTACATTTTTACATATTTACATCAGTTTCTTAGCAATATCACAGATGATGTCACAATGATGTACATGTATGTATAAAATACTGTAAAGTGGAGATAACTCTTGTATATGTAAAACCAAAATTCAAATGTAAAACCCCTGATCCAACAGGATTGTTTGTAAATTTAACAAACTCTAGACCAAAATGTAGGCACCAATAAAAATCATGAACTTTAACCGACACAGCACTTTCTAATTTCATAATTACTCAAGCAAAGTAACTTAACTTTTATCTCATGGCATTTAATAAAGTTTGGGAAATATACCACGTAGGAGCTACCAAAATCAGGAAATGAGGAGCCAAAAGTTTATTTTGTATTCTTTTATAAATGAGGGCACATGTTTCAATCAGACCTTATCTAACTTACTGAAGTACAGAATATTCAGACACTGAACAGAAACCCTACGGGAATTAACACAGACAACCATCTGGTCTAATAAATAATTAAAACGTGCAATAGTTAAGACCAAGCATAATTTTCTTTTCATTATCAAACCATTCTTCTTGTACAAAGTTGCATGGTATCTGGTTCAGCAAGGACAAACATCAATGAATCAAACCACTCTTATATGCTAGTAAAATCATGCATGTGACAAAATATTTATCACCTTTCTTGTGAGTTAATTACCCAACACAGAACAGGACTGTACTTGATACATCTAAAGTCACAAAACTAACACGAATACCAGCTATAGACCTCACAAAACTAACACAAATACCAGCTATAAACCAAACAAATTAGTGGAGATAGGGTACAGAGTCAATACTCTTACCTGTCTATCCTCCCTCATTAGGAGGGAGACTTCCTCATTTTGACCAAAATTTACCAATCTCCCTCGAAATCTCCCTCATTTAAGTCCAAACCCACAATAACTCAAAATCTACATCTTGTGGTCAAATGAGATCCTAGTTACTGCAGGATATGTGTAATGACCATAATAGGTGAATCTGGATCAAATAAATTCTTTGTGAAGTTATTTTGATAAGGGAAAGACAAATTGAGCAATGCAGTTTCAGTCGCATTTCACACAATTTCTCCCTCATTGGAGGTTTCAGAGGTTGACACCTATGAATACCATGTTTGTATTCAAGTGGAAATAAATAATAACAGTCAAACCTGTGTCAAGTCTTAAAGTCGGGGGGGGGGGAGGGGGGAGAGAAAGTATAGGAGTTACACTAGTTTGGAAGGCTTGATTTGAAGTTTGGCTGGGACAAACGAAATACCTCAATTTTTGAGTCCAATTTGTAGGTAATGATGTTTGACTGTATTTTCATAATCATAACCATAACACTGTAACACAATAGCACTATATTTGAGGGTGAATCATCAATCTTCAAGCAATTTTGGGAGTATAGCATTAGACTTAACAGTTTAAAACACCTCATACAAACCCAGCATCATTAAAAACATCTATCTCAAAGTGCTTATCAACCTTAATTCGATAACATAAAATGTAAAACAGGAATGGACAAAATTTCGAGATTCACAATTTTTAGATAAATCAAGTTTACATATATGTTCCGAGAGAAAATACAAGAAAACAATATTCACATTTAATCCTAATAATTGCTATAGCCACCAAATTAGTCTTAATATTTCTCATGTTGACAAACTAAAACTCCTTTACATGAGAAGAATTTCACTCAGGCAAACCCGTTCTCCACAGCATTTGTCAATATCCCAGGGGTGTAAGCATGGGACCGGACTACAAACCGCTCAAACCTGAGGAACACAGAAATGGTTGTGTGTTAGGGACCGAGACATGGAGACAAAGCAGGCCAGTAACACAGAGCTGTATGGTATATACCAACAGTCACTGGATTTCCTCCACTCTCCAATTTTCACAGCGTTAAAAACGGCAGTACCATAAACGTGCGCAATCTTGCCAATCTACCTACGGCACCGAGCCAAATATAGATTATCGTCAAACATGGAGTCAGTTTGTGCACATGTGACAAGGCTGTTGCCAGGTTAGATGGCAGGTCTCTACGTAATCTGTTAAATAAAGGTAAAACAGGGACCCCGTTTCCTCCTCATTTCATCCAATTACCCATCCTTAATTCCTGAGAGTTACGACAGGGTGGGCACAAAAACTATGGAATAGCCAAGAACTGCAGGAATAAGAAATGTTTTAATATGTTACCAAGTTAACCCTGTATCAAACTGAGAGCACTAAGCTATAGCGAGCTAGCACATCAATATTAAAACCCAGTACTAGCCAGTCGGCACCACTAAATTCTTACCATTATCACACCGAACACACGATATTGACACCTCCATCCCTAGGCTACCGACAACTTCAGTTACAGTCACTGGTATAAAGAGTACAAAAATCTAAAACCAAGTTTCACCAAACCATTGACAGGGCTTTATCAGGGGTTTTGTGAATCAGACCCTGAGATCAAATTGGGAAAAATTGATCGACATAACAGCTATTTGGGAAATTTTGACAAACACTATTATAACAACTAAGTACATTATTTCATTTCTAAATTACTATTTAAAAGCACTGTCAGTACTTATGACATTTACAACCCATCTCTCTTGTTTCTTATTAAAGTTAATTAAGTCACAAGAAGCTCCTCAAGCAAGTAAAACCACCAATTTTTTTTCAAGTGTCTGAATTGGGAATTTCTAAGAGGAAATTTGGGAAAAATCACACCTTTTTCTTCTTTGAGGATGGGTTCGTTTACCAGACCTAAAAAGAGGGGTGATAAAGCCCTGATTGAGAACTAATTGTTTTTCATTTCATACATTATACTTGAACTCTTGCCTTGCCAGGATCGTGCCATTGAGTTTAATCATAATATTAAATCCACCTATTTCAAGTTCAAGGAATTTATAAAGATTTCCTGTCTCTTTGAAGACAAAATACTGCAGATTTCATTGGGTTTACATCTGTATGTATACAGTGTCTCTCTTTAATTTCATTTTCAATAGCTCAGTTGTTATGACAACAGAACAATAATCCAAGGTCCTGGGTTAACTTATTTATCCCGGAAATTTCATAATAAAGTATATTCCATGCCTTAGATAATCATGTGTCTCCAGGGCTGCAGGTGTTGACATCTAAGTCTCGACAAACTAAATTTTACCATTTAACAAATGTACAGTGAGAACAAAAGCAGAAATTTCAAATAGTCACAATATTTGGCAGTGGTGCAAGGATCCTTAAAGTAAACAACACAAGTAAACAATACATGTCATCAGAATGGACGCACGCTCATATACCTGTTACAAGAAGTTCAACTTTTTCTGACACACACAGCTATATTAATCAAATCAATAGTACTGTGTGTTTTCATTAACAATTTATTGAAATTGTTTGATTCTTGAAACTGTGCCTCACTTGCTTAAAAGCATTTTGCGATAAAGATCTAAATGCTGAATACGAAAAAGTCTTCTCCCTGCCAAAATACTTCAATCATTGAATTCGCTCCATTAATGTAGGTGCACAATTTCGGAAATTTCATTTATCAAAGTGAAAGTGATGCTTGTAAAAAGCAGGGCAGGTTGGAGAATATAATTTGAAATTCTCGCACAAACCAATATTGGGCTGTGGAGAGGAAATGAGACACATATAACCAGCAATACTGGCAGTATAGCATTGGACCAAAATAATCTATTGTCACCAAGTCCGATGGACTTATGATTATGTAGGCCACATTATCTGATTAAGATCTGACCCTGTTTTAGGAATATAACCAAACTCGAAGTCAAATTGACAAGGATCAGACAAACATATCCTATTAAAGAATATTTGAGTTATATAAGTTATGCAATCTCTTTTGCCTTTATGCTTTAAATATGGCTGCTGTGACCTACTTTTCTGTTGTCACCTACTTTTCATTTATCATCATCAGGCCTAATAACTACTAGGGAATCCAGTCCATTTTATGGATGAAACAAGTAGACTTTAGCTAAAATCTCAGAGACCAATTTTAAAGCAATCCATTTGATTGTTAAGTCTAAGAATACAAAGCAATCCATTTGATTATCAAGTTGGAGACTAAAACAATCCTGATGATTCTAAATCGGAAACTTTGGCAATCAAATAATCAGGAATTAAACTGGATTCACATTTGTAATAAAAAAAAGTGAAATTACAAAAAATAACAACATTTAAATCTGTTTCTTTCTGCCAGGAACTGCTAAAATTCAAATACTGTGCATTTAATTTGTCAGGAAGATTTTGTGATCAATTGTACTAGATTGGGGATTATGAAGGTAATATCAGGACACACAGGCTGCTGCCATCAAAATCTTTAAAGCTGCAGCAGGAAAATTTTCAGTGCAGATTTAAATATTTCTGCAAGGATTTAAAGCATTTCATTATAGTGATTTTTATAGGAATGAATAAACGGTTCCATCCCTTGACAATGTCTACTTCATTTTCTCCAATATCATCAAAAATAATCACCCTACTGTCCCAAAACCATGTTTTAAATGTGTGAAATTTTCCCAAAGTCACAAGTCAGTCACTATCCGACCCTGATGAATAGGGGAAAGAAATTAACTCTCCCCAAAAAAATACTGTTTCTGCAGAACCCATGCTGACATCACTTTCATCACATTTTGAAAATTGTCCACCCCAATGTAATAATAACATGGGTGGGGAGTGGGGATGGGGGGCTCTATAGTGACAGACTCAGGGATGTGGGGGTGGGGATGGGGATGGGGGGGGGGGGCTCTATAGTGACAGACTCAGGGATGTGGGGGTGGGGATGGGGATGGGGGGGGGCTCTATAGTGACAGACTCAGGGATGTGGGGGTGGGGGTGGGGGGCTCTATAGTGACAGACTAAGGGATGTGGGGATGGGGATGGGGATGGGGGGGGGGCTCTTTAGTGACAGACTCAGGGATGTGGGGGTGGGGATGGGGATGGGAGGGGGCTCTATAGTGACAGACTCAGGGATGTGGGGGTGGGGGTGGGGTTGGGGGGCTCTATAGTGACAGACTAAGGGATGTGGGGATGGGGATGGGGATGGGGGGGGGGCTCTATAGTGACAGACTCAGGGATGTGGGGGTGGGGATGGGGATGGGAGGGGGCTCTATAGTGACAGACTCAGGGATGTGGGGGTGGGGGTGGGGTTGGGGGGCTCTATAGTGACAGACTAAGGGATGTGACAAAGTGACAAACTTGGCATAGAAACACTAACCATTCTGCTCTAGGAAACCAGAACCTATACCAATATCTGAAAATATCCTGCCCATAAAAACCTGGCAAGTAAATATACTGGTACACACATCAGAGACTAGTACATCACTGTGTACAGTGTGCACACACAGTATTTAATCTGTGTTAATACCAGGACTCTTTGAAGCAGGTACCTTACTTGTGTATTCTATGACAGTCTTTTATATGTTCTCACAGTCACTTGTTAATTCCTGTTGTAGTATGTATATGATTAATGTTTTTATTGATGGAGGTAGTGTTAGATATCTAAGAAAAAATGCATTTGTACTTAAAAATGTTTTGACTATTTAGGATGAATATGTTTGACTTGAGCAACTATTAAAACATTCATTGAAAATAATATTTATATTTCAATTTGTTAACTTTAGCAAAACAAATCATCCACTGAAAATAACCTAAACTCCCTGAGTAAGATTCTAACCTGCAATCTCTAGACTTTTCCCTGAAGAAATTGCTTTTATATGTGATAAAAGTAAATAAATGATTATTTATATGTAGTTATATAAGCTAGTTTTCAATTTCCTGAATAATTTTTTATTTTTTTTTATTTCAATGTTTTTTTTGTTTTTTTTTTACATTTCAATGTTTTCTTTTTTTTCTTTTTTACATTTCAATGTTTTCTTTTAAGAAGCAAGCACAGAATAACTTTTCTTAAAAGATAAACGTCTTTGAAGCCCTACATTACGTTGGTAAACGCTGCTCTCTTGGAATATAATACTCCTGCCTCCATGGAGCTATGGGTGGTCACAGCAAATCACTGTACAGTCAATTTATCGGATTTGTGAACAGCACATATTGTACTGAGCTAATCAACCTGATACACTTCTTTACTTCAATATCTCTAGCCTTTCTTGATTTAAATGTATATAATGCTAGCTTATCTCCATGTTTAAACAAAATTGTCCCTGCCATATATACAGTATTTACAACCAACAATAACTGACAGACATGAATGTAACTGCTGCCACTAGAAAGTTAATAACGAAATTCTAATTGGATTTTTCCTTTTTTTATTTTGACACTTTAAAAAAAAAGATACTTGTGTTTTTATGACAATTTGTTTAATAGAAAATTGATAAGCTACCATGAATGTTTTACAGACAACATAAAAAAGAAGAACATTTAAACGACTGATCTTTAATATATCTGCCAATAACAGTTAAAAACTGTAACAAAAACTGTTTTAGGGAAAACCCTTTTTCAATAACCATGTAAATATGATAAAACCAAACTTCTTTCTATCCAGCTTCAAAGTTTACTTTTCTGATACGTTGTGATAAATTTCTAATTTGTTTTGTTACAACAAAATTGAAATAACCCTCTTCATATACAGTAAACGACAATTCTATTACCATTCATTACAAACTTCTGATATTATCTACAGAACAACTTATGGACACTTACAGATTTTCCCCTAAAAACCAATTACTGTTTTGTCAAAACTGAAGACTGCAGGTGATTGATAAACTAGACAGGAGGTCTACAGATTCTCTCATCCTCCCCCTCACTTCAAACTCTTCCCTCCCCCCCCCCCCCCCCCCCTCACTTCAAATCCTCAACCCTTTCCTCCAATGTGCTCCATTACTTTTACCCCCTCCCCCTCATCTTCCAACCCCTTCTCCTTAATTTTTAGCCCCCTTCCCCTCACTATTACCCCTTTCCTCTCACTATTACCCCCTTCCTCTCACTATTGCCCCTTCCCCTCACTATTACCCCCTTCCCCTCACTATTACCCCCTTCCCCTCACTATTACCCCCTCCCCTCACTATTACCCTCTTCCCTTCACTATTACCCCCTTCCCCTCACTATTACCCCCTTCCCCTCACTATTACCCTCTTCCCCTCACTATTACCCCCTTCCCCTCACTATTACCCCCTCCCCCTCACTATAACCCCCTTCCCCTCACTATTACCCCCTTCCCCTCACTATTATCCTCTTCCCCTCACTATTACCCCCTCCCCTCACTACTACCCCCTTCCCTTCACTATTACCCCCTTCCCCTCACTATTACCCCCTTCCCCTCACTATTACCCCCTTCCCTTCACTATAACCCCCTTCCCCTCACTATTACCCCCTTCCCCTCACTATTACCCCCTTCCCCTCACTATTACCCTCTTCCCCTCACTATTACCCCCTTCCCCTCACTATTACCCCCTCCCCCTCACTATAACCCCCTTCCCCTCACTATTACCCCCTTCCCCTCACTATTATCCTCTTCCCCTCACTATTACCCCCTTCCCCTCACTATTACCCCCTTCCCCTCACTATTACCCCCTTCCCCTCATTTCTAACATTACTGAACCTTTACCAAACATCAACATTGACCAATACCAGGTAGGTACTGTATATATCAGAAGTATATTGAAACACCTCACCATGGTAAAATTGAAACTCCTTTCCATGGTAAAATTGAAAATCTTACCATGGTAAAATTGAAACTTCTTACCACAGTAAAATTGAAACTCCTTACCACGGTAAAATTGAAACTCCTTACCACGGTAAAATTGAAACTTCTTACCACAGTAAAACTGAAACTCTTTACCAGGGTAAAATTCAAACTCCTGAACCAAATGGTAAAATTGAAATTCCTTACCATGGTAAAATTGAAACTCCTTTCCACAGTAAAATTGAAACTCCTTACCACCACAAAAATGAAACTCCTTACCACAGTATAATTGAAACTTCTTACAAAAGTAAAATTGAAACTCCTTTCCACAGTAAAATTGAAACTCCTTTCCACAGTAAAATTGAAACTCCTTACCACCACAAAAATGAAACTCCTTACCACAGTAAATTGAAACTCCTTACCACCACAAAAATGAAACTCCTTACCACAGTAAATTGAAACTTCTTACAAAAGTAAAATTGAAACTCCTTAAATACCACAGTAAAATTGAAACTCCTTTCCACAGTAAAATTCAAACTCCTTACCACC